>JBAJFG010000163.1:0-441349 GCA_037903475.1 Ancylostoma caninum
CACAACAACTTTTATACAGAGCTCATTTCTTTAAAATAGTGAATGCGTTGCTCATTTCCTGTCCAGACCGTACTGCCATGGCCCACTTATACATGTTCACATCCCATCTCAGGCTCATCCTGCTTTGCACTAATGACGGCAATTCTACTTCTTTCATTTACCCACACCACTATCCAAATCCGAAACCTACATTCCAATCGTACACTCGGTCCTGTCGCTACAGCACTGAAACACCAAAATCTGCCTCAGTAAACTATTTGTTTTAATTCAACATAGATTGTGAGAAATCCCTTAACCATCGAAGCCGTCCACTTGTTGTGGAAATCACAGAAAGACAGAAATGTTGCGTCTCGTGAGGGGATCTGATGATCTCGTTCTCGTCTGAAGCCAGTATTCTATCACAAGATTTCGCAAGTTCAGCGTTCGATCAATATAAACGCTAACTTACAGAGAACTCCAAATGGACGCAGACAAGGGTCAGGACCGCGGCGCGGCTCTCTTGGGCAAAGTCACGAGAGCTCAGCATAGTGTGCGCCTGCGTCTCTGCCCATGAGGGCCGTGCCGCGATCACGACTCTTGTCTATGTACGTTTGGAGTTTCCTATAAGTATAGTCGCATTTCAGAAAGCAATCGATAGTTCCTAAATTTTCTTCTCGCAAGAAATTATTTTCTTCAGCTCGCCTCAGTTTGTGTGTGTACTCCAGCTCCAAATTCTACCTGACGTGTCATTATCATTTGGTCTAAGTCTTCAAACACTAGCATCACCGCCCCTCCTGATCTTCGATAATTCAAAATTAGTACGAAGGTCCCATTACAAGCGACGTCAAAATACGTACCCTAAATGACAGCAACATTGACCAGTTTGACATGTGGCTACTGCTCAAGCTGTAAATTGCGGTGTGGCCCATCCGAGAGAATCTTTTCTGTCCAAATGAACACACGATGCCTAACAGCATTTCTACCTCGTATCCGGAGACACCCGCTGCGATGAGCCACGCTTTTCTTTTCTCACGGTACATACACTTTCACTCCTTTCATTGTCTTAGAACCATTCAAGGCTGTCCGCCAACCCGTGGAATTATTGTTCCATTTACAAACCACAAGGAAAGAATAATTCTCCATCATCGCTCATCCATAACAAGATTTACAATGCCTCACACAATTTTCGATCTAATCTCAAATCGGTTTTTCGAGTTTTGAAACGCCTTTGTAAGCCTACAGCATCAATTGTAATGGTGAATGTGAGTCCCGATTGTTTTACTGCATCATTTCCTTGACGTGAAACAATCCTTGCATAGCTGCACCCGGAGGGTTGCAGAACTATTGAGTGCGGAAACAAGTTCATAAGCTTCTAACAACGAACGTTACTCCTTTGTTCCATCGGTAGGTTATCAGCATGGTACTCACACCTTCCAAAATCTCTGCTGTTTAATTGTGTAACTTGCTTCTGCTGTTTTTCTGACTCAATCTTTCACTCCGAAACGTCGAGCTACTCAAACATAACAGCTAAATAAAAGCACATACAGCTAAATTCCCGTCCAGCACCTTGCTCAGAGAAAACAATTTCTCAAAAATTTTGGCGCCCCGGATGTGGAGCAGTGCTTCGTTTTTATTCTTTTTTCGCTGTTTTTGCTCAAAGGTCGATAAGGATATGTTTACTGGAGTTTTCCTATACGCTGAGCACGAATATAACGGCCACTCTGTATCCAAATATTGATTTATTCATTTTATCGAATTTTTCACAAATTTTGCTCAGGGGTCAGTGACCACATGTCTACAGGATACTAAGATTCTCCCGTACGCTGAACTCGAATATAACAATCATTTTCCACCCGTGCACCTGTTTATTTATCCATCGATTCTATATGTTTTTCGTTACTTTGGCCAGTGATCTTTAAGACATTTCTACTGAGGTTTTCCGATAAACTCAGCAGAAATATGATAACTATTTTGAAAGAATATCTCGACCTATTGACTTTATCGATTGTTTGCTCGCCTCTGCACATGGACAAATGAGAATATGTACGCTGGGGCATTGGAACACACCACATATACAGCCAATCCCAAATATGGCGAGTTGCCACGCCTGCGGCACCACTTGCGGAAAATCAATAAATCAATAACAACTCGGCGTATGGTGGCTGTTAGATTCGTGATCAGCGTGGTGAAAAACCCCTGTGAGTACGGTTCCGCTAAACTTGCAGCACAAATTGTGAAAAATCAATAAAATCAATAAATCAATAACCCGCGGTGCAAAGTGGCCTTGAGATTTGCGATCAGCCTGGTGAAAAACCCCTGTAGGTACGGTTTCGCTAAACTTGCAGCACAAATTGTGAAAAATCAATAAATCAATAACCCCGCGGTGCAAAGTGGCCCTCAGATTCGTGATCAGCGTGGTGAAAAACCCCTGTAGGTACGGTTCCGCTAAACTTGCAGCACAAATTGTGAAAAACCAATAAAATCAATAAATCAATAACCCGCGGTGCAAAGTGGCCCTCAGATTCGTGATCAGCGTGGTGAAAAACCACTGTAGGTACGGTTCCGCCAAACTTGCAGCACAAATTGTGAAAAATCAATAAAATCAATAAATCAATAACCCGCGGTGCAAAGTGGCCTTGAGATTCGTGATCAGCGTGGTGAAAAACCCCTGTAGGTACGGTCCCGCTAAACTTGCAGCACAAATTGTGAAAAATCAATAAAATCAATAGATCAAAAGCCCCGCGGTGCAAAGTGGCCCTCAGATTCGTGATCAGCGTGGTGGATTATCCCAGTACGCCCGTTTCGATTTGGATTGGAGCTGAACTAAGAAAAATCGATAAAATCGATCGATAAATCGATATCCGTATCGATACTATCCAATGAGTAGTGTCCTAGGCCCTCCGCCCTATTCGGATGGTCTCCCATGTTTCCAAGGCCCCTGCTCCACCATCTTGCTCACAGATGCATTCCTGTAGTTTGAATTTGGCGCCACGCGCGCTGTCCAGATTTTTGAAAAAAAGTGTCGTAAGCGGTTCTATGTTTTATATATAGATATGAATTGCAACCAGCAACATGTACGCAGCACAATGAAGGGGGACTCAAAGTTGCAAATGTGTTTCAATCTTCGAGGCAAAAAGGGCTGTCATGAAGTGGCTCGTGCACACAAAGCGGGGTGGAGCGGTTCATCCTCGAGATTTTTGGTGGTAGAGTTGCATGGGGCTTCGTGAGACCTCCCACTCCGAGCGGCCATGTCATCTGATTTTTGTAGGGACGTCCGGGCACATGCCCGGCCGCGCCAGCCTCCCATTGTTGCCTGGCCAGTTTCCGGGTGTTGCCTGGCCAGTTTCCGGGTTTTGCCCGGCCAGTTTCCGGGTGTTGCCTGGCTAGTTTCCGCGTGTTGCCTGGCCAGTTTCCGGGTGTTCGTGGTTGCCTGATCAGATTCCGGGGCTGAATTTCCTGACCAGTTCCCGGGTGTTGCCTGGCCAGTTTCCGGCTCTTGCGTGCCTGGCCAGCAGGCAAGCACGTCTGCTGGCCAGGCAACGAGACCCGTAAAATGTTCAGGCGGCGGACTTCAGAGTTGTGGAAGCAGGCGTCGCGAAAACACCTTTTGTCCGTGATTGCAGACGGCCAGCTGATACAGTATCCAATTCCAATCCATGGAAATCATCAAAGCCTATTCTTGTCTCCATTTGTTTTCATTGCAAAGAAAGGTTACATCCAATGTATTCCATAACGATACCGCGTCCTGTAAGGTCTCGTGAAAATAGGGGAGAGGCGAACAATAATATTTGGGGAATTTCGTTGGAGCAGTGGTGGACAACTGAACCAAATTGACTACTAGAGACTTCGTGACTTCGCTATTTGGTGGTTGTGCCTTTCATCGTTGTCCAGTCGGTGTAGTTTTCTTAAAGTTCTGCTTTGAGAACGAAAACTCACAGTAGCACTGAGTCCTGCAAAGTTCGGCTGCCGTCTGGGCCCGCCCCTTTGGAACAGTTGTCGCTGACGACTGTCGGAAACAACATTCGAACTCGGTGAGTTTCATCACCTTGCGCTGGAGAGTTGGCTCTCTTCTGTGAGTTGTATCCTTCATTTCACACTTGTTGGTTCAACCTAGAGTCGTTTTTGTTGATACGAATCCTCAGGTGAAGTTGTTTCTTCATTTTCAGGGATGCTACGCATCTGTACTCACGTCGGAACGTACCGGGAATTCCTCAGAAACGGAGCTAGTAATGTTAATAGATTGAGAAGTATCTCCTCCACATCATCTTCTTTAGTCTCATGCAGTTCAATTAGCGATAAAGTGAGTGAGAAGCTTCAAGGCAGCTTTCGCCTTCTTTATTTTACTCTTTTTTTTTTCAGAATAAGAACTCCTTATCACAAAGAGAGGTTACTCGATTACTCCAAAAAGATGCCTGGTTCGAGGAAAGGTTCCTAGAGCGGGTTAGAGAAACAGTTAGTTGGTTTGCCACCCCAAGAGGTTTCAAGAAGTTCTTTGATTCTGATGGCGGCAAGTCTACTGAGAAGGAAAAGAAATCGACCTCGGATGAAAAACCAAAGACATCAGGTGGGGTTGTTCTTCCTATTTTCAAGTCTCTCTCATTTTAGTCGATCTAATTCCTTTTTTTAAGATCCAAAGAAGACCAAAGGTGGAGGTGGCAGCCCTGGTGGACCTCTTGACCAGTTGTAGGTTTTGTACCTTGTGAGGCAATTTTCGCTCTAAGCGTTTACTACTAGACATTTTCTGTTTATTCCAGTCCTGGCGGTTGGCAACAAATCGCCATCAGCGTTGGCCTTATACTAGCTCTATATTTATTTATGGATTATCAGTCGTACAGAGAGATTTCCTGGAAAGAATTCTTCCACGAATTCTTGGAGCCTGGCATTGTAGGTCCACTTCGGCTTTCATCACTCATAGGTTCAAGTGCTGGACGAGTGCTGAACTAATTGCCATTCTAGGTCGATCGGCTAGAGGTCGTTGACAAGCGATGGGTTCGTATTGTTTCATCTGCTAAAAGCACTGGGGTGAGTGACTAACAACACTCTTTCTTCATTAGTAATTTCATGTTTATTTTTGTTGTCGATTGTTATTTTCATCTGCTTTACACCATTGTTTGTTGTACGTTCGTCTTCCAGCAAACATGTTATTTCAATATTGGAAGCGTAGATAGCTTTGAACGTAGCTTAGCGGCTGCACAAATGCACCTTGGGTACGATGCCGATCGACAAATCCCTGTACTGTATAAGTCGGAGTTTGACTTGTGAGTTCATTTTTGTCCTTTTTTTCTCATTGTGGCTTGCTTTTGTTTCATTAAGTATTTGTTTTCTTCATCATCTTATTCGCTTCCTTTCTCCGAACATTTTCCATTTCTCATCCATTTCCATTTCTTAAGCAGCCGATTTACTTCCGGCATTATTTTAAATTTCTTGTTGACTTCACTCTTTTGCGATATGGTTACACATACAGTCCTTCTCAAAGATTCTTGCCTTCACGCTGAACCACCCGTCAGCTTAGCCACGTCACACCACGTATGATAATACATAGGTGATGCGGCGCGGCTTAGCAGATGGGCGGTGAAGCGCGAGGTAAGAATTCTTGAGAAGAACTGTATTTTGTAATTTGCCGGTCCTAGCCAGTTCCTCAAGACGTAAGTCTCTCAAGCACCATTTTTCAGCAAGAGAGAGATCCCGAATTTGATCAGCATTGCATTCCCGTTGTTATTTGGATACTACATCTACCGTATGTTGAAAGGTGGTGGAGCCGCAAGTGGTGAGTGTGTTAGTAAATTTGGTATTTCGGTCGCGCAACTTCGATTCACTTGGGCATTCCATATCATGCGAAACAACTGTCGGATTAACTCACAGTGAAAAGCTCCACTAAAATTCACGCAGATCACCAGACTCATTGTTAGATTGGCTAATGTTTTCATGTTCGTTGTTATCACGAAGTTTCCATGCTATTTTATCTATGTTTCGCAACAATTTCAGCAGGAATCAGTGGCGTCATTGCACGACTGTTTTCGATAGGTAAACATAATGGGTTCGTGTCGGAATTCGAATACAAAATATACCTCAGTTGAGAGCATACAGCAATAGTACAGCGGTCAAAGACGACGTTTCTGAGCGTTGCTGTCGAAGGTTGTGCAGGCCATTCACCACGGACTCGCTATCCCACTCCCTCGAACACATGCTTTCCACGTATTTTCACATCATTTCCGGGGTCGTTTTAAAATGCCCAGTAGCTAAAAATCACTGCGACCAACAAGCTAAAACGCGCGCGAGTTGTGAAAAGCGCCTCTGCGCTCTCTATGAAGGAATCCACACATACCAAGTCGGTTCTGAACCGTCTGTAGTGTTTCCGTGGAGTATGCTCATGCTAGCAGTCTTCTTGCAAAGATTACCCCAATCAGGATTGATCGTGAAAATTCATGTGGTGGACATGGTAGTTCTCACTGGTATTTGTCCTCCCAATCGAATTAAATTTCGACACAAAGAAGTTTTGGTTAAGGAATCGTATCGCAGACATGTCAACATTATTTAAGAGAGAGTATTGTCTAAAAAATCATTGCTATCACTTCAAGGAGCAGGCCGAGCGGGTGGCGGAGGCGGCCTCGGTGGCATGTTTGGTGGCTTCGGGCAAAGCACAGCAAGGATAATTAACAAGGAGGATATCAAAGTAGGAATTTCCTTTTTCCTTCTGTTTTTGTTCCTTTCATCTTCGATTTGACAGTTTCCGAGAACAGAACTCTTTCACCATCTCTTCCACTCCTTGCTGTGTTTCTCTTTTTGCTCTTTCAATCTTAGACGATCATTTTTTTCAGGTCTCTTTTAAAGATGTTGCTGGATGTGAGGAGGCTAAGATTGAAATTATGGAGTTTGTGAACTTCCTTAAGAATCCGCAACAATATAAGGATCTTGGTGCGAAAATTCCAAAAGTTTGTTATTCTTTGTTTCGTTGCCTTTCGTCCAAAGATTACGTCCTTTTTCGGAGATTATGCAATTTCGACAATTATTCGTTAGTAGTCACATTTACTTCTTCAGGGAGCAATCCTTACTGGCCCGCCTGGCACTGGTAAAACTCTTCTTGCGAAGGCAACCGCTGGAGAAGCTAATGTCCCTTTCATAACTGTGTCCGGTTCCGAATTCCTTGAGGTTTGGCGCTCTTAGCTGTTTGCATCTTAGAAACTACTCGGAATTAACAAGTTTTAGATGTTTGTTGGTGTTGGTCCTGCTCGAGTCCGTGATATGTTCGCTATGGCCAGGAAGAATAGCCCGTGTATCCTATTCATTGACGAAATAGATGCCGTTGGTCGAAAAAGGGGCGGCAAGGGTGGGATGGGAGGTCATTCGGAGCAAGAAAACACTTTAAATCAACTGCTAGTGGAAATGGATGGTCAGTACATGTCCTTTTTTTTTAAGTTTTATTGTACTTTACTGCTCTTAAAAACTTAAAGCTCTTTAAAAGCTGTTTAAACTTGTTGTTATTCCAAGGTATGATATTCGAGATTTCAAAGCCTTTTCTTCATTTCAATTCCAGGTTTCTCTACTGAGGAGTCATCCGTGATTGTAGTTGCAGCCACAAACCGAGTTGATATCCTCGATTCAGCCTTGTTACGACCAGGTCGATTTGATCGTCAAATTTACGTGCCTGTGCCTGATATCAAGGTTGTACATTATTTCTAAGTAGTTGGAATAAGTAATAAGCATTATTGGATAACTCTCCAAGCAAAATGTTGTGAAAGTAATATTCCTTAGGAAGTGAAACGTGCTAAGTGGAACGAGAAAAGTAAAACCGGTTCGGGTTGTGGAATGAGCATTCGATCGCCAGTTTCTTGTTCTCGGAAATGTATACAGTTGTGAAACTTAGGAGAACTTTCTGGGGACATCATGACGGTTTTGGGCAAAACGCGGTCAAACTATTTGCAATAGGACAAAGTTCAAACCGAGATCTTCTCAGTCAATGTCTTAGGATAGATCCTTGATTCTTGGCCTCAGCTACTTCCACTTTTAGTTTTCTGAAGTTCATGAAAAGCTATTGGTAGAATTCGACAGCTACTTGATGACTGCATTTCCTCAGCTGTTCAAATACAAATTTGATTAGTTTATTTCAATGATTTCAGGGTCGTGCCTCGATTTTTCGAGTACATTTAGGCCCTTTGAAGACGTCTTTGGATAAGGTGCAGTTGTCACGGAAGCTTGCTGCCCACACTCCTGGTTTCTCAGGTAAAGCATTTTCTGGCATTGCTGTGTGAACTTTGTTCATTAAGTTGCAAGATTTCGTCCAAGTAATCCAATGTTCATAGGTGCTGATATCTCGAACGTTTGCAACGAAGCTGCCTTGATAGCCGCCAGAGATGCTGCCGAAGAAATTAGTCAAAAGAACTTTGAGCAGGCGATCGAGAGGGTTGTTGCTGGAATGGAAAAGAAAAGCCAGGTATCTACTCTTATTCGGCTTCCACACATTGAACCTATAGGCGGATCGTTGTAGCGCTAATTATTTCCAAGGTTCTACAACCGGAGGAAAAGAAAACAGTTGCTTATCACGAGGCTGGTCACGCTATCGCGGGATGGTTTCTTGAATATGCAGATCCTTTGCTCAAGGTAAGGTTCCATCTGGTTTCGTTTATCTTTCCTTCCCAACGTGTATAATTTCAAGTGGAAATGAAACGTTATTATAGGTTTCTATTATTCCACGCGGAAAGGGTCTAGGATATGCGCAGTACCTACCAAAAGAACAGTATCTGTACTCGAAAGAGCAACTTCTGGATAGGTTCGTGATTATTTGCGATGTTCCATTTCTTTTCCGATTTTCGCATTTTTTCTATCTTCTTGCTAACGACTTGTATATCCTTAATCTCCATTAGGTTTTTAACGTTAAATGTGAAAAGTGATGAGAAGCTGAACAATGGTGATAGGTCTCCAGGGAGCAGAATTTGTTTCTCTTGCTCTACTGTAGGATAAATGCAAAAGTTCACCAGTTTTTATGGCAACCGTGACTTATGCTACTCAGGATGTGCATGACGCTAGGAGGACGTGTATCTGAGGAGATTTTCTTTGGGCGTATCACTACAGGAGCTCAAGATGATCTGCAAAAAGTTACACAGATGGCATATGCTCAGGTATGTTTGTGGATCCGGTAACTTCAATGTCCTTCATAGACGTAAATTATCTTATTATTATCTTTTATGGACGTCATATCATTCTTCATCTCAAGGAATTCATCTTGGATTGGCAGCTTAATAAGGGAAATGCACGAAATTAAGCTTCCAGGCCAAGACGAGACCTATGTGGTTAGCAGACTTGTCCAACAGGATGTTATAGGATATACCAAATCTGCTGAATAATTTGAAGAAGCTCAAGATTCTGGCACGGATGATTTCCCACCACGCTAACGAGAGAAGAATATTTCCGAATTGTATCAGAAAATGGCCACGTCATGTAAAATGATGTTGAAAATCGTGATCAGCTTCTGAAATTTGTGAGCTTCTGTAAATCATTTAGCAGAATTCAAGATAGCCCTCTTGGTCAATCTCTCTAACCGTATAGGTCTCGTCTCTGATTAGCAGCTTAATTTCATGCACTTCCTTTGTCGGTTAGAAATTCGGTGTAGGTTTTTGGATTCAAGAATAGTTGATTTTTGCCTGGTACCAGCGTGTACTGTAAAAGAATTTCTCGAGCTAGATTCCAAGATTACCACAAAGACGCTATGAACTGGGAATCCTGCGCAAAAATTGTGAATCATTAGGATTTGATCGAATATCGAATTTATTTAGTACATAAAATCGCTCAGTGCGAATCCCATAGCAATTGACAAGTATAGATATGTATGTGCATACGCATCTTTATTGGTTGTAAATTTACAAGGTATTAACTATTGCGCTGGAGTGGTGATGAAGTGTAGCTTCAAGGTTGTCGTGGGTAGGCTGGTGGTGATGACGGCGGAAGGACGTATCTCTGAATTTCATTCTTTCCCGTTTCTTTATTTATTCATTGTTTCCTTAACGGTGCCCCATTTAGATCTGCAAATGAAAAATACTTTCTGGGGCATTTTTCAAAGCAAACCTGTTCCGTATGAGGATATACTGGATATGGTCTTGAGTAAAAACTGGATTCTGGGATTATCAGCACTGGATATTCATAACTGTCTTGTGGTCTCTGAAATTAATTTTTTCGTTGCGGTATTTATTCATCTGTACTCGCTGACCTGTGGAGGCTGTGGATACTGCTGCCCTGTGCCAGGAGGGCCAGGAAAAGCGGACATATAGTCGCGTTGCAGGGATCCTTTCTGAAATACACGTTTATTCGCCATCAAATAAATTAGGAACACCTTCCATCATTTGTAAATTGAAGCGCATATCCCATAACTGCAAAACGTCGAGCGAGGTGCATTTTTCGCGGACTCAAGAAGCTAGCGGCCCAACTGCGCCTCTCGCGATGAAATCACCGCCGTAATACTTAACCATAGGGTTTTCTTGAAATTTTCCATCCTATATAATGTCCCTTATCAAGAAAACTAACTAACCATCACGAAGCCCCTATGATTTGCTATCACGGCGATGATTGCAGCGCGAGTGGGGTGGTGCCCTTTAGCTGTGCGTATACGGAGCACTTTCGACTCTTCAGAATTTGTACGGATCATATTAGTAGAGAAGAAAGAACAAACCTCTGGGAAGGCGCCCATGTATTCTCTACCAAGTGATCTCTGGAAATACATTATTCATTCAGTGTGATCTACGACTCGAGAAGTTCGCGGCACGACTGCGACGCTCCCGCTGGAACCGCCGCCGTAGTACTAAACCATAGGTTTTTCTTGAAAGTTTTTCATTCTGTATGATGTCCACTATCGAGAAAACTGAATAACAAGGCGATGATTGCAGCGCGAGTGGTGCGGTGGCGCTCTTTTGGTAAAGTGCCGTGCCGCGCCGCGCCGCGGCATATGATGGAGGATAGGGCGCTGCAACGCAGAGCGAGCTCCCGCGGCAAGTGCCGAGAACAGGGGGCCTTCAGAGATTTTGTACCGCGCGAGCCCCCCCCCCCGCGGCGGCATTTTGCAAGCTCGCTCTGCGAGTCGCAGAGTCGAATGGTCCGGGGTATTCGTTGCCGCGCGGCAGATCCAATGCAACTTCCAGAGCGAGATGTTTCCCGCGCGTGACTCACTTCTCGCGCCGCGGATCGGAAAATGTCTGAAATCCGCTTAAGCGCCTACGAAGCACTTTCAACTCTTCAGGATTTGAACAGATCGTATTAGTAGTGAAGACAGAACAAACCTCTGCGAGGGCTTCCATGTAAGCCCTACCAATGGAACCAAGTGAAGATTCCTGCAAATACGCTCTTCATTCAGTGTGATCTACTCCTACCAACAGTATTGTTTAGAAACTGTTCTCGCAACTTCCTTCTAGTCATAAGATTTTGTTTTAATGAATAATGATTTGAGCCAGTCAGCTGCAGAGAATTAATCTGGTTAGTTTCCTCAAAGAAAGCTACATAGTGTTATTTCCTATTGTCGGACATTGGAAGGACTTTCCCTCATTACTGTATAGTAGTAATTCATATATTTCTCGCATCCATTCCAGATAAAAAAAACTCATGCGCTCAATGGATGGTTATTTCTTCTGGGGATTAACTGCACAACATTACATACCTTGCCTTTGCTGAGCTTACTGTTCACTGACTCCATCAGCTCCCTCAACTCTTCAAATTGTTCCATGATCTGCTTGTGCTAAATGGAACGATATTTGACCTAAAAGATTTCGAAGCTAGTGAAATAATGAGCAACCTGTGCACTGATGTCCACAGCTGGCGATGTAGTCTTCGAATCTTCTTAAATCACATCACTTAAATAACTTTTTATGGTTCAACTGTCGAGGATAACACCTACCTTTCTGTGCCGTTGCAGTGCATAGATTCGCAAAAATTGTAAAGACAATAGTATTTATTCGAAAATTTAGATTCATATGTTTAGGAGGGCACAGGTGTCAGGAAGACGGTAAGGCAGAATACTCATATGTACTTCTCCAGTTGGCCTTTATATGTACACGTTCGCGGAAGTAGCGCGAGAATACGTCTTGTCGATTCATCGTTGCACTAGTGTAAGCCCGTTGGTACACTGACGCTCTTCTTCAAATGATCGTCACGGGAATTACTCATCAACGGCGAGCAGGATGTAGAGGTTCCTATAAGTGGAACCGACCGTATAGTGCTGAAAATGATTCAGCACATGGTGGGATTTTCTCATATTGAGCCAGCTAAGAAAGGTAATCGTTTTGGTAGTTGCCTGAAATAGAGTAGACTGCGATGCATGTTTCAGTTTAGGCGCTCGTTTATCAATTTCATTAGATTCCCAGTATACTTTTGGCATATAGATTCTCAAAATCCAGTATCGCTGTGTTCAAACACATTGGGAGGAACATAAACAATGAAGATGTGTTCTTGAATCTTGGCATTTCTGTTAATGCGGCACACTTTTGCAACGTTCTGTATCCCTATACTGGTGCTCGATTTTTTCTTCTTTTCTTTTGTAGGTACACTGGACTCCATTTATTTACTTATTTATTTAATCTATTT
Organism: Ancylostoma caninum; assembly: GCA_037903475.1. Taxonomy (NCBI): domain Eukaryota; kingdom Metazoa; phylum Nematoda; class Chromadorea; order Rhabditida; family Ancylostomatidae; genus Ancylostoma; species Ancylostoma caninum. The sequence goes on from JBAJFG010000163.1 coordinate 12,541, forward strand.
ATTCAATTCATTTGTTTAATACACCAGCCATATGTATGTAGCGCTCCGAAACAATTGATTAGTATATAAAATATACAGTGAGAGTAGTTGTTGTCGCCAGCCTCCTATCAGTATAGGAGAAATCATATTTTTCGAAGCTGCTAGGACATAAAATCTCTATAAGTTTCTCTGTGAGTCGACCTGCCCATGCTACATAACCAAGATATAAGATGCGAGATAGGTAGTTGTGTAGAAGGGACAAAGAAGTGTCAGATATACCCTCACCAACCAGCCATGTGCCTTCCAGCAATGCGCCTTCACAATATGTTGTAGCTTCTGCACTCAGGCATACTGGTGATATCTCCTGCGGAACCAACATGTTGGGCAGCTAGCACTTCTGAATTCATGGAATTAGTGATGGGAAAAGATTAATTGTAACAAGGAAAGAATGGATGGCCAAGAAAAGATGTCAAAATAAACATTGAGTGCTGAAGGCAGACCGTACGACGTAGTGATAAAACAAAACAAATGGATAAAACATACTCACAAACATTTTCCATTTTCTATGCATTAGTTCATAAAAGTGGCAGTTTACTTCCAATATCCCGTTTTATAGGTAGTCAAATACGGTATGTCGTCCAAAGTGGGACCATTGTCTTTTGAAACAGCAGGGCCCGGAGAGATGGCGTTTGATAAGCCGTATTCCGAAGCAACAGCCCAAATTATCGACCAGGAAGTGAGAGACATGGTGAACGGTGCTCTCTCACGAACTCGAGAACTGCTTCTGTCTAAGCGTGAAGACATAGAGAAGGTGAGCCGAGCAAGTGAGTTGTGCTTGTCACGATCATGATATTTCATGCTTTTAAAGGTCGCTCAGCGGTTATTAGAAAAAGAAATTCTGTCACGTGAGGATATGGTTGAATTGCTTGGAAAGCGGCCGTTCGCAGAGAAGCATACTTATGAGGAGATGGTCTCTGGAACGGGAGGTAGGGCGTCGTGTCGTTCACAGACCTTTTTCACTAGTTGACTTTTTGAATTTTAGGACTGGATGAGGACACAGAATTGCCGAAAGGACTGAAAGATTGGAATAAGGAAAAGAATCCAGAACCAGCCGATTAACGAAAGTATCTCAGCCATGTCCCCTCTAGTTTGCTACATAGTCTCTGATATTAGGTGCAGTTATGGGCGAGCCGTGTGGAGCGTGACATCACTTCTCATTGTCAGGCCATCCGCTCAGTTGTTATTTAGAGCTGTTTGTTACGTCATTTCACTACAAAATGTATGTTGAAATGCTGTTCAAATAAATGTACAGATATTTGAATCAGTTCTTTTGAGTGAATCGGTGTGATATCACCAAGTAACTGTGACATTCGTGGTTTGTAGTAGTTCTATATACAAAGTCAATTTAGAAATTTCACTCATCCTTATTTCAGTATGGGAGGGCGTGGTCGTGGCAGGGGGAGTGGACCAGGTACGACTGTACGGGCCGTTGCTCAAGCTCTGGGGATTGCTAGGAATGACATGGCCACTTATGCTAATCAAAGAACCGTTGAAGATCCACCAGATTATCCGGTAGGTCAAAGTTTGTGGCAAGTTTGGACGTATTTTCATGTGAAGTATCGGTCAACATTTTGGCTAGGTTAGGTTATCTATGTAGAAAACTTCGTTTTTATGGTTCCATTCCCAATCGAAGCCATTGATCCATGCGTTTATGGAGGCTTGCATCCTATTGATGGTATTTATTTAACCTTTTTTTTTTTGATACATGAACAACAATCCTGAGCAAAACATGACCATGAGAATGAGAACTGTGAAGATCTGTGGTCTAAGTATAACCTTAGCCACTTGTTCGAAGGAGGCCAATTATCAGATAAACACCAAAAGAAGCAAACAGCATCACGTCTTTGTGTGTTTGTCGCATGTTTTGGGCCATCTCACTATTAGATATATAACTTCGCCTAAAAATCCCGAAGTCAGTAAAATCTCAAACAAGAAAGTATATTTATTACTTCCAGATTGTACAACGAGCCCTTATCCCTCTTGAACTATCCAACGAGTTGCAGTACCTTTCAGAATTGAAGCTAGAGTTAATTAATAGGTAATTAAATAATAGGTTTGAATTTGATAGTTCTGCCGATCGTCGAAACATTCTCATGTTCAGGTTTCAAGAATCTCCGTTTTATTTGGATAACGTACAAGTGAAAGATATAAGGCGATATACTGACAAGTACAACGAGGTGCATAGGGAGGTGCTTCAACCAGGTTAATGTACCAAGAATTCGGGATTTCTTTGCCTGTTCCTGAAGGCTGTATAAGATATTCAGTAGACGTAGCGAGTGATATTAAACTGATATCATTCTCTTATACAGACTTCTCCCGTCTACCAGAAGAGCTGTGCTGGCGGCATAGGAGTGATCAACCGAGTAGCGCGAAGAGGCGTAAAATAGAAGATACAACCGAAATTATTCAACAAAGGCTAAAGACGTTGGAACAAGCTGAGCAGCAGAATGAGAACGAAGAAGAAATAGAAGTAGCTTGTGGTTTCCAGTTTAGTCAGTTGTGTCGTTGATTATGATTCACTCTGTTCAGGACGAAGAAGGCTCTGAAAAGTCAGAGGAACCCCCAGGTAGCAATATACCGTCAGATGAGGACTTCGGTGAAGAAGACAACGACTACTGTACCACGTACTTTGATAATGGAGAAGGGTACGGAGATGTTGGATCTGATGATAATATGGACGGAGAAGAATATTAAAGGCCTTAGCCCTGTTGGTTTTAGTTGATTTTATATATTTCCAATCTGTTTAATCTGTGATTTGTTTTATTGTTATGGTGGATTCAATGTGTTGATCTCCTCTGTTTGTTTTCTTTGTGATGTATGTTCTCAAGATTTATAAAAATGTCCCGAAATATTCCGTCAGCTAAGCACAGAATCACTGCAGATGCAAGCGTGCAATTTACAATACAATACTATTTGAATTTATTCATCTATCTGGTTGTAGTCAGTGAGCTCTGTAAACATGAACAAAAAATGGCACGGATTAGCGCATCCCCTACCTGTCTTTAGGATGCCCTTCTGGTGTTCAGCTAATCCCCGTTGAGGATTGCTGCACAATTGGCCACGTAAGTCTGCCTTATGAGGCGAGTCTATGACTCCTCAAAAAAAGTTAAATGACCAATTATTGCTCTAAACCAGAAGACTAGGATTTGATCTCATTGTTAGCGAAATTTGTGTGAAGCTTCTTCTTAGCAATGCACCGACGGCAGTCTAGTTTGCCTCTCAAAAGTCGCTGATCACCAGAGTTCTGAAGCTTTTGCCAGACAAGTCTTCGAAAGCGCTATCACAAACACAGAGTTAATCTCTCGGCAGTGGATTCTCGAGAAGCTACAACGACATACTGCAGATAATACTTCAACAGTGCTTGGTTGACTCAGCACGTCACCTCTTTTCGAGATTTCTCAGTGAGGACCAACAAATAGGATGAAAATGTAGGACAATTCCGTTTGAGGGCAATTTATACTAGATGCGTGCGTTTGACGCGAGCGCGTCTATATGATGAAGGATAGGGCCAACCGCATCGCTGACGCAGCTCAGACGCACGCGTATGCGGCCTTGCAATGGCAGTGCGTTGATCTCGTTGAGGATTTGCATGCCCGGCTTTTAGGGCTTTCATGGAAAATCCTCCGCAAATGGATGCTTGCGTCTGACATGTGCACCTAGCCTTTTACAGAACTAAGAATCATGAACGCTTAACCAAGTGGAATCGGGTTAGCAAACCAACTTTCACGTTCTACGTCGTTTAACATTAAGTAACTCTAGGATAACCAATCACACTAGTCATCTGTTTTGCGTGGTTAAGGTTCCATAAATCCCAGCCAAGGCGACTCAAGTGATCGAGATCCACAGCATGCGCTCCACCTCATGCAGCGTGACCCTCTAGCTTTCTCTGCATCCACACATTTCATTGTTATCATCGTTCTGATTCTTTTTCAATAGCTCTTGCTTTTGTTCTAACCTGTAATCTGCAGCAGAAATGCAGCCCGGACAGCGTAATTGGTCGAGTATATATACAGGGAATTCCAAATGTACGCAGACAAGAGTCGGGACCGCGGCGCGGCTCTCTCGGGCAGAGTCACGGGAGCTCAGCATAGTGTATGTACATTATACTTGGGAATATTCGATGATTTTTCAATTATTCGAACTTTCGAATTATTCGAATATTGCCCAATTTCAATCATTCGAAATATGAATAAATCGAATATCGCAGTTTTCGCAATGTGCGAATGAACGAATTATTCGAATATCAAGTATTTTTGGCTGCCCGAATGAATGAATAGTTCGAATAGAGGGATATTCCGGCAGACCGAATGAATGAATATATTCGATTCGAACATTCGGTTTTCTTTTTCAAATTTTATTGGCATTGCATTTAACAAACCATCATGAGAGTATTAAATTCTCACATTTTCCTTATATTTGCCTACACATAGAAATCTCAGGAGATCTGACTATATAAATATATATGCCTAAAATAATTTTCATTTCGTCTGTCCTTCGATTTCTCAAAAGTCTTCTTCCACTTCCTCTCCAGAGAATAAGGTTCTTGTAGAGTGTAGCGCATGTTCCCATCCCCTTATTTATATTTATCCTGGTAGGCGTGCTTTACCGCCATAAACAACCTCCATAACTTGCTATGGTAAAGGTCAGCCTTGAGGTACGTTATGATAGGCTATTTGCCTGAGATGCATGGTACTGCAACGCACATTCAAGGCATGACCTCGTTATACGATGCTGCGCGCTCTCCTTCTTCGACATCATAATAGTTCAGAGTTCGAATAACACCGTTTCTCTCAGTCGAATGAACGAATTATTCGAATAACCTATGTTTTGAGAACCCCGAATGAATGAATTGTTCGAATTTGCTCTCTTCTCGAAAAACCGAATAAATGAATTATTCGAATATTCGAACATTCGAACATTTCTTCGAATATATTCGATTCGGTCACAAGTATAGTGTATTGTCCTTGTCACCACGGAACAAACTTCTGCAGCAGCACGGCCACGGCGGAGGCCGCCGCGCAGCTGCGCCGCAACACCGCCGCGAGGCTGTTGCGGGCGGCGTGGCGGGCATTTTGCCAGCCTGCTGATCTATCGATTACCTCATTGCCGCCGGATTTCTTCTGTTTTTGTTAGTTTTTCTTAGAGTTTTTCACATTTTCTTTTCTGTCTCGTTAATTTTTCATCCATTCCAGGCCAGAAGGGATTCTAATGCTATGTCAGATTTTGAAAACAATGAATAGACAAAGCATCTCACAAAGAGCTGTAAAAAGTCAGAAAGTAAAACTTGCCGTCGTTCTTCATTCCTTCTGGCCTGGAAAAGATGAAAATCAACGAGACAGGGAAAAAATATAAAAAAACATGAAGAAGAACGAACAAAAACGGCGGAAATCCGGCCGCAATGAAGTAATCGATAAATCAGCCGGCTGCCAAAGCTGGCAAAATGCCCGCCACGCCGCCCGCAACAGCCTCGCGGCGGTGTTGCGCCGCAGCTGCGCGGCGGCCTCCGCCGTGGCCGTGCTGCTGCAGACGTTTGTTCCGTGGTGACAAAGACTATATGTACATACGCCTGCGTCTTTGCCCATGAGAGCCGCGCCGCGATCTCGACCCTTGTCTGGGTACATTTGGAGTTTCCTATACAGTCCTTCTCAAAAATACTTGCCTCACGCTTCACCGCCCATCTGGTAAGCCGCGCCGCATCACCTATGCATTATCATACGCGGTGTGACGTGGTCAACCTGACGGACGATTCAGTGTGAGGCAAGACTTTTTGAGAAAGACTGTACATGCAAACCTTCTATAAATATCCTTGCCTCATTGCCCATCAGCTCGTCCACGCCACACTATGTATGATAATGCATACTAGGTGATGTGGAATGAGCTGACGGGTGGTGCAGCGTGAGGCAAGGATTTTTGAGAAAGACTGTACATAAGACATAGGAAGTATTGAAGCATCTCGCAGTTGCTGCCATCCCATCGTCAATTGCTACGCAAACTTCTCTCCTTCTAACGGAAATTAAAGGAGAATGGCAGCAAATGATGGGGGGATGACAGAAACTGCAAAGAGATGCCCTTATGCTTTGCACTCCATTTAATACGCGCGGTTCAGGCTGAGTTTCTGCTGCACGGCTATCAAGTTCTCTGATAACTGTGCAGCACGAAAGCAGCCCGAACGGCGTCATGGCTCGAGTAGAAACCCTAGCAGCAACTGTTCTCAGTTGCTGACATCCCTCAGCAGTTGCTGCTAAAGGGTGAAAACGTTCCTACTCGAACCATTACACCATTCGAGCTGCGTTCGTGCTGCACACTTATCAGAGTTAAGGTTTCCTGAAGAAGACAAGCACTGTTCCACTTGTTCTGCCCCAAAATCTCAAAATCAAACTTTGTCTAGGGGGGTTATTTGACATGCTGATCATGAATATCACATTGATTTTGCACGGTAGCCCCATTTGGGTAGGGTTACGGTGGGGTAAGGATAAGTATGGTATCTCACAAAAACACCTGAATTTTTGTTCACGGGGTTTTTTTTTTGACATGCTGAGCACGAATATCATGCTCATTTTGCACCGTGACCCCATTTGGGTAGGGTTACGGTGGGGTAAGGGTAAGTATGGTGTCTCCCAAAGACACCTGAATTTTTGACTGTGGGGGTTTTTTGACACGCTGATCACGAATATCACATTGATTTTGCATGGCAACCCAATTTGGGTAGGGTTGGGGTAAGTGCAGTAGCCAACCAGATCCGTCCGTAGTTTGCCCTGGGGGTTTCCTCACGTGTTGAACACGAATGTCAGACTAGTTTTGCAAGTGAATCACCGACTTGCCCTGGAAACTTACAAACAAGCACGAGTAGAAAAAATTTTATCCAAGAAGGTAAACTAGGTTCGATGCGGTAGGTGGCCCTAAAGAGGGCCCTTGGGTCAAGAAGCTAGTCTCCGCTAGCACACGTCTAGCAAGGCACTGGATAAAACTCGGCGACATGCTTCCAGGTTGTAGAATGCTTCATTCCTCCCTCCGAATTGCTGCCTCCAGAGGAACTCGCTGAGGTAATCCTTATACTGGCGATTGTTGATGCCGTACTTGCGCTTGGCAAGGCTCTTAAACTTTTCCCAGTGGCACTCGATGTTCTGAGTGTGGGCTCCAGACCTTGGGTCAATGAAGTTCAGCTGGTGGTTCACTGTGAGGTGGGTGAAGCCCTGCGGCAGCGTGGAAATCCGACTGTAGGCACGCCAGCAGTCACTGATGATGGTGGTGCCCGGGCGGATGTACTTCACGATTAGCCGCAACAGGTTCCTGGCATCTCTTCTCCTCATAAGAATGAGGAAAGATCTTCCAATTCCCCTTTCGTAGCCTCCAAAGAGCCACTGATGCCTTCGTACCCATCGACCTCTGTTGTACTTACGCTTGGTGACACGTGTCTCGTCGATTTCCACCACATGTCCAACCCCTCCAAGGATGGGGCGGTTGCGACGGAAATATTCACAGCATATGTCGCGGAAGTACTGCTCCCACTGCACCACCGTACTGTAACCGATCCCGAGTTCGTACTCCTTGTCCACAAGGCCTAAATTGTGGATCCAGAAGTACGAACGGGCGAAGATCTTCGCCAGTGGGAAGTGAGCCTTGTCAAAAAACGACCCCTTCTTCGCAGGAGCCGAAGGCTTGGTACTTCCAGATGGTCCAGTGCGACATTGCCGTAGATGGCAAATCCACATGTTGTCCTCCCTTCTCGGCTTGCCCGGCCGCGCCAAATGTCTGAGCAGTTGTGAAGTGCGCGAAAATGGCAGTTCAAATTTTGGCACCGAGTATTCGCGCGTTCACTTGTCTAGCGATTCTTTTTTCCATGGAGCAGCATTGCTCATTTTTACATTTTACGTTGAAGCTGTTATATATGTACACATTCGTAATTGCTATGTAAATTTCCCTGCAATGATTTGTGAGAAGCGGTAAGTTGTATGTACATATGTATGTCGTATTTCTTCTTCGCAATATCTTCCGCTTCTTCCATGACGGGTATGCTGAAAATTTCATGGGGTCACATGCCTACTCTTTCAATTTTCATTCAGTTTTTTGTTTGGTTTTTTAATCGACCTCATGGCCTCTGTTCGTTTTCATCTTTTTTTTTTTCAAATTAGTTAACGATTCGCTTTGCTTTGAAGACCACAATTTCCAGAATACTTTGGGGAAATTTATTTCATTTCAGTTACTGGTCTCAAGTAGATCTCCGCCATGGGAATTAAAGACCTTTCCAAGGTTATTGCAGATAATGCTCCGAATGCTATCAAGCTGAATGAAATGAAGAGCTACTTCGGAAGAAAGGTTGATTACTCTTGGTAACCTTTGATTCGCATGGATTTGAATCTTTGGTGTACCCTTCCTTGATTTTGTAAGAGCTTACATCAACGAAGAAGTTCTGCAGGTTGCCATCGATGCGTCTATGTGTCTGTATCAGTTCCTCATAGCTGTTCGGCAGGACGGCTCACAGTTACAATCAGAAAGTGGAGAAACAACGAGGTAAATTGGAAGCAAGTACGGCTATCTTGATAAAAATCTAACCTTCGATAGTTTAGTCATCTGATGGGTATGTTCTACCGTACAATTCGTATGATCGATAATGGAGTGAAGCCATGCTATGTTTTTGACGGCAAACCACCGGATATGAAGAGTGGAGAATTGGAGAAAAGAAGCGAGAAGCGGTACTTCTTTTTTCTATGTTGAACCTTAACCTTTTGTAAGTTCGTTGGAAATTTCGATGTGGTTTCTTACTGACTTCTTTTTAATATTTACCCATATAATTAGAGTTGCGGTATATGGCCCGCTTTCTCAGCCTGGCCGCCGCAAGCGTGTGTCGTGCGTCGCGGTTTTTCGCAGCAGAGCGTCTCCACTACATGTCCACGCGCCTTCATGCCTTCGGCATCGATATTTTTAACTTCTCATGTAGAGTTTTTAACTATAACTGTCCAGTGTAGAGCTGTTTACTCGTTTTAAGTTGAGGATACGAGAAATCCTATATGGTGCAGGACGTTTTATTCTACTTATTGACTAGCATCGGGCATTTCCTCTACATTTTTACACTACTCAGCGCAGAAGCAGCGTACATCACATTTGTATATGTAGAAAGTTTTCCCATGGTCTTCTCCTATTAACTTTATTGTTGATCATCCCAACATGATCGCGCCCTTGGCTGTCAAGTGAGAGAGCTATGGCAGCCTGCCATTTTGCATTGCCTTCAGAAATGTTTCAGAACACCTTACTCATACAGAGCTGTTGAATGAAGCGTATTGGACTGAGCAGAAACTTTCCTCAGCTGTTGTACATAGTGCTTATATCAAATCGCGGTTTGGGCAGTTGATAGAACAGATCTACTATGACATATAGGAGCAAATTACTACTTCATTTCATACAAGTATTTTGTACAGTGCACCGAAATGCCCTTAAAAGGGTCCATTTTCCTGGAAAGTTCGCCCATTTACACGATACAGACCGATGTACGGATAAGTACAATGTAGTCAAAAAAGGAGTGAGAGTTAGAGTTAAGAATTAAAGTGAAAACTCAACCTGACGTGGATTAACACTATCACCAAAATTTAATGGAAACATTAAACACAAATTTGCTAGTGGCGGTTCACATCTTCTATGCCGCTATTACTTTATCACTAGATCAGAATCCAAAAGGCATCTCACGGAAATCGAGCGTCTTGTCGACAACGTTCAATTTACTTTTGATTTTCAGGTGGTTCCTACTGCCAACAGTTGAAAAATCATCAACTTCGGTTGTTAGCATTAGGAAGACCAAGTCATAACTGCTTATGTACAAAGCAAGGAGAACTCAGAGGGCATTGACGCGCCCTATTGCGGAAAGCCGCGACGCACAGAGTGCACGAGCGGCCGCCAGGCCGAGAAAGCGGGCCACATACCGGAGCTCATATAATTAAATTCGTTGGAAATTTCGATGTGGTTTCTTACTGACTTCTTTTTAATATTTACCCATATAATTAAATTTTGCCTTTGGCAGTATCACGATCATCACTTGTTTGTTCGAGCAATTTTTTTCCACTTTGCAGTAGCTATGTCCACCATTTTCAGTGCTGAAGCTGAGAAAGCCCTAACCGAGGCTAAAGAAAGAGGTGATACTGAAGCGGTTGACAAATTCGAGCGACGCCTTGTAAAGGTAAGTGCCTCTGCGTGCCCACCTCTACTGCTGCTAACAAAGAAAACCTGATATTGTCCTCTTTGATTCCTAAGCATTTTCCTTGGCAGGTCACCAAGGAACAGAATGCGGACGTGAAGCGACTCCTTGGCTTGATGGGTGTGCCTGTTATTGAGGCACCATGCGAAGCTGAAGCTCAATGTGCTGCACTTGTGAAGGCTAAGAAGGTATTTGCTATATTTATCTATTTATTTATTACATGAGTGTACTCATGTGAACAGATGTAGAACCAGACATGTGCACGGAACATCAGTATTAGAATATTCGGGATACAATTGGGAAAGTTGGAATAAAGAAAAGTGGTGATGGAACTTTGCGAATTATCTCGCGTAGACAAGTCCCGGTTAATCATGTTCCTGAATGAACGAACGCTGACTGGTATCCCTTGCTTTTTACTTAATTTAGCCTACTCCGAACCTGCTCTGTTGGAAAAGAAAGAAATAGCTATAGTACTATTTTCCACTATTTTACCCCCCCCCCCTGTGCTAGGAATCGCTCAATAATTTTTGTGCATTTCCTGGAATTCTGGCCACCATCTCCAAAAATCACAATTCGCATAGTTTCGCGTCTGCAGGTCTATGGTACAGCAACAGAAGATATGGACGCGCTAACGTTTGGTTCTGATGTTCTTCTTCGTCATATGACGTTCTCTGAAGCAAAAAAGATGCCGATTAAGGTGAAGTTCTCGGAGCTTTCATGAGCATTGATCGACTTAGACTGTTCTTTTCTTTAGCATTTCTGCTGACGCTAATGCTTTCAGGAGTTTTCGCTTTCCCGAATTCTCACAGATTTTGACATGACGAAAGAGCAATTCATAGACCTTTGCATTCTCCTTGGATGTGATTATTGTGAGTCAATACGGGGAGTTGGACCAAAAAAGGCGTTTGACCTCATTAAGACGTACGGCGATATTGAAACAATCTTGGAAAATATTGACCACAAGGTAGTTTCCGTTATGTTGTATTAATGCGGTTATTGCATCTCATTGAACTTGTAAGCGTCTTATTCAGAAATACCCACCTCCAGAAAACTGGCCGTACAAGCGTGCGCGAGAACTGTTTTTGAACCCTGAAGTTGCTGACTGCGAGAACATGAATGTTGGTTCACCACTGACTAGTATCAGTATTTGACAACTTCCTTGGTTAATCTTTAAATTGTTTAGTTGGTTTGGAAAGAACCTGATGTTGATGGTATAATGAAGTTCATGTGCGAAGAGAAGAACTTCAAGTAAGCTATTTTTCTTACTTATTTGATGCTTTTTTTTTGAAACTCAATTTTAGCGAAGAACGCGTTAAATCTGCGATTGCGAAGATGCAAAAGGGTCGTAGCACTGCAACGCAAGTTAGTTGATTTACATCTTCGTTTACTGCTTGTCAAGGAAGGCTTTCCTCCATTTATTTGTTTACATTTAAGGGTCGAATTGATGCATTCTTCTCCGTGAACAAAACAGTTAAGTCTGAACCAACATCAGCTAAAAGAAAAGCCGAGGAGGAAAAGAAGGCAACAAAAAAGAGGGGGCCGCCACTCAAGAAGCCAAAATGATTTCTGCTCCTCTGGGTTTGTACTGGTTGTAAAGTGACTAACACGACTTGCTTTACTTTTAGATGTACTTAATACTAATCAGTTGACCATCTTTTGCAGTCATTGCATGTACGCTGAATATTGATCTCTGTTGGGTACTTTAGAACACTGGTAGTGCTCGGTTTCATTAAGCCAATGTCATGCGGTCTAATAAAATTCTTTATTGAGCGGTTGCATTTGTCGCATATCCATGGAGCGAAGGCGTCATCTTGGCAGTTCCGCTAGACTTATAAGTTGAGACCTCTAAAATAATATTATGCAGAAAGATGCAGTGCTTTTGGCACAGTACCTCTGTCTTGCCTAATTGTAAGAGCGAGAGAGCAAATAAAAGAAAGCAATGTAGAAAGAGTTCGTTCATTTCAGTTTTCACTCACCAGCTGTATGATTTCCCTGTCCTTTGATTGAAGTTTATCAATAAGAACATTGACAGCTCCCAGAGATCCGAATTCATTACATTCTGAAATGTCAAGCAGGTGACTTCATAGCCGCTAATGCGCTAAATGAGTAAATAAAGCAGTAAGGTGAGTAAATAAATAATTTGTGGGATTGGTAGTGATTTCGTTATTCTTATATGAGGTGCTGGACACACGAATATCGCAACGTAGCCCATTTTTCTGGAGTTACATTAGGTACATGGAACTCCAAAATGCCGTGTGCAAGGGGCGGGACTGCGGCGCGGCTCTTTTGGGCAGAGACGCAGAGGTTCTGCATGTGCCTCTGGTTGTCTGCCTCTGTCAGCAGCAGGCAACCCGAGTTCCCCGCCGCGCCGCAGTTCCGCTCCTTACACTCTCCGTTTGGAGTTTCCTGTGAGGTACTTCACGGAATCTTCTCCAGTTTTGCCCAAAGGAGCTAATTCAGGAGCTGATCATGATTATCAACATTCTTGCGTGTAGTTATCACTTACTTGGCGAAATTGGCATTTCTATCTATTTACCTGCAGAAATCTCACTGTAACTCAGTAAAACTAGGATTACGACAAGTAAACATGCTCAGCTTCTACAGAGAAATTTGAAAGGGATCAAGATGTGACACAGTGTCGGTTGTGATTTGGATAGCTACGTCAGTATTGAACAAAAAATACATGTATTTACCTCAGTTGAGATCACTTTGATCAAAGTTTGACACAGCTATCGCATGACTGACCTTTTACCCAATACGTCTCTACAGACGGAAAACTACTATTTAGATGTTGTTGCCTGTATGCGCATGCGGGTTTCTCAGGAATAACCGTAACAATTTCTCGGAGATGCCAGTGGAGTGAGCCCGCTCGCTGCACCGCACCATCTGTTTGGGCAGGTCTGGACAGTGAACGGAAGAATCGATATGGGAATGAGATATCAGTGGAAAAATTCTATTAATCCAGTTATTTCTCTCCGCTCTTTTGATTGTGTTTGAGTGGGCGGGTGCTCTGGCAGAGTGTGTCGCATTTACAGTTAAAGGCAATGGCGGTGGCCCTTCCGCGACCCTGAGAAGGATGCAACCCGACCGCGCCGCGCGCGCCTGGATCGGTGTCGTCTGTTGACGAGATGCTACTTTTAGTCGCTTTCTTCTCGACTTGGTCGAAAATCTCCAAAACCTGGTAGGAAAGCTGCTAAATATAGCATTATAGCAGCAGAAAAAAACATATGTGACGCGTGCGGCGCGATTGCGCGGCGTATTTCTCGGGGCCGCGGATCGGCCACCCCCATTGACGTGCACTGTACGTGGCGCGTGTGAGCGAGTCCCCACCATTACCGTCTTCTGTATAGTCTGTCCGAAAGGACGAGTCCGCCCACGCACGCGTGGATCGGGAAGCTGCCACGTTTGCCAGCGCTCCTCGTCATCATCCCTGATCTCCGAGTCACGTTTCATCGTTATCTTCACGGTATTGACCAATGATTTGGCTGTGACGTGGACAACGTGGCAGCCAACAGGATCCGTCCCAGCCGCGCCGCCTCTCGATCCCCGCGTGCGTGGGCGTTTCGGATACACTATACATGCGGTGCGACCACCGTGGGAAAATTTCAGAGCACACAGCGTCGGTTAGAATGGGTTACACTCGACAAAAGCGGAAAAGAAAACACACCTATCTGTTCGACGAGCAGTTTGTTGGTGTCCACGAGCCGTTGGCGCTCCTTCTCACAGGTTTTCAATTTTTCTGTCACTTCATTGAGTAGGGCATCCATCTGAACTGTCCAGTTCTCACCAGGATCGCTAGCAACAATACCGCTGAGGTCAATTCATATGCGCTCACCTTCTTCAATTTTTTCTTCGTCTCTTTTAACTGCAGCGGAACCGTCTCATCGATGGCGACTGTCATCCTATCGGGATTCGGTAGCTGTGCTTCCACCGCCACATCCTTTCTCCTGGGCACCTTTTTAAGGGTTTCGACCTGGGCGATCGGGGAGGTGTACGAGGTTTGTGTGGTCCTCGACACGCTGGTTCCCTCCTCTTTCCAACTGACACTTTTCGTTTGGTTGGTATAGGAAGATGTTATCTGTATGACTTGTTGTGAGATGCTCTCAGCCTGCTTTACTCTGACCTCTTCAATTGTTTGTAGGAGCCGAGAGTTTTCTTGCTGTAGTGTTTTCAGTTGCATAGACAGAGAAGAAATGTCCTGAATCAGAAATAAGAGTAAGTATTGCTTGCTCACTGCGGAGTAATCCGGCTGGAAACGCACCTTTTCATTCTGCTCCAGCTTAGCCGCTTCTTCTATGAGCCTCTTCTGGAGAACGTGCACCTCCGTGTTCTCTCGCAACATTTTGTCCTTCAAACTTGGAAAGATTTTCACGAGAACTCTATTCCAACTGTTATTTTGGTCTTAGGACAATGTTACAACGATGTAGAGAGGTTGTGTTGTTGGATTTGGATCAACGAGATCGCATAGGATATGAATAAAACAAACAAAATCAACAAGTAGATAAATTTTTCACAAATTGCAAAATGAAGGAAAAATAGCAGACAAATAGGTATATTTGCAGATAGGTACTTCATAAATGGGCGGACGCATGCACGTAGATGAGAGGGGGGGGGGGTGGAGAAAATTGGAGGTATTTGCTGAAAATTGGACTGAATGTCAGAAAAGAACCAATTTGTTCCAATCGTATACTTAGATTATCAAAAACGGTTATAGTCTGTTTCGCGAGGGAGTGAGTTGGGAAGACGCCAGAGAGAAAAAGCTTGAGGAGAAATGCAGAGGAATTGGAGAGAGTGAAGAGAAAAAACAAGCAGTATGCGCGAATACCCTGCTATTGCTGCGTTTGAAACAGAATATATGTATGTACATTATAATAACGGGCTTACTTTGTATATATATATATATATATATATATCAGTGGCGGACGCAGGGGGGGGGGGGGGGGGGGGCGCGCCCCCCCGAGAATGGGTCGCCAAATTTTCGAAATTACTTTACAATACAAATAAAAATCTTGTGTTAGTTTATTTTTAATTGTTTATTTTTATTATTATTTTTAATATATTTTTTATTTATTGTTTATTATTATAATTAATATTATTATTAATTTTATTTTCCGTCTGGGTCCCCAAAACGGCGGAGACCCCACTTTTCTTCCCACGCCCCCCCTCCCGTCCACTTTCTGCGTCCGCCACTGATATATATATATATATATATATATATATATATATATATATACCCCTTCATGTGCCACCTCATCGCGGTGAAGGGGTGAACATCTACCAGAGTTCATCTCTGGGAGATGGCCAACGGCACAAACGGCCACGCAGTTCAGAACCGCACTACTTGTAGTGCGTGAACGGGCGGCCCTTGGATAGCTCCGGCAAGGCACTCCAGGGGTAACCAGGCCACCAGAAAAGCCACGACATTCGCAACAGAGAGAAAACCGGCCCGAAATCGGACATGCTCTCCCACGGCGCCCGGAGATGCCCCTGCCGAGGACGGAAGAGGAAAGGGACGGGGCGCCACTGGAAATCCCGATAAACGATTTGGACAATGCTTGGACATCTGCACATACAATTGCCGATCAGCCGCATCCGACGCAGACTTGAGAACTCTTCTCCACATATCTAAGAGGCTCAGGTACGATGTCATATGTCTGCAAGAGACGAAAACGAAAACCCCGTATGCAAGAAGAATGGAAAGCGGAGAACTGATTATAATGGGGCAAAAGATTGACGCGAAGAACGTTGGGGGGGGTCGGTTTCTTGATCCACCCAAGAGTACAGCCCAGCATTCATTCGCACGAAATTCTGAGTCCGCGTATTGCTGTGCTACGATTACGAACGACGAAGAAAGCGACCATCACCATTGTAAACTGCTACGCTCCTAACTCTGTTGCCAGCGAAGAGGACAAAGACAACTTCTACTCTGAGCTGGAAGCAGTAGTTAAGAAGGAAAAGTCATACTACAAATACATATGCGGGGATTTCAACGCCCTTGTAGGAAATGGAAGCGACGGAAACTGGAGACTAGGTCGACACGGAAATGAAGCTAGGAACGACAATGGCTTTCGTCTATTAGATCTGATGTCTTGTTGCAACCTGTTTCATGGAAACTCCATCTTCGAGAAGCCTCAACACAGACGGTGGACCTGGGAAAGTCCTAACGGACAAACTCATTCAGAGCTAGACCACATCCTCACGAACCGAAGATGGAGCCTGATGGACACTTCAGTAGTACCCTCTTTTGACACCGGATCCGACCACAGACTGCTACGGGCCAAGATACGACTCAGTGATCGCATATTCAAAAGAGACACACATCGTGGGCCACCTATACGCTCTCCTGAGTATGATGAATCCGAACTGCAGAAGGCCATGAATGCATACAACTGGAGAAAGGAGGAAGATCCCACAGAAGACTATGAAGAATTAGCAAAAGGGCTGATATTTTGTGCCAAAGCAGCTATGATGAACTACAAACAGAGAGGAGAAAGGCTGAACCCAAAGGCCAAACAATTGCTGCGCCGTAGAGGTGAAGTCAAAAGAGATCAGGCAGCGACGCATTTGGAGAAAGTTGTCATCAATAAAGCCTGTCGCGCGGCCATGAAGGAATCCCTTAGAGAGCACCGCAAAAATAAGCTACTTTCGACAGCCGCTCAGAGGAAAAGCCTGAAACGATGCCGACGAGAACTCTCGGACTATTCTGCTGTGACCACGTGCCTGAAAGACAAACAGGGAATACCCAAAACGACGAGGACGGACATGGAACGCATTGTAACGGACTTTTATACAAATCTGTACCGCTCAACAACGGTTGTCCCAAGACGCCCATCCCCCACAGAAGAAAAGCCACCACCCATTCTGGTCTCGGAAGTGAGAATTGCAATTCAATCGCTGAGAAAGGGGACGGCCCCAGGACCCGATGGCATTACAGCGGACTTGCTTAGAGTCGGAGGATATACAATGCATAAACTCTTAGCAGAGCACTTTACCTCCTATCTCGAAGCTGGCATCATTCCCGATCAGTGGAAGAGCTCCAAGACAGTGTTGATCTTCAAAAAAGGTGACAAAGAAGATATCGAAAACTACCGCCCTATTGCTTTGTTGTCTATACCGTACAAACTGTTTACGAAGATCATTCTGAACCGGCTTGAAACCACGCTTGATGAGTACCAGCCAATAGAACAGGCAGGTTTCAGAAAAGGCTTTTGCTGTATGGACCACATTCACACTATCGTCCAGCTGATTGAGAGATGCAGGGAATACACGATGCCTCTGATCCTCACATTCGTCGACTACAGAAAAGCATTCGACTCCGTCGAAACGAATGCAGTCTTGAATGCGCTCATACATGCAGGAGTAGATCCAGCTTACGTGAACATTCTTGAGCAGTGCAATGTCGGAACAACGACGACAATCCAGTTGTTTGACAAAAAACTACGCATTCCGATCGGAAAAGGTGTCCGACAAGGTGACACAATATCGCCAAAACTGTTCACGTCAGCCCTCCAGTATGCTATGTCTCGACTGAACTGGGAAGACAAAGGTATCACGATCGACGGAAAGAAGCTCTCAAACCTACGATTCGCAGACGACGTGGTTCTTGTTAGCAACAACACATCAGAGATGAACCAGCTCCTAAACGAGCTGAACGAAGTGAGCAAGAGCATCGGGCTGGAAATGAATATGAAGAAGACACAGATGATGGCAAATCAGTGGTGTGACAACGGAATAGTACAGCTGGATGGAAATATCTTGAGGAAAGTAGACAGCTACGTTTACCTGGGACGTGAAGTAAATATGACGAACGACTTGACAGGCGAAATTGGGCGAAGAAGAAAAGCGGCGTGGGCAGCCATGGACGCGATTCGAGAAACGACAAGTCAAATCAGGGACTCGAAGCTGCGAGCTCACTTATTTGATTCTACGGTACTTCCGGCACTGTGTTATGCTACTGAAACATGGACGAACCACAGAAACATCTCCTTGGCTATGAGAACGACACACAGGGCCTTGGAAAGATGTCTTCTGGGAACGAATAGATGGAAGCAATGGAAATACGGCCTCAGTAGCAAAGACTTGAGGAAGGAATCGAAGATCAAGGACCTGACAGACTACATGGCATCCGCAAAGCATCGGTGGGCAGGACACGTGATGCGCCGAACTGACGACAGATGGAGCACGAGGTCAACTCTCTGGACTCCCTTGAACGTCAAAAGACCCCTCGGCCGACCCTTCACGCGCTGGTCTGATACATTTTCCAGGTCGTTTAAACAAAGAGAACTGACGAACTGGATGAGAGTGGCCCGAGACAGGAGAACCTGGAGCGAATGTGGTCCACACTGAGAAGACCAACCCAGCAGTGAAGATGGACCATCAAAGTATCAAAGTAAGTATATATATATATATATATATATATATATACAAGGTATTTGGTTGCTGCATAATTGTTGCGGTTTTCCCGCACTTTTCTTTCAGTAAACGTTATCGTTTTTAAAAAGATTCACGAGAATGATTCCCTCTTTTCACATAGTGAAATGGTCAAAAATGGGTCGCCGAATATTCGAAACAAACAAATAAAAATTCTTCATTAGCTTATTTTTAGTTGCTCATTTTTACCATTGTAGTTGTTCAATAGTTGCTCATTTTTAATTTAAACTTCTAAGTGGTTGTTTATCATTATTATTATCTTTATTATTATTATTATTACCAGTCTGGCCGTCCGGCTAACGCCGGACTTCCAGACTTCTATTGATGCTCGCTTCGCTCGCATACTGCA
The DNA here is from genome assembly GCA_037903475.1 of Ancylostoma caninum. Lineage (NCBI taxonomy): Eukaryota > Metazoa > Nematoda > Chromadorea > Rhabditida > Ancylostomatidae > Ancylostoma > Ancylostoma caninum. Next base: position 31,545 of record JBAJFG010000163.1, read on the forward strand.
CATGCACGTTGAAACCAAACACAAAAGTGTAAATGGATTGATAAGATCTGCATCCTTCCACGCAGTTCTATCGTTCTCCTGAGAAACCCTTGATCCCGTAGGTGGTAGCTTTCCCCCATAGGAACGAAGTTATGCTCTTCCATGTAAGCGGAGTTAGTGGACATGAAGAACTGAGTGTAACCGATCCAGTGCAAATGTTATCTTGAAATGATTTAGGCTCAACTGGTTGTTGTGGTAATTCAAGTGATAAGGGTCCACCGGTGTATATAAACGGAAAGGAAGGAGTGGTTCATTCAGACACAAACGGAATGGGAAGAGAACACGGATATGAAAGGAAACAATGTACATCTAGGTGATTTAGGTAGGAGGGTCCGCCGAAACAGGATAAGCGTATCCCTCATGCAGAAATAGACCCGCCTAGCGAATTCCTATTACCTGTGGAAGCCGGCGCACCCTTATCACACCGTCACAGGCGTTTTCGTTGGACCCGACTCCAGGCGTTTCCCCACTTTTGGACGCCGGCGCACTCTTATCACACCGTTGGACCCGACTCCAGGCGTTTTCCCACTTTTGGACGCCGGCGCACCGTTATCACACCGTTGGACCCGACTCCAGGCGTTTCCCCACTTTTGGACGCCGGCGCACCGTTATCACACCGTTACCCGACTCCGACTCCAGGGACGTTTTTTCCCACTTTTGGACGCCGGCGCACCCTTATCACACCGTTGCACCCGATTCCAGGCGTCTCCCCACATTTGGACGCCGGCGCACTCTTTTCTCACCGTTGGAGCCGACTCCAGGCGTTTCCCCACTTTTCGGCGCCTGCGCACCTTTATCACCGTTGCACCCGATTCCAGGCGTCTCCCCACATTTGGACGCCGGCGCACCGTTATCACACCGTTGGACCCGATTCCAGGCTTTCCCCCACTTTTGGACGCCGGCGCACCCTCCACACCGTTGGACCCGACTCCAGGCGTTTTTCCACTTTTGAACGCCGGCGCACCCTTATCACACCGTTGGACCCGACTCCAGGCGTTTTCCCACTTTTGGACGCCGGCGCACCCTTATCACACCGTTCTTCCTGGAATTCCGACTCCAGGCGTTTCCCCACTTTTGGACGCCGGCGCACCCTTATCACACCGTTGGACCCGACTCCACGCGTTTCCCCACTTTTGGACACCGGCGCACCCTTACCACACCGTTGGACCCGACTCCAGGCGTTTCCCCACTTTTGGACGCCGGCGCACTCCTACAGCAGCAGTGGACTCGGTGTAGAACATTCTCTTCACTCTAGGCCACGCCCTCGAATTTCGTTTCACACTGACACACACACACACGCACACACACACGTGACAGACTAAGCCCTTTATTATAAGTCATGATATATATATATATATATATATATCTTACTTCTTATTAATTGGCAGTTCATGTGTGTGTGCGTGTGTGTGTGTGCGTGTGTGCACGAGAACCAGCCATCAAAAATGGAAAATACCTGTACCATCGTGTTCAGCGCGTCGAGTTATGTATGAAAATGTGGTAAATTTTGATTTTTACCTTGATTTACAGGTGTTTCGGGCCACTTTCGTCATGTTCAGACATGTTAATGGCCGACAGTTGTTTTGATCACGGTCGGAATGAATGAGATAGGCTTTTGATTACAGGACCGTATAAAAGGAAAGAGAAGGGTAGGACACCTCTATAACGAAGAGGAGGAATGAGGCGAACGAGGGATGACACGGATGAGGGTTACGCCTTAGGATGGTGTTAGAGGTGGGCTGGCGATGTGATAAGGATGCTCCGGCATCCAAAAGCGGGGAAACACCTGGACTCGGGTCCAACGGCGTGACAAGGATGCTTCGGCGTCCAAAAGCGGGGAAACACCTGGACTCGGGTCCAACGGCGTGGCAAGGATGCTTCGGCGTCCAAAAGCGGGGAAACGCTAGGAGTCGGGTCCAACGGCGTGATAAGGGTGCGCCGGCGTCCAAAAGCGGGGAAACGCCTAGAGTCGGGTCCAACGGCGTAATAAGGGTGCGCCGGCGTCCAAAAGCGGGGAAACACCTAGAGTCGGGTCCAACGGCGTGATAAGGGTCGCGCCGGCGCTCCAAAAGAAAAGCCTGAAACGGATGGGTGCGCCTGCTTCCGAAAGTGGCGAAAACGCCTGGAGAATCGCCTCCAACCAACTGCGTGATAAGTAGCGGTGCGCCGGCGTCAAGTGGAAGAGCTCCAAGACAGTGTTGATCTTCAAAAAAGGTGACAAAGAAGATATCGAAAACTACCGCCCTATTGCTTTGTTGTCTATACCGTACAAACTGTTCACGAAGATCATTCTGAACCGGCTTGAAACCACGCTTGATGAGTACCAGCCAATAGAACAGGCAGGTTTCAGAAAAGGCTTTTGCTGTATGGACCACATTCACACTATCGTCCAGCTGATTGAGAGATGCAGGGAATACACGATGCCTCTGATCCTCACATTCGTCGACTACAGAAAAGCATTCGACTCCGTCGAAACGAATGCAGTCTTGAATGCGCTCATACATGCAGGAGTAGATCCAGCCTACGTGAACATTCTTGAGCAGTGCAATGTCGGAACAACGACGACAATCCAGTTGTTTGACAAAAAACTACGCATTCCGATCGGAAAAGGTGTCCGACAAGGTGACACAATATCGCCAAAACTGTTCACGTCAGCCCTCCAGTATGCTATGTCTCGACTGAACTGGGAAGACAAAGGTATCACGATCGACGGAAAGAAGCTCTCAAACCTACGATTCGCAGACGACGTGGTTCTTGTTAGCAACAACACATCAGAGATGAACCAGCTGCTAAACGAGCTGAACGAAGTGAGCAAGAGCATCGGGCTGGAAATGAATATGAAGAAGACACAGATGATGGCAAATCAGTGGTGTGACAACGGAATAGTACAGCTGGATGGAATTATCTTGAGGAAAGTAGACAGCTACCCAAACGCCACGAACTGTGATGAGTCGGGCGAAAGTCGGGTCAACGGCGTGGGGGGACTCGAAGCTGCGAGCTCAGGGTGCGTCTACGCTGTGTTATGCTACTGAAACATGGACGGACAACAGAAACATCTCCTTGGCTATGAGAACGACACACAGGGCCTTGGAAAGATGTCTTCTGGGAACGAATAGATGGAAGCAATGGAAATGCGGCCTCAGTAGCAAAGACTTGAGGAAGGAATCGAAGATCAAGGACCTGACAGACTACATGGCATCCGCAAAGCATCGGTGGGCAGGACACGTGATGCGCCGAACTGACGACAGATGGAGCACGAGATCAACTCTCTGGACTCCCTTGAACGTCAAAAGACCCCTCGGCCGACCCTTCACGCGCTGGTCTGATACATTTTCCAGGTCGTTTAAACAAAGAGAACTGACGAACTGGATGAGAGCGGCCCGAGACAGGAGAACCTGGAGCGAATGTGGTCCACACTGAGAAGACCAACCCAGCAGTGAAGATGGACCATCAAAGTATCAAAGTAAGTATAACGAAATTCGAGGTCGTGGCTTAGAGTGATGCCGACCACTCCACCGTTACATGAAGTGTGCGTCGGCGCCCAAAGTGGGGGAGACGGGTCCACTGCTGTGACAAGGGTGCGTCAGCGCCCAAAGTGGGGGGAGACGGGTCCACTGCTGTGACAAGGGTGCGTCGGCGCCCAAAGTGGGGGGAGACGGGTCCGCTGCTGTGATAAGGGTGCACTGGCGCCCAAAGTGGGGGGAGACGGGTCCACTGCTGTGATAAGGGTGCGCCGGCGCCCAAAGTGAGGGGAGACGGGTCCACGGCTGTAATAAGGGTGCGTCGACGCCCAAAGTGGGGAGAGGGGTCCGCTGCTGTGATAAGGGTGCACCGGCGCCCAAAGTGGGGGAGACGGATCCACTGCTGTGATAAGGGTGCGCCGGCGCCCAAAGTGGGGGGAGACGGGTCCGCTGCTGTGATAAGGGTGCACCGGCGCCCAAAGTGGGGGGAGACGGGTCCACTGCTGTGATAAGGGTGCGCCGGCGCCCAAAGTGAGGGGAGACGGGTCCACGGCTGTGATAAGGGTGCGCCTGAGCTCAAAAGTGGAGGAGCGCCTGAAAATATAGCTACCGATGCAGGAGGGGTGCGCCGGTGTCCACTACTCAGGGAAATGTCATGAGTTAGGTCCATATTTGTTAAATCGATTCGATGGCGTCTAATATCAATCGCAAAAAAAAAACTAGATGTTAGACCACTGCGCGGATTAATATGCTATCCGTGTGAGTCCTTCCTCCTTAGGTCCTCCCCCGCGTTCTTCTCATTTGTTTATGAACACACCGCACCCTCCACTTTTATATGTTCTAACTGACTTTTATCACTTGACCAGTTATAACAAACCAGGAATGATAGACCATTTTCTGCGGTCAATCCAGGTTGAACCGGTTATATTTAGTGATAAAAAGCTACTTCAGTTGAGCAAATGATAAAATTGCTTCGAGAAGGTTAATCCTCTTTGATAAGTGCACTTTTACATGAGAAAAAGCAATGGAAAGGGTGTGGGACACATTATAGCGAAAATGTGGAATAGCTGTGACTTTATTTGAATGAAGAAGGGATGAAGCCATGCGAGCGAAGCGAGCATTAGGAAAAGTCTGGAAGTCCGGCGTCAGTACATCACTATATAGTAAAACTCATCTGTTTGTGTGTTTGTCTGTAATCGCTTATATCTCACGATCCAGAGGACAAACACACATGAAACCTATACCGTTCGACTCAGAATTGTGCCCTCCTGTGCAACGTCAGGGTCTTTTGCCGTTTCCGACAAAAACGATTTTATCGATTTTTGGCCCCCTATCCCCATCACTATATAGTTAAACTCATTCATGCGAAGCGCAGCTTCGCCGCGCTTCTCTTAAATGACAATGATTTTTGCAGGGCACAATTCTGAGTCGAATGGTATAGGTTTCATGTGCGAATCTTTTCGTCTACAACGAGAAAAACAAGGAAGAGTTGTGCTCAGTGACTGAATCCTTGGGGGTCTCTCCGTGTGCAATCAAGAGTTTTGGAAGGGGTTGGGTGGAGAATTTATTTTCCTATGCAAGACTAGGCGATAACCAAAGCAACACAGTTTTAGTACACCTATATATACCAACTTGCTATAGCAACATGATTTAGAGTGCACAAGCATACCGCTTAACTTCTTTCTGTGAGTGGACGAATGGACGAATAATCACGGCACTACTCAACTTTACTGGCCCCAAAATCTTCAAAGATTTTTTTGGCTGGGACTTTCCATAGAGGGGGAGGGGGTTGTCTGAGGTGCTGAGCACGAATATCGTATCCATTTTGCACCATAACCCCATTTTTGCATGGGTTACGGTAGGTGTACGGTAGGAAATTGAGAGAAAATGCCGATATCGGGTAGAAAACGGAGGTGGCTTGCAAAAATAATGGTGGTTTCCGTCGTCGGCGTCAAAAAACCCCACTACGCAACATTTGAAAGGGTTCCTTGAAGTACCATATCTACAGTACATCTACCGTAACCATTAAAAAATGGGGTTATCGTGCAAAATTTATACGATGTGCGTGTTCAGCACCTTGAAAAGCCCCCCTACGTGAAGTTTCAGCCAAAAAGTATTTTGAAGATTTTGGGGCTATGTAAAGTTGAATAGCTCACTCCTTTCCGAGTGCGCTACGTTTCGATCGATTCTGAGTGGACACATTTAACGAAAGAATGATGCAAACATCAATTATATACAACAAGTGCTCCGGCTCGCTTACGGTGAGCTTCGCAACTGTATGCTTCATCCGTTTTGACGGATGGAAAGTAAAGGTAGCTGAGTACCAAGGTCCCGCGAAGCGGGCAAGTGCGAGACTCGCCGGAGGCGAGTCGGAGCACTTGTGTATGTACATAAAAGCGGTCAAAACATAAGGGATTAGAAGTAAGCCAACATAACTTTTGCAACCAAACATTCGTTTATTTATTTATTTATTTACTGATTTATTCATTTATTTCACCGTACTCGAAAGTAAGGCATAATGCTGAAGTGAAAACTGCTAGAAAAGAAATCAATGCAGGAAAAATGTCCGAAATTCGTCCGGGCTCCACCTCTCAGTCCAGTAGAACCTTTGGTGATGGTTTATGTTCCTCGCTACTTTGCTCTATCGTTTTATTTATCTTTTTTTAAATTTTCATGCCAATATTTATTGTAACCCCGGTAAAACTTCGTTATTTATTTAGTAGTGTAATTTATTCACCGAGATTCTGTATAATGTAATTTTGAAAAATTTGCAGACCCTACGTGACTGAAATTCTATGTGGGTGGTCGATGCAGATGAGAGCGACTCACCCTCTCATACTGTAGCTCTGCATTTTTCCTGCGGGTACGCTCGAGTTCCCTCTGGCGCAGCTCCTCGTCCCTCCTCAACTCCTCCAGAAGTCGTTCGCGCTTGCTCAGTTTCTCGCGGATCTTCTTCTCGCGTTCTAGGGATTCCGCAAGGTTTTTCCTCACAGTGCTGAGGTTCTCTTCGAGCCTCTTGCGTTCGTTCCATCGAGCCACTTCTTCCTAAAGGAACTCTATCTGATCCGTACAGTGTGGTACTCTATTCGCTCACGAACCTCGCCACTTTTCCTCTGTACAGTCTCCTTTTTAAATGAATCTAGTGCAGTTTTTTGTTCTTCAATCGTTTTTCTTAAGCTTCGATTCTCCTTCTTCGTTTTCTCGAGTTCCATCCTGAACAGGAACTGCAACTTTCTGGCGAACAAAATTAGAAGATTCACCGAATCACCTCCTACAATGTCTAATTTGGAGGATTTAATGATTAAGATATCAAGATTTTCTCAATGTCCTGTGTGAAAAACCTTGCACATTCGAACAAGGGATGTTTCCACATACCGTATCCGCGTCATTGTCTTTTCGTCGGCCTCACTTGTTCTGGGAGCTCTGGCTTCCAGTTCTGCCATAGCGTCTTCTCGAATCTTTTCGCAAGCCAGGATCAATTCCTGGAAGATATAATGCATTCAGAATTTTCTGGCTCATTGACTTTAGAACATCATCCTGGGCTAATCAAAATTAGCAGGAGAGGGGGCCTATTTGATAAGTAGTAAGAAATAGACATAAAAGAAGTAAAAGTAGATGAAAAAAAAAACATGCAGATTTTCCAGAATCTCCAATCTTTCCATTTTTATTGCATTTAAATACTCCTTTGGAGAGGCATCGTTTTTTGTAACATGAACCAATTATATAGATTTTTTCATAGAAATGTCATGTTTTCGTATATTCAGTGGAATATTTCAATGATACAGAAACAAAAAAGAAAACAGTTGCATCAATTTTTCGAGATTATGATGTGCAAATTTGAAAGATATAGAGTTCAGAACTCTGTCAGTATTTTTCCAGAACCTTCTATTCAATTTCGCTACAGATTACTGAAATGGCATGAAACTTACCTTGTTGTTAGCCACTATTCGGTGTAGTTTTCCTTGCAATTGCTTGATTTCGCTCTTGTAACGTCGCCTTTCCACCTCGATCTTATTCTCCTAAAAAGACATGTTCTTATATCCTCGGAGCGCATTCAAAGTCTATTCGGCCTCGAAGCATCAAGGCGGCAATTCGTCGACTTCGTGGAAGCACTGTGTTTCACAAGAGACTCCCAGACGTTTCCTTAATTCTCTTTTTCAGGCTCGGGGCCCAGTCACCCATCAGTATCGTCTTCGAGATTTTTGTATGGTTAAAACCGCGAGAAATAGCATATCTCGAAAGTTTACATGATTTAATACAAAAAAAAAATCGATGAACACATCGATGTTCTGAGACATCTTCTTTTGAGAGCAGTTGGGTCCAGCCAGGACAGCTATCGGAGATTTCCTCACCGTACGCTCCGCTTCCAGGAGTACATCACCTATCAGGTCATGAGCAGAAACGAGGACATTACGAATTTCCTTCATTTTCTCGTCTAAGGCGTACCACTTAAAGGCAGCGCCCAGGCAGAATGTTCACTACTGGTACCCAAAGCCGATCCAGTGCCCGCTCCGCCCCTTCGAAGATTTCGTGAAAACATGTTAATTCATGCCTAAGATTGTAAAGGCATGTTTTACTGTCTAACAGTCTGGTCCCTCTCTCTTCTGTTATGCTGCGGATGGAACCAGGCCCCAGCACAGGTCTCCCCGGGGGCAAGCTGGGCTTCGTAAAAGGGCCGAAAGGCAAAGGGGGCTTCGTACTGGAAAAGATTGCGTTTGTTGCTTCTAAGGGAAGCATCACGTTCATCAGGCGAGGTAGGGGCATTAAATAAGTTAAGTGACCTCATCATTGAGCGTGCTCGTGCTTTGAGCGGCGCAACAGGGGCGACCGATGCCGAAAAATGGCCTGCAACGAGGCTGTTCGCTCTTTGAGCGGCCAGGCGACTGTCCGGTCCAAGTATTCCGATTGGAGCACATATTCTACATACACCGTAGGATTTAAGAATTCCTGCGCAGTCTAAACGCAACCAAATGACATGATATCTTCACTAACAGAAGAACTAAGGGAACACTACAACTGTTTGAACGGACGATCAAAACTTATGTACCGCACGAAAGATATACGCGAAAAACCCTTTTCCGGAAATTTCGTGGAGCTGCTGCGAAGTCCAGACTTTAAGATTGGGCTCGAAAATTGGAGTATGGTGAGATCTAAGGGGGCAATACAACTGTATGCTCAGTGTTGCCAGAACCGATGTACGGCGCGAAAAATATATGTGAGGGAGACCCCAGGTCGCCCTCCAGGTCGCCCAGGGCGACCTAAATCACAAACTGAGCATACACTTTTTTAGTTCACAAAATTTTTGGACTTTTGTAGCATACACTTTTTTTTCCAAGGTCCGCTTCATCGTTCAAGCACCTGATGGATTCGATCCATGAAGTATGGGATTCATGCGAGTTTTCGGAGTGTTGCTAACTTGAGGTAATTTGGCGTTCAAAATAAATAATGAGCATACACTTTTTTATTTCACATAGTTTTCGGGCTTTCGCAGTGAACACTTGTAGCACCCCTTTAGTTCTTTAGTTATTGAAGAAATCAAATCATTCCGTTGCGTTTACATTGTGCAGGAATCCTTGGAATCCTACGGAGTCCAAGCCTGTAGAATATGTGCTCCAATCGAACGACGCAGCGGACTAGTTTCAACGCGTTCTCCCTTGTAACAAGAATCACCTGTTCATCTTCACTGGTTTGTAGGCTAATTTACACCAGCTGCGTGCGTCAGACGCACGCATCAACTTGCGAAGGATCGTCCATGAGGACCGTTCGACATGTACATCCTCAATGAAAAGAATGTACGGCCGCCTCGAGGCCGTAAGGCGGTATTTATGGTTTATGCGCGTCAAATTTGACGCGGCGATGCACAATGCAAAACGAAGAGGAGAAGAGAATGCGCGGCAGGATGCGAATTTTCCTGGCTTCATCGCGAACAAACTGCGTTCTGATCTTCGCCGCATCGAGACATCGCGAAAACTTCGTGGAATTTCAGGCCGACGCGTCAGATTTGACGCTCATCAACCATAATAGCGTCCAAACGCGTGCCCCTGAGCCGCGTCAGCGATGCGACTGGCCCTATCCTTCATCATATAGACGCACGCGCGTCAAACGCACGCATCTGGTATGAATTGCCCTTTGATCTGCCCAACTTTTTAATCCGTTCCTTTTCGGATTGAAGGTTTTTTCTCCAAATCTATGCCTTTTTCAAATTTTTTTTGCTTCAGAATCGGAATGTTATGCCTTTACGTCCCTCGGATTATAGTTTGCACTATGAACTCGTGCCCCACCATGAGCTGTTCCCCGGAACTCCTATTTTTAGAGTGGGTTAACGTTTTCCTTTCGTTTGCATGTTCAAAGGGGGCTTCGTAAAATTTTGGTTTTTCAAAGGGGGCTTCGTTTTGATTCTGGCCCGGGGAAGACCTCAAGCCGGGGCCTGGATGGAACTCACACCAACATGTGCTAACTTGTTGAACATGCATTGTTAAATTTGACAGGTTTTTAATCAGCATCAATCCAGAATTTCGCCCCAAATTTTGAAAAAAAAGTGGTTACTAGTAGGAATACTAACGGAAAAAAGCAAAAAGCAATCAAGAAGATGCCCCTTAGGATCATCTGTAGCAATATTTAGCTGGTTTGTCCAAAAGTTCGAGAGTCGAGAAGCCTTATTGCCTCCTTTTCATTTTGCACCGGACAACTCGTCCACATCGTAACTTTCAGCCTTCTAAAAACCACAAATTTCAAGGTTTCTATGGGTAAAATCTATACAGTTGCAATCAGCTCGTCGAGTAGAGTAACGGGGTGGCAGAATTGAAGTATCGAAATTTTTGCCTGGACACTGCCTTTAATGGGCTAAGAGGTGCGGCCGAACAAGGAATAACAAGATGAGGAAAATGTAGTGCTCCCCCTTTGTCAAGGATTTGAAAATCTAGGTTTTCCATATTTTTGCATAGAATTTTGTAAAACATTGTGGTCCGCGGCTTCTGGCAGTGTCACGCTTACGAAGGTCTTAAAAACGATTCTGTGGAGGAACTGCTCCTTCATGATGGCGAAGGAGGATGGGAGCAAGTGGGAGAAGATGCTCTCAGGTTCTACACCCGAAGTACTACGCTGTCCTTTCTGCTCCTGCCGCACATTTACAATGGAGCCCACATGTACATGTAGTGTCGGTCAACCACTGTTGCACCGCATAAAACCACCTATCTGATCTGCGCTGCGCACCACCTACGCAGCGCGACAGACCAAGTGAGAACTGTAGTTGTTAGGCGTTGCGCAGTATTTGTTTATGTTTTTTGAAGTGAAAACAAAGACAAAATGAAAAAAAAAACAATGGAAAACATGCGAAATATCGATACCGACAATGCCCGACAACCGCCGCGGGTCAACCGCGCAGCATAGGTGGCGCGGCGCGGCAGACCAGATGGACGGTTTTTTCTATTGTGCAAGAAAGATTGACCGGCACTGTGAATAAGCTGGTGTAGATCAGGTCCCATTCCAAATCATACCAAAGCAGTTGCAATTGTTTTCTTAAACTGGTCAATTATTTATCGATTTAGAGGAAAAAAATCGACTCGGTGGTTATAAACGATGTAAGTAGTGTAGTGTAAGTCCATGAAAGAGCCGAAATCAATACCGCGTTCGATGAAATACTGCTGCCTGTGGGCGAAGATTTCGGAGGCGGTTTTGGTTTTGCTTCCGTGTCCTTCGCATCTCTTTCCTCTTCGTCGATTGGATCAGTTTGGGTCTCCACCTGAAACTGTGACGGTAGGAAAATGAAAGATTTCCATATAGTGACTCCGTGATTTTTGGCCACCTACGACACTCACTGTGTTCGCAACAGGAACCACACTTCTTCTTCGCTTCCTATACAGAGCTCGATTCGCCTTCTCCAGTTCCTCGATTTCCTCCTGAAAATCACTGCTCAGATTAATATCAGCTCATCCGTGTACCGAAAGCTGACCTTCAGCCTTGCCACGTCTCCTAGGGCCTGTCGAAGCCGCTCTTCTGTCTGTTCGTCGACGACTCGCACTTCTTCGCGGACTATTTCTTTTTCTACTGTGGGCTGAGGCCTCGAGGAGAGTTTTTCTTCAGCCAGCTGGCGATACATTTCAAGTGCTTGGTCTTTTTGTAGGAGTTGCTTCTAGAAATGGATTTTTTTACTAATAAAAACTACAATTAACAGGGTAGCATGGAACTGTGGCAGTAGAAAAACAGGATCTCGAAAAGAATAAAGCAAATTTAGTGAAGATGATATCGAGTATGAAACAAAATGTACCTAGAATGGAATAAAAATTGAATAGTTCAACTAACTTCATCAATACATATGAGCTGTACTTCGTATCTTTGATGGAATAGAAAATTCGAATATTCGAGAAGGAGAATGCTCTACTGCATTTCTTAACTTTTTCCCAGAGCTGTATCATTAAATCTTACAGAAACTTCTGATGCATTATTTTGATTTAACTACAAAAGAAACGCTCCTTAAATTAAATTTTTTGTAATATGAATAGTTTTCGTTCGGACCTCCCGGCAAGCTTTGCACGGAATTTTCTCCATGAAAGATGTTCCTGTTGTGTTTTTGTTTCTGTTGTGTCTTATGTTGCTAGAAACTGGCTTAACTACAAACAGTTTGGACAACTATCTACCTTATATCCTTGGATGCACAGCTCAGCAGCCTCCTTCATCTTAGCCAATCGCTTTTCGAATTCTTTAGAATTGTCCTGGAGGACTGTCTTTACTCCACCTCTTTCAGAATCAGTGGAAGTAGCTGAAAAAGAGTTTTCCGCGTTTTCCGATTATTTTGCGGTTTTACTACTTTTACTTTTATGATATTTCCTTCTATTATTGCTATGATTCTAATGGATTTCTAAAAATTCACAATATCCATATCAAATCACCTTCTGAATCCTCGCTCGAGCTCTGAGGTTCTTCGGGGAACGGAGATGCTGCGGAATTTTCTATGGTAGTTGTGGTGTTTTCTTCCATGTTCGCTTTATCCTCATCCTCAGTGACATCCATACCCTTGATGGGCTTGCTGGATAGGTTGGCGCTTGCTATCGCGATCATTAGGTCTTCGTTTTCTTTCTCGATTGCGCTGAGCTCTTTTTTGAGATCTGACAGCTGGTTGTCTCTTAGTTGTACCTAGAATATGTTTTCTACAGTTTAAACGGGCTAGGACACACTGAAGTTTGAACAATCATGAGAGATTCTATCCTTGAGGGTTTCAGCTACCTCGGCTTTGCCAGAAATTCTGGGAAGAAACGCGATTTTTGCTGTATGTAGTATCTTACGTGATTCCGTGCAGAACTACCGAAAAACCCCGTACTGAGCCTCAATTCTTAATGAGGTTGTACAGGTGCCTATCCATACCCTGATTGAAGGCTCAGTCGGGAATCATATACTCATAAAAACAGCATACAGTACTTCAAATGAAATGGAAGCGGAACCACCCACAGCATTTTTGAGACGCTCTGCTTCTACTGTCTGAAGGGTGAGGCTACTGTAAACAGCCTGCAGTCTTCTTTCCAGCTTGGAAACGTCCGCGTTCTCTTCATCAATGGCGTTCTTCGCTTTCCGGCCGGCTTTATGGACTGCGAGTTTTCTTTGAAGTTCATCACGCATGGATTCCACCTCAAAATCAATACTTTTCTAGCTGAATCCAAATGAATAACATCGAAGATGCTCATTTACAAGTGTACAAATCCAAATGAGGGCGCTCATAGTGAGGGAACAGAAATTATGAGCAGTTCAAAGAGTTGAGAAGATCTTACTTGTTCTTTGGTTTCCTTCAAAACCATCTCATTTTCTCTGACTTCCTGGACTTTTGCCCTCAGTTGTTCGATCTGTATGAGTGACAAGCCGCTGAGCGAGTTGAGACGAGCATTCTGGAATATGGAAGAGTTGCTGCTAATCTGCTTATAGACATATAGGAGACTTCTGTGCGGACGGTGTCAAGGCGCAGACGGTGCGGACCGGCTTGCCGCGCCGCACCGTCTGCGTCTTGACACTGGCAATCTGCTCATTCGCACCAGAGATGGGCGTAATTAAGATTTACGAATAACGATTTACGGCTATTTTTTGCAATTTATTTACGATTCACGATTTACGATAAATGGTCAAAATTTCTCAACAAATTCGTAAATAACGACAAGAAACGAGCATGGCAATAGCCCTTGCTCTAAGGATGCAAATATGCAAGATTTGGCTGAGTTTGCTTTTCGCAACAATATTAGCAGCGAATTCGCGTAGTTTGGTTACGATTTTCATTGTTTACGAACAGCGACTCATACCAAGTCCAGTTTCGAGACTTCTGTTTAGACGATCTGGCACAACCGCGAAGGTCTTCTCTACAGAAGACTTTTAGTGGAGTGGAAGCGCCAGGAGTGCATCAACAGTTGCATTTTTGTACTTTTTCTGACAATGCTAAGCTATCACATGGGGTACAAGATGCATTACCAAGCCTCCGTTGTTCGTCAAAAAGTTTTGCTTTGTTGGATCCACCTGCAGTATGATGTAGTGCACAAAGAGTTTTTCCTGACCAGGCTCTTACAAGCCAGTTCATAGTGGTTATAAACAAGGATGTAATTCTTATCTTTTGTGCATCCTGCCTCCTTCTCTGTGTTGCACCATGCATTGAATTTGGTCTGATAATCGCAGAGGCAGAATCGCACCGAATGCATATGTGCCCTATGAAATGACTTGATGGGGTTGCTGATTTGCTAAGTCAGCGCTTTATCTTCCGAAGTCCCTGTGGTAGCAGTTCACCAACCCCAGAGGGAAGGATTATATGGCTGGAATGGAAAAAAAACCACGGACAGTGTAGAGTCCGGAAACACTGACCAGTTTGAAGAGAGGTTTTTCTTCCGCAGCGACAAATAATAATTACAGCTACATAGATGGTGGCTAAGAATATCTAGTGGAAAAAGACGCTGTTTCTTTATCATAATGTTATCACTCTAGGGATGAGATAAGGGAGCTAGCTGTGCGAGCAGTCGCAGAAGCTAGCTTCGGAATTTGTTACGAAAGAAGCGAAATTTTCTGGATCTCATCAGTGATACTTGGACCCTCAGTTACGATATACGATTTAAGATTTACGACGGTTTTCCAGAATCCACGATTTACGACTTACGAAAATCAATTTTTTTTTTATTACTCACATCCCTGATCCGCACGTTCCACTAATACCACCGTTTTCATTAAAGATCGATAATTCGCAGTGGCTCATGCAAGCAGGTCAAGATCAATGGAGTCTCATATGTGCTCAGAAAGGCATAACATTCAAGATAATTAATGTTTAATATTTGTCCAAGCTCTCATTTATTTTGACCAATAAGTGTGGTAACGCAAGGAGCGGGGGGTGGAGGGAAGAGTGATTGCGCAGAATGCATATGAGATATAAGTACCTACGAAAAAACGAAATTCCTGGTGAGTAACTCACGGATAAGGCCGATTGCAGAGTGCGAATAGCAAAGACGAATCGCGACCTCTGAGCCGACCACTCGCTCCGTCCTTGTGCTAGTTTCTCCTCTGCTTCCCTGGCTTTTCTGTATGCCCGTTCATGATCTCGTCTACCTTCCTGCTGTTCACGTATGGTTTCCAGAAGTCGTTGTTGGATAGAGGCTGGGAAATATAGCAGGAATTAGTTATCCAAACCTTCTTACCAAGTTATTGTGTGTAAAAAATCAGTTTTATTTTGATCCAATATGGAATAATGTGTAACTCTAATCCATGAATCGCTCCTTCGATGCTGAGTGGGAACGCCTTCCTTTTGGTGACCCTTTCATGTGATCGAATTTTATACAGCTTTGCTCGATTCTCTCAACAAAAATCCAAATATCAAGCTAATCTGTCTACTTATTTTTCAGATAAGGTAGCTAAATTACTGATCTGAAGGCTGGCACTGCGATTGGTCGGCTTTATTTCCCCACCAATCAACAGCACACAACCATCCACCCAGCTCACCTAGAATATTCTTCAAATCGCTCTCGTTCTCCATGTCTTCGACGAATCTCTTCAGTTCCTCATTCTCATTCTGCAGTATTTCTGTCTCCTTAGACCAGAAGTCGTTCTGCTCGCTGATCACGTCGACGATTTTCTGGACATTCCTTCGTTTCCACTATTTTTTATTACGGTAACGGTGCTACGCTCACCTTGAGATACGAGTTCTTCGCTTCGAGCTCCTGTGTCTTCACATCGGTGGGAGGAGCGATAGAGATGGTGTTTTCTCTGGCGACCTCGTCGATTTCACTGCCGAGTACATCGGAAACGCACTCTTTTTTGAACCGCAAGGCGAGCTTTTCGTACGTTTCGATCGACACCGATCGGACTAGTTGGTTTTGGCAGTTGGCCAAGTCGATGAGCGCAGTGTCCTAAACAGTATTTTTATTTCATTTGCTAACAATTGGCTAACATCCCGTGTGTACATTAAAAATCATGTTTTCTTTTGAATACTTTGAACATTCAGAGAAAAACCGAGCATAACTTCCAGAGTTATTCGAATATTCGAATAATCAAATCTCTGGGTTCTCGAATAATTCGGACATTCCAATTGACAGTTTTTCTCGACTTCTCGGGTAGCTTTATTATTAATTTGAAATTTTGAATCCCAAAAATTTCCAGTCATTCAAGTATTCGTTCAAATACTATATTATTATTCCATGGAAAGAGGCCAGCTTACCAACTGGTACTGCAATTGAGCACAGCGCTTGCCTGCCTGCGTCTCCACGACTACCATTCTCTCTCGCGCGCGACGCATCGCCTGCTCGGCTCGGTTGCACCGCCTACGCAGTACGGTATTCATCCGTGACAGGCTGTAAATAATTGAATTTTCTTTTTTAATGAAGAAGTATGGATTTTTACAAAAAATAATATTGACTGCCTGACCGAACGCGTTCGATCTGCTCTGTGATTAGTTTTCTGGTGATCTCCTCGGCTCGTCGCTCCATTTCTGATCCGCCGGCTTTGATGGTGGAGGCGAAGCGCTGAATTCGGAGAAGAATTAGTCAAAGTGGACTTTGAAGCAATACATGGGTAAAATTCCACGAAAAAAAGGTAAAGCATGGTAAAGCCAACAAAATAACTGTTCAAAACAATGAAGAACAAATCCCACCCGCAACTCAAGCAGTTCCACCGTTTTCTCCTCGCTCTCTGTATCTGTCGGAGCGGCATCGTTCTTTTTCAAGCGATAGATTTCGTCGAAAGCAGACTGCAAAAAAATTCTTCCTTTACACTCATTCTTATTTTTTTTACGATTTCGAGTGCTTTGATGCGACAATTTTTCAGAGCATTTTCGTACGTATTGTAATACCTTTGCCTTGTTTTTGTTCCTCTGTGAAAGTTTTTCGATTCGTTCCTCGTAGATTCAAAGAGACAAATCAGTTCGCTGTATTGTGGCAGGGATAATTAGCAAGTATTTGAACCGGGTCCATATCTACGAGGAGAGAGTACCAGTGGAGACATTGATGAAAAATCCTGAGATGGTTCTAATCTTCCCGCTCGTCCAGATTGGACGAGTTTTCTGAGCAGAAAGTGATACATTTGTCTATTATTTCCATTGCTTGTCATCACCAGTTGAGGAGGGTGCGCGTTTGGGCTCAGACAAAGAAGAGGCATGGCTGACGGTATCCCGCTGGTACGCACGCAGCGCGCCGCCGCCAAGTGACAGTCAGGAAGGCTCACGCAGAGGGGTGAAATTCTCAAACTGTAATTCTCAAAATCTTCCAAACGTTTTCCATAGATAGTTGGTTTTTTCTTTGTAGAGAGATTTCTCACAATAAAAAAAGTTGGTATCTCTAATCATTGAAGCATCGAAGAAATGAGCTCTAACTTTGTGCTAGAAAATTCTAAAAAGAAAGAGAAAAGGTTACAGTGGTCTTACATGCAGCTGCGACTTCGCATCATCCATAGCTCTCCGTCCTTTGAACAACACCTCTTCCATTTCTGCCATCTGCTTTTGCTTGACCTCTTGCTCCTGAAACTCATATCGAAGGATGCTCTGAAACTCAAAAAGAAAAAACTGAATGAAAGACTTGCCTCCATGATCTGCATCAGCTCTGAGTACAAGCTGACCATAAGCACCGCCTGCTGTTCCCAGATGTCCTGGTCAAACACCCTTCTGACCCTAGTCTCGGACTGGTCCTGCTGTTCGTCTCTCGTAACTCTCGCCTCTGTCGCATCGCGGTGTTTTGAGGACCGCCTGGGCTTCTTTTCCACTTGTTGCGACCGAGGACGATCTTCGCTCTGTGGAACCACGTCCGGACGGACCCCGTTGGTCTGCGTCTCCTGCACCTTACTAGTGGTGGGTGTGTCGCGTGGCTGAGACCTCAAGGATCGTTCGGCGTATGCGCCGAGCTCCACCTGGAGCAGAGTGCAGTGGTTGGTGAGACGCGCGATTTGTTCGTCGCGGAATTTGAGCTGCGTGGTCAGGCGCTTCAGCTCCTCACGAGCGTCTCCGAATTTGAGCTGAAGTGAGTAAAGTTCACAGGCTCTGTTCTTCAACACCAAGAAAAATAATTAGATCCTCAAGCAAAAAAAAAAAAATGTTTGGTAGCTGTTTGTGATGCATAATGCGATCGTGTCCTGCGTGACAGGGTATCTTCTAAATTCATACGCCGTGCCGCGAAATAATACCTATCGAAAATGAGAAGTGTCACGTATCAATAAAACGTGATAAAATATCAATAAAATGGATGCGCAGACAACCAGAGAATCAACACACAGATGGTGTAACGCACCGTAAATGTTGTAGATCGTGATGATAGGGTTGTGGAGCATCAAAGCTGTGTTAGATAAATAAACAAGTGCTTATAGTGAGTGTATGAATCCCCTTCCCAAGAGACTGTGCAATATTTCAAAATGTTTCATTGGTGACAGCATTTTCTATATACTTGTGCCACAAAATTATCGCTGTACAAATAACCGATAAGAATTAAGAAAAATAGCCTGAAGTTTCGTAACAAAATCGTGAATAACGACAAGGAACGAATCTTGCCATAGCACTTGTGCTCAGGACTGCAAATATGCCTATGCATTATGTGTCTGTGTTTGCATTTTGCAGCAATATTAGGATTGATTTCGCATAGCTTTGCTCATACTATCCATTATTTAGAAAGGCGGTTTATTCCGACTTCATCGAGACTTCTGTGGAGAATTTCTATGGAGAGCAAATGTTTACATGGATTGACACAAGAACATTAAATGCCGTATGCTTAACTCTCTTTTTCTAACTGGTCCAGGGGTTCGCCGATGGTACGAGCTGTTCGGCAAGCATCTGTCGTTCTTCAAAAAGCTTTGGTTTACTTTCCTGATTTCAATTGCGGCATGATATCGTGCGCTAGAGGTTTTCCTCCTGACCGAGCTCTCATAAACCAATTGATAACGCCCTTAAACAAGGATGATAAAGAGCAAGAATTTTTTTCCTGCCTATACAGTGACTCGCTGTCCCCCAATGTGTCAAGTCAGTGCTTCATCCTTTCAGGCTCTTCTGCTACCTATTTAGATGCCCCACAGGTACGGATGGCTTAGTTGGCACGGAAAAAATATAATAGAAGCGTCGATCATGTAGACTTCAGAAACACCAAGCTGAAGAGAAACTTTTTTTCTGCAGGGATAAATAACACTCTTACAGCTATATAGCCGAGAAAAAAGTCTCTTCATCACAGTGTCATCACTCTGATGTGAGGATTAGAAGGTGGAAATTCTCTGGATCTTATCAGTAGTACCCGGAGCCTCAATTACGATTTACGAAAATAGAAATTTTTGTTACGCACATCCCTGATGCTGACTGACGTGACATGCTAGTGTAGATCTCTTTTTTGTAGAAATTCAGCAAGAATTAAGATAATATGCCAGAATTCCAGCTTTGAAGGGTCTTTTTCAAAAGCGACACTTTTACTACTGTGTGTATCATCCAGTGTTTCGAGAAGAAAATCAGTGTGTCTCCTGCGAGAGAATAGCACAACAAATGAAGAAGAAGGGTTCGAATGGAAATTTGACCTGAAATTATAGTAAAGATCCCAAGAAGAAATTTCGGCTCACCTCTCTCAGTCTCTCTAACTCTGCTGCTATTTCTCCATGCAGTTTGTCTTTATTCACTAGTGTGTCTTCCAGTTCTTGAATGGCCTTTTTCTGAGCGGCGATCTGGAAATGGGTGCTGTTGGTCTCATTGAAAGAATTGGTGGGTGGAGAATGAAGTCGTATCTATCAGACCTTCTCATTAGATTGCTCCAAATGTGATTCCAACTGCATAATCCGAAGCTGGAAGGCTACTGTAGGATCGGTAGAGGTCTTCGAGGTGAGTTCACCATAGAGAGACCGTGCCGTTCTGAGAGAAAATAAACTACACTGAGATTCCACATTTCCAACAAAAATAAAAGTAAAGCAAATGTACACTACGTAGTTAACAGATAAGATACATAAATTACTTCAGCCTGAAACAGAGAACCACTTCCTTTTTTGCTGAAGAGCTTTGATATAAAATAGTGGGTTCGAAGTAAGGGCCAACTTCCGGGGTAGCTGCTACGACAAGTGTGGAGCTTGTTTTCCCCATAATCCAGTGAATTTCCAGGAAAACTCCGAGGCTTAATGCATTATAAAAGCTAACCGCGGCAAATGCACTAACGCGCTCAAAGCTACCATCTGCCTACCCATCAATATGTAATACATGACATCGACTTGCATGCATCATTCGGATTACCCAGGGTAAGTGTGTTGACGCCCTCGTTAACGGTGGATAAATTTGTGTGCTGCCAAAATGCTCACCCCGGGTAACCTCAGTGATGCATGCTGCCGTTATCTTTACTCAGCTGTTAGCCGTAGGTAATCATACCCATTGTTGTTAAATTACCCATCTTTCCGGTGATGCATCTGGGCTTCGGATTTTCGATTAGGAAGAATTTTTCTTACTAACTTCGTGGCCTCAATCAACTCGTTCCGCAATTTTTCCAGCTCAGCTTCCTTCTCGTCGTTGTTCATCGACTCTGTCAGCTGGCGTAGTTTGTCCAGCTCCCTCTGGAAACATTTTTCCGCATCGTTCTCTGCTCTCTCACCTAATTTTAAGTTGTGAACTCGCCTGAGTTGCGTACAGCTCCTCTCTCAGTTCTCTGTTTACTTCACTCATCTCGCGCAGCTTAGCCTGAAATGGACAAATTTAACCAGGGGCTGGGACAAATGTGTAGAGGTGGGACACTCACGGCTGTAGACTGCTCCACATCCATTGCCTCGCTCTCCACTGTAGCTAACATTGAGCTGCTGGCGTCTAGCTGGAAGTTATGTGATTTATAAATGTTCTGTAACAAAATATGAGGTGAAGTGAGTTTCGCACATTAACATAGCTTACGTTGCACTTACGGTGCAAAATAAAATTTTTGACATATCATTTGTTAAAAAAGGAAAATTTTTATTAAAAAATATAAATACATAAAAATACTTTTGTATGACTTTCTTGGGAAAACTTTAGGGCATTCTAAACTCTATAAAAATACCGTTCGTATTGAAAACCTATAGTGTCCAATTGTTAGGACCCGACCCGCAATTAAGCCAAGACTGAAGCAGGTCCATTTCCACCCACCTTCTCCCTCATAACAGCATTTTCCTCCGAAAGGGCTCTTAGATCACGCCGTGCCGCGTCGTGCTGAGCTGTCAATTCGGCGTACCTGACAATTAGAAATGGTTCGCTGGACAGTAATCCGTCGTTGAGAAGGCAAATTTATTTATCTTTTCATTTATCCATTACACTGGGAAGGTGTGTACGTTAAAATAACATACAACAGCAGTAGGGAGGATCTTCATTATAAAGTAGCGCTATTTTCTATGATGAGAAGGTAGAAAACACGTCAAAATTAAATTTTTACCAACTTTTTTTCTAGAATGGAAAGTGCGAAGTTTCTTTACGATTTTTGTATGTTAGGTACTCCATACCCATTGGTCTATGGCTAGTGTTAGCGGTAGCTTGAAAAAGAGGGAATATCCGAAAAAAAAGCAAATTGATGCGCGAAAAAAACAACTTCGAAATAATTTTAACAGTTGCCAGATACAATACGTAGCAAAAAGAATGCCTGGCCGAGCTCTCGTTGATAATCCGCGTGGCCTCCTCGAGGGCATCACCGACGCGGGTCACCTCCTCTCGTAACTCATCGTTTTGCAGCACGACAGCCTCAAACTACTACTGGTAACTGGCGCCATTTTATCTTCAAGAGTAGATTTCAACCTGCATTTGTCTCGTCAGAGTAACGGCCTGCTCGTTTCTTTGGCGCAACTTTCGGGACTCCCATTCATTTGTCGTCTCCTCGCTTTTCGCTGAGATTCTTCGCTGGAGCTCACGGATCGTGTCCTCCATTTGATTTCTCTAAAAGGAAAAATTGACAACTGGCATTGATGTACATGGAATGCACAGCTCCGTACGTGTTGTTCCAGAGCGTCTCGTTCCCTGGTGAGCACGTCCGCGCGGCTTACAAGGCTCTCGAACCTGAAAGCTAGGTTTTTAGGATAGCAAAGGCAGAATTCTCGACAAATGCTTTATTGAGATCTGTGGTAGAACAGGATCATCGATCTGATTCGCTACTTATTTCCACAAAACTTTCAGTAACGGGACTTATGAATGTTCCCGGAATATTTCTGCTTCGTCGCCTTTCCTGGCCGGGTTTTCCAGACGAAATAGATTTATTTTGAGCAATTAGCTTGCCACATCCAAAAGCAGCAAGTAATGATAGAGATGGTGAGATTTGTCAGATTTTACCCATAAATTTTGTCCTCATTGGATTACCAAGAAACGTGAAATCTGGACACGAATTTCATTGCAAAAATTTCGTGTCATTGGTCTTTCCTTGGATGGAAGTAAGAGAATCTATGCCGAAGCAGTTCCCTGCGGAATGTTAAAGCAAAAAAAGATCGACACTAAGGCTGTCGCCATATTCCACCTCAACCCCGCGTCGTGGACGATATCGATTTTAGTGCTCATCGATTGATGATGGGTTGTGCAACGGCGACGCCAGCGATGCTCCAGCCATAATCGATGGGTATTGGAATCGATATCGCTTGCGACAGCAACGCAGGTTTAATATTCCATGTGGAGTATAGCTGCAGATCCAGCCATATGAGCTTTATAACATTTCAGAATTTTGACAGTCTATTGTTCGAGTTAGGTGACTTGAAGAATCAAAAAAAAAAGAACAACGGAATACACGTCTCTGCTTTAATTCATTGATTCGATAGGAAAACAAGCAGAGCCGTGACCTCTCTGTAGGGAAAGGAAGCATAGTGTTGGCCCGAACGTCTTGCACGAATTTTTACACCTTTTTTCAAACAGTCATAAGGTTATTGTTCATGGATGGAACCTGCTCTGCCAATTTTTATAGTTTAGAAGTAGTAGAACATTTCACCACATTTTATTGCCGAGGAGTTTCAATTAAAGACCAAGAAATCCTGGATCGAAAAATAGATTCTGGTGCAAGAACAACCTAATAAGAAAAGACAAATTATCTTCTTTTTCTTACATACAACACCCATCAATCACAGGGCCCTACAACCTTTCACGCTAAACTGAAAACGGGTTCACTGCCTATCAAAAGTAAATGCCATCTGAGCTTGTGAACCGTTTCGTTTCATCCATATCAGAGTTTAGAGTTCGGAGCATTATTGAGTCCAGAGCATTATTGAGATTACCTCAGGTGAACATGAGTAAGGGAATTCCAAGGAAATGTCCACTTGATTTTTGCACATTCAACGAAGTGAGTCTTAACACCGTGGTGGATTCTTTGTAACCTTGACCAAGATTGGTACACAGACTTTATTGGCTAACATTTCGGTCTATTCGCCTTCTTCAAAGCATGGAAAATTAGGGAGCACGTGAGAAATAGTCGACCAAACGCCATTTGTAAAGCCACAAAATGAAAGCTCGATTAGGAATTAGGGCGAGGAAACGACCAAAGAGTGGCAGTACTTGTAAGTTTCACCTTATCTGCGGTACAGACGCTTGGAGGACCACTTTCAGCTAGCCATGAATTCAACAAAAGAAAGGGGGATCCCCGTTGTTGTGCGGGTAATAGATCAAAACCCGCACAAGTAGAGGTTAGCATCAGTTCTTTCGTCATGGTGATGCATTCATCCTTTCTGTTCAATACTTACTGCTTTTTACCTTAGTCGCAGTGGAAGAACTTGATGACCAAAGTACGATGCATTTATATTTCAACATATCTCCTTTCATGTGATCCCTGATTCTGTTTTTTAATTGGCTCTCTTGTGTGAGGAGACCTTCTTTTCACTGACGAGAGCTGGGAGAAACTCTGTGCTCTGTGCTGAACACACGTATACACGGGCACACTACGGAAACTACAGGAAGGAAATTTAGCTTTTACTTTTCAGTTTCTCTTTGTAATTCACACATCTAAGAGCTATAGACTCCCGCATATCTGAAATTATTGGAAGAACTGCCGCTGGGCTACGTTCTACCTTACAGTCTCAACACAAATGCGCGTGATTGACTTTGTGAAAAATTTGAGACTTTCTTGACGGTCTCTCTTGGAACAACACCGACCTGTCCCTCAAATCGGCCATCTCTCTGTCTCTGTCACGATTGGTTTTCTCCAGCTCACGATTTTCTTCCCTCAGAGAGTCTATTTGCGCTCTGAATGCCTCTGTGGAATCGCCGGCTTCTGCAGATACGGTGATTCTTTCGCGAAGGGTGTCTAGTTCCTCCTGGAAAAAGCCGAGGATTTAAAAAGGGCCTGAATTTTTTTTGCAGAAACTTCTTGAAATGGTCACCTTCAATGCGATTTTCTGCTCCTCCCAGGCCTCCTCCTTCTCTGCCATTGCGACCGCTTCACGCTCTGCAACCTCTCTCAGTTCCTCAGCGGCTGTGAACGAGAAGCTCATCAGGAACCTGAGAAATGCATAGTTTCGGGACACTTGAATTCAAAATGGGAAGGAGTGGCTCACTTCATGGCATGGAATATCGTTTCCAACTCCGCTGGTGATTCGTTGCCCTCCAGGTCATACTATCAAACAGAATTTAAGGCGATGCTGTCAACAATGTTACCCGAATGTCCAGAATTCGCCCAAGACAGATAAATGGAATGGAAGTTGGTTAAACATACCTCAGATAGCTTTTCGTACCATAAATAAATAGATGAAATGTCGTCGGTTTGATTATCCAAGAAATCATTGAGTGCACTGTAGTTTATCTGCTGAGTCATTCAAGACAGCACCTCCTTCCTACAAATGGGGTCTGGAGTTCTGTTCAGCACCTATTATAATCGCGATAAAATATGAGGGAGTCATCTATACTATTGCTGATGTATTTTATTAAACATTACTAGTAGGAGATTTTCTCTGAGAATGGAAGGAGAACAACATAGGAGAAGGAGATCTAAAACTGAATATTTCCTCCAAAGGAAAGTTATCACAAACATCAAAGAGTATTTGAGAAATCGCTAATATTAAACAAAACCTCCAGTTCGCACCAAATACGGAGTCTTTAGTATTTTTGCTGTTTCCACTTGACACAATTGTGTAGAAAAAGTTGAAAATGTTATCACTAATCGAGGGTGCCAATAGCCTCGTGATTAAAGTTTAAATGCGGTATATGCTGGTTTTAGAAATGAAATAGGATCCACATCATTAAATAGGATCTATTATATATTATAAAAGTATGATCCGCAAAAGAATTTATTGAAGAATAGGATCTATTATTATTAAAGAAAACGTTTGGAATTTCGCTTCTTGAATTTGCCATTTCCGCTAGTTTCACTGCATATTTTATCCATAAATCGCTTGTTGTGAGAGCACCTGTCCTAGCGCAGTATGTATACAGCGACGCTCTTTCATAACTTTCTTCGAGATGAGGCATTTTCTATTCTCCAGGAGTAGTCAGACTGTGCATGTCATGGCGGTCTTTTTGCGCCACAGAAATATCATTGGAAAGTTAGAACTTTAAATCAATAGGATTGGGTGGATAATGATAATGTTCAGGCACTTTGCTTTGGGGATTTTCGATCATTGTCGGGTTTAAAACTGAAAAATTTATGGACCATCCAAGCTAACGGATTTATGTGTCACGCTACAAAAGGTTAGATAGAGTTACATCATATTTAGATCCGGACTCCTAAGTAAATTAATTGAAATTGATCGGTTCCTTTGCAGTACGCTTAAGAATTGCTTACATATTATTCCAAATCATTAGGAATGACAAATAGCACATTGACGACAAACGCTCTACGTTAACTTCTTGTGATTTGCCTTGTATCAAGATAACTCCAGAGAATTTAATGCACATGGCCACTTCCACGAGATAGTGATAACTACGTAGTGTAGACTGCACTGTAGAACGAAAAAGAAACGATACTTCAGGTTTTGATTTCTAGCAAAGACAAAGCGGTCACGGAGCAGAGCGGAGCATCTTATTTAGTTTGCAGAAAAGTTATCTGTCAGCGTTTGTCATGGTTGGACATCATACATCTTCAGCTCCAGCTAAAAGACACCAACAAGTTGTGCGCGGCTGCTATCGCTTCAATTAACCTTTGACTTTTTAAGAACACGAAAGGACAAGATAGGTAAGCTGCTGCTATTGATATGAAATTCTTGCTAAAAGGCTTTGTTACCCCAATAAAAACCAGTTAATGATTGAATAAAAATATTTGGAAAAGCTCTTTAACCTATAAATTTGGAATAACGCTCTCTGTATTATTTAAGGGGCAGGAAAACTACGTTAAGCAAACCGGAAGAACCCGACCCGACCTGAGAGACCCCTTCAATGTGGGTTCTTGAATTTAAGTTAGTAAAATATTATTCAAAAACGCATTACAACAGAAATTCTGCACTAAGTTCGTGTACATGGGACTAGGTGTGGTTGATGGAAAATTTCTGCAGTAGGGTCACGCTGTTTGGTGACACCCCCGCTTTGCGCGCCTGAATTCGTTGCCAAGCAACTGATGCTTGTAGCTGGACAGACGAGCGGACAGGTCGCTTCGAGGTGCAATGAGGTTGAGCTTTACAAAGCAGGCCGTTCCTCCGCGCATACCGCTCGAGGACGGTTTGGTCTACCAGAGGAGGCGAATGTAAGGGTTTGTACCAAGAAACCTGACGTACATTGGCTTTTCTTTTTTTAATTGCCTCGGATTTTCGAGGTCTCTGCATCAACCCCGTTCATTTTAGGAACATTTTTTGCTAGGTTAGACGGGTAAAACAAAGGATTGGCAGATATGTTAGATAGATAAGTATAATACATACTAGGCTGCGAATTAACTTATGTTCAAAGATTTGGTATTTATTGTTCATTGTTTACGGTTTTGATTTCGAATTCTTTTGATATGCTTTAAGGTTTGGTGTTGCTTCCTAAAATTAAGTACAGTATTTTTCATAGAATAAATTCGCCTACCATAACAGGAGAATTCTCAGTCCCTCTCAATTTCAAAAAAGAATGATTATGAGTTTGCGGATGATCTCATCTGAAAAAAAAGTAATATGCATAGATTATACAGGGTGCGTCATAAATATTGATGCACTGAAGTTATGCTGTGAAGAGGACAACATCCCGAAAACCACTATATGTGCATCAGGGATGAGCGGATTATCCGTATCCGGTTATCCGTTTTGCCGTTATCCGTAGGTTTTGGCCTATCCGTTATTCGCACCGTTATCCGGGTTTTGGCACCCGATAACGGTGCGGTTAAGGCCAGAATCAGTAGCTTTATTCCGCACGTTTCCTCAAGAGAGGATATCTTCCATTTCAAGAAGTATTAGCCGATCTAGCGTATTTTAGATCATGTGGTTTATAATTTTGTAGCAGAGTACGAGAAGGTGATACAGCCTTGTACCTGCCCAAAAAGAAATGCTCTTGGCCATATTTTCTGGGTCGTCCGACAAAAGTCGGGCAATAACCTCGCAACCACCATTTACTTGCAAAGCTATCAACGACGTTGGCTAATGTTTGACCGTTACAACTGCAATTATTCTATCTCTTTATCGCATAGGCAGTTTTTTTTTGCCCCTAGTTTTTCGTGCGAAAAAATTCCGAAGAACCGGCGCAGTTGTAGAACTCTGTTTGACCATTAAGAACGTTGGAACTGGTGACCTCGCAACTCACCGATGAACAGTGTCTCTCAAACGTTCATTTTGGCTCTTCTTTGAACCCTACTGTTTCTATCGATTTTTGATTGTATTGATCAAATAGCGTTCGAAAGTCACACTCATAACAGTCAGTCAGTACTAGAAGGCGAAGTTTCAGCCCCGTTCAGCTCCCCACCTCCAAACAAAATGGATGCATCATCTTTGTACTGAAAACACACGGACATCATCTGTCATCTCAAGCAACTAGTGTACCAATCAAATTAACAAGTATCCAAATTTCACTGAAAACTTCTGCTTCTATGACAAACTCTAGTGACTATGCTTAGTACATCTCTTCAAAATGACGCCATGATCAGCGTCGTGCTCTGAATTTTGATCGAACTTCACTGCGAATTTTGATGACTGAGAGGATGAAGAATTTGTGCAAATTCTTCTCTACAATGTTCATATCATATCTCACTTTCATTATCTTCAATATTGTAGAATGTGACATCTTGTAGCCTCTAGGCCACTTATCCGTTATCCGTTACCCGGTATCCGTTATCCGGTCATTTTTGGCCTATCCGTTATCCGCACCATTATCCGCGTCCCGAAAAATCTCGTATCCGCTCATCCCTGATGTGCATATCCGAAATAAAGGTCATGTCTTAGCGAATACAAAAAATTTATTTATTTATTTATTTATTTCATGCACTCAATTGGTGCTCCATTACAAAGACAATAAATGCGGCAGGCCAGCTTGGCTATCCAGGTTACCCACTGACTGAATGCATGTGCACATAGCTGCATATGCAGCCCAGTATCCATGCCCTGCCCTTAAGTAAATAGGACCTGTAAGAGAAAGTACCTGGTAGACATACTGCTTGAAGCCTTCGGGGATTACCACTAAAGACAGGCGATTGGCACTGGGGAATGCCACTACTCATGCAGTGGTAAGCGATGAGCAGTCTAGGGGTGAATTTTCGGAAGTTAGGTATCCTCCGCCCAAACAAAAAATCCACTCCTGTTCGGAGAGCGCTCTCTCCTTTTAAAAGCAGTCACGAAGATGTCAGCAGAGAATATCGCCGATGCGCCGCAACTGAAGTTCGTCCATTATCCCTCCATATCATAAAGAGGGTAAGCTACAGGAAAACGATACTCCTATGGGAAGTGGGGCAGGTCTTACTCTCCAAGCATCACATGAAAGCATGTCCTTGTTCGCAAGTCTTGTCGTGTTCCCGCCAAAGAAATGCATCTATGTTTTACCATAGAAATTTTTCCTTTTCTTGTTTCTCGTCCAAGCAATCTTCTAAGGACACATTCTCTTGCTTATCTTAGTTCTCATGACAAGATGAATCCATAGGTACTTTGGCAGGGCTTCGCTCTTGTGACAAGAGACATAAGTGATACGGGCCAAGTTTCAAAAATTTACTTGAGGTACTTCAATTTGGCGGAGAATAGGCTTCCTTGTGAACCGATTTCCAGACTACGGATGACCCCATATGGTTATCTTAGGAAGCAAGAGCTGCGCTATCATCCACAGAAACACCATGCTCCCAAAGACTTATCTGTTCAAGATCTGGGACAAAGTCGACCTGAGTTAGTTGCGGCGCAGAGGCTGTACGATCCCTCGTCGTCTCTGTGACTGCTTCAGCAAGGAAGGAGCCTGCTGTAAACAACAGTGCACTTATTCGGATAGCCAAGACATGGGTTTTATTCTGCATATGCTTATTTGGAATGTTTTCTCATCTTCTCTTCTCTGCAGACTCATCTTAGGTGCATCAGTAATTCTGAGCACCCTGTAGACTTCGCACTTCGCAGCCTTCCCCACCAGCTGAGTTACTGGAAACGATTCAGTTATCAAAGATACCTCTGATTGTCTCATACTTTCTGCATTTTTCCCACATATTCAGTCTAACACACCCAGGATTTTGGGCGACAAAATTTTCCACATATCTCACCCCTAGGATGAGCAATCGAAGCTTGAGCATTTGTATTGGCTCTGGGAATTTATCTTCTATTCATCACCATGGCAGAACTGTTGAAACTGAATTAGAAACAAATCAAGACTGCAGTTTTGCCTGTTTTTTTTTTCAAATTTCAAGAGCAGAGTTTTGTGTCTATTCTTGCTGGGACGAAAAGTAGTAATTTAGATTGGAGGAATGTCGCACAGCTCCTCTTGGGGTTTGCTACCCCCCCCCCACATATGGCAATAACCAAAGAGCATCCATTCAAAACAACATATACATATCGTTCCCTACCAGCAACTGTAGCCAGACCATCCCTTTCTTAATTAGAAACCTGAGGATGAAAAAGCTCGACGAATAGATGTCTCTCATACTGAATGGGTACCAGGCTGATCCTCGTTAAGCGGTCTACTTCACGCCTTTGTAGCGATGCACTCTAAAAATATAGGCCTCTTCTACAAAATGAGATCCCTTCTCAGCAGCTGGACGATGAAAAAGCCCCGAAACACTGCCAGAAACCGAAACAATACCAAATGAAGGATACGGCGAATTGCAAAAAGCGCTCACTACGGTCCACTCAGTGTTTCTCACCTGCAATGTGCTTCCAAGGTGTAAACGGAATAACTTAGAAAATCAACTGCGTGAGCCCAGTGTTTCCCAATAAAATGGGTGCTACACCTCTGCACAGCACTGTTCAGCCACATCTCGTACAACAGACACTCCACAGGCTGGAGCGACTAGGCTATGAAGCTCTGTCTCGTACATTCGCGAGCATCTGAACGACTTCTTCGAGGAGAATTTCTCCGAAGTCTAAAGAGATACCAAAATTGCCTTCCGGAAGTTCGTCGATCCTAGAAGGCGCCACTCAAACTGTACGGTAACCGGAGAAAACTACCTTATCGGTAAAAATTTGCGGATTGTAACATTTCTAAACTTTTTTAAAAAGATCGACTCTGAAGCGAGTTATGACGTTCAGAATCAAAGAAGGCACGAAAACGTGCCTTATTTTTGCACCAACCTAGTAGCTTCACCATCGGAAAATTCAGATGGTTCAAGTTCAACTAGCCTCTTGAAAAATTTGCACGCTATAACCATGTCATTTCTTTTCTTCTCCACTCTAAAGTCCTTAGTAGAAAGAATTTGTCTCTCTCAGTTCTTCTGGGAATCTTCGTGTACATAAAATATCTTCGGAGCAACGCTGAGAAAAGAAGGAGCATTTCATTCTTCATCACATCCTCGAGTATAGTCTTTGTACATCTTTCCAGGTCTGATACGCCTAGCTTGTACTTTCATCAATTAGTGAACCAAAGTTAGCGGTGTGCCAAATATTGTATTTGGCCGCCACTGTACGTGCACGGAACTATTGGGTCCTCACATAATTTGCTGATATAAAAATTTTGTAAAGGTCTGTAAGGATTGACTCCTAATTTCAGTTTTCCGCCTCCTCCTGTACTACCTTGAAATAAGTGATGTTGTAAACATTTCACTACCTATCATAGGATGTAGTATATTCCATGTTCTCCTGTCGTAAAACCTGGGCATCTTGTTTAACAATTTCTCCACTTGCTCTGCCGTACAGGTTGTTATAAATACTTTTCATTGGCCGACGTTTCGGCAACACGCCGTTATCAAGGCCTGAAAGTGGGTCAATTTTTACGAAATCGCGATCTATACCATCAAACACCTATTCTGAAAGGTGCATTCGACTCATCCCGAACAGCTAACGGCAAACATCAGACGCGGGAGACGAACTCACCAAATATGCCACCGAGAGGCGGAGAGTGTCCGCACCACAATACGAGACTGTCACCAGCGGATGAGTGAGCATTGCTCAGCTCGTGCTATCTGGGACAATCTTATAGCTCGCATAATGGTAGGAACGGCATAAAGTCACTGGTAATCGATATGTGCTCGTTTCTGTTGTTCATTCTTGGATTCCGTGCTGAAATCCAGAATGCCTCGAGAGCTTTCCTTGCCGAGATTTCTGGCTCGTGAGCCAGAATTGTGCACGCTACTTCGTAATCGCTACCATCGTGGTCGTCGTGTCGGTGTTTCCCGAGTGGTTTAACCAAACTTTCCCGCCTTTTACTAGCCAGATGTTCATTTATTCGTACATGGAGCGGTCGACCGGTCTCACCGATATAGAAGGCATGACAGCTCAAGCATTCGATTTGGTAAACAACTCCTGTTTTAGTGCAATCCCCATTCCTACCGTATGGACAAATGACGCAATGATCCGTATTACATGTTCTGTCATATAGTCTATTTCGGACCAACTGCCGTCTGATGTTGTCATTAGGGATGTTAACTAGAACAACATCATCCTGCAGTTGTGCCCGAGCTAGACATTTATTTATTGCGCTGCTTATCCTATCCGAAATGAAAGGGATGCATAGAGGAAGTTTTTTACTACAGTCATTCGCTTTGCTTTCGCTGCGGGCCCTGCAATGTTGCTTTCCTTGTGAGACGTACCCGTTTTCGTGTGCTATCGCTGATGCCAACTTTGCGGATTCATGGCGTTCTGCCTCGCCGCTACATACCTCCGTTGCTGTTTTGAACATGTTCCGAATGATAGCACGTTTGACATTTATCGGGTGAGCCGACCTGGCATGTACGATTATGTTCTTCGAACTCTCTTTGCGATACCACTTTACATGAATCATGCCATTCGATAATTTTAGCTGTGTGTTGAGGAATGGCAGCCAACCTTCACGAGGGGTTTCTCTTGTCAACTTTATGTACTGTGATTGCTCATTTAGTAATCTGAAGCACTCATCCATTTCTGATTGAGTGGATGTGATTACGCAGCAATCATCGATGTAACGACAGTACAGTAATGGTTGTTGTGAGAGCACAGGTTCTTCTATTTTACTCATGAAGCAAACAGCGAGTACCGGTGCTAACCTCTGTCCCATTGCAAGCCCTCTAATCTGTGAGAAATACCTCCCAGACCATTTAAAAACGTTACAGTTGAGGCACTCCTTAACCAGAGTCATAATGCGTGCTCTACCAAGGCCATAAGTCTCAATATCCCTTCCATGTAATTCGAGCATTTCATTCAATGCTTGTAGTGCATCATGGACTGAGACGTTAGTGTAGAGCGAGGAAACATCGAATGACTCCATTACGCAATTTTGGCTCAAATTGGTCTTGTTCAATTGGTCAAGGAAATGCATCGTGTTTGATAAATGCGAGGGGACTTTGGTTAAGAGTTGGCTCACGATTTTATTGAGAAACCATGATATTCGGTCAGTTGGACCGCCCACACAGCTAACAATTGGTCGAATTTTGTATTGACTCACAGGCATGGATTCATGATCGGAACTTGAGAGTTTATGCGTTTTCACGAGACTATAAAACACGGGACAGTTTGGATTCTCGATTTTGAGTCTACTCAGGAAAACTTCGCTCAGACCTGCAGCTTTACCGGTCATCATCCAGACATGATTTAGCCGTTTGCACTGAGAAATGAATTCATTCTGCGTAGTGCATCGGTAAATCGTACTATCTGTGAGGTGGAGCTCGGTGATTTTGCGATCTAATGTTTGCGGCATAACCACAAATTCGCCTCCTTTGTCGCTCACCGAAAGGCGGATCAAACCACAGTTAATCATTTGTCGCACTTCTCTGAAACCTTCCCATTGATTTGGTGTCATATTGAAATGACGATGCCGTTTGTTTTCTGTCAAAACTGACAAAACACCTGCAGATAGAATTCGGAACTTAATATCGGCATCGGCGCATGGTTCAGGTTCTTTGTAGAAGGAGCATGGGAATGGAATTGGTGGCAATGCTCTTCTACTCATTGTGGATATTTGTGGTTGATTGGCCCGTTTCATTCTGACTCGAAGTTGGTCTCTGAGTCGGTGTAGCCCTCCCACAACTTTACGGATGACCGCTGCATTGATATTTGGGTAGGTGCGAAGGATGGTCCAAGGCTAAGGAAGTCCACTGCATTATCAGAAACTTGAGCGTTACCGAGCACCGTAACTCTAGACGTTCGATTGTTGAAAAACACATTATGAGCTGGAACGGTTTTAGACTGGTGGTTCAGTGACGAGTTGCTCCCAACGTCATGATTATTCGCACGAGATCTACTCAAGAGTGTATCGAATTTTGCACGCAATACAGTTTTAGTATTAGACCGTATAGAATTGCAAATTCTTCTTGACGCACCCTCAATCCTTTTCCACATTGATTCATCGACATAACGTCTGCATGCCTCCTCTTTAGCCACACATTTCACTAAGCTAGAATACAATACATGTTGTTTTTGTTTGATCACAGCAGACAGGATAGACTTGTATAAATTACGTATCCGTGGGTGATCTTCCGGTAGGTGGCATAGTTCACCTAGCTTCTTGTTGGCAATGAAGTTCGGCAGCAGGTTGGTTGTTTTGCATCGTTTCAAGAAGACTAAGGACTGCGTCGTAATCACCACTTTCTGACGGAGTGATAGTGCTCCGCGTACAAGTGAGAACAGATGCGGCGGTACTTGGTCTAATATATTCCATGTTCTCCTGTCGTAAAACCTGGGCATCTTGTTTAACAATTTCTCCACTTATGACTATACTATATGACAGACTATACTCCACTTATGACTATGACTACTATACTAAACTATATGACAGAACATGTAATACGGATCATTGCGTCATTTGTCCATACGGTAGGAATGGGGATTGCACTAAAACAGGAGTTGTTTACCAAATCGAATGCTTGAGCTGTCATGCCTTCTATATCGGTGAGACCGGTCGACCGCTCTATGTACGAATAAATGAACATCTGGCTAGTGAAAGACGGGAAAGTTTGGTTAAACCACTCGGGAAACACCGACACGACGACCACGATGGTAACGATTACGAGATAGCGTGCACAATTCTGGCTCACGAGCCAGAAATCTCGGCAAGGAAAGCTCTCGAGGCATTCTGGATTTCAGCACGGAATCCAAGAATGAACAACAGAAACGAGCACATATCGATTACCAGTGATTTTATGCCGTTCCTACCATTATGCGAGCTATAAGATTGTCCCAGATAGCACGAGCTGAGCAATGCTCACTCATCCGTTGGTGTCAGTCTCGTATTGTGGTGCGGACACACTCCGCCTCTCGGTGGCATATTTGGTGAGTTCGTCTCCCGCGTCTGATGTTTGCCGTTAGCTATTCGGGATGAGTCGAATGCACCTTTCAGAATAGGTGTTTGATGGTATAGATCGCGATTTCGTAAAAATTGACCCACTTTCAGGCCTTGATAACGGCGTGTTGCCGAAACGTCGGCCAATAAAAAGTATTTATAACAACCTGTACGGCAGAGCAAGTGGAGAAATAGGATGTAGTCTTTTTTTTTGCTAATGAAATTTCATATAGTCTATACTTCTATTTAAGGATCAATACTACAGGAGAGCAAATTCGTGAGCGTCTATTTGACGAATATGTCCCCACGTGAACAATAAATTCAGTTCTTTCGTCTGTAGGGAATGACATTAAAATGCGACAAATGGTTCTCAAAAATTTGCATTGAACGCTTGCATAAAACAGAACAATCGTTAGCTGCACAGGGCGGCGGCGAAAACTTCATCTCTCCTCCCAAAGTACAATGAGTTTCACTGACAGACAATCCAGTGCAAGTTGTGAAATCCACAATGTTTCAGGATGAACACATCCTCTGCCCTTGTCCTCCTTGTCGGCATCCTTGCGTTGCTCGCTGGCCTTGCTATCGCTACTCCTCCATCCATTGGCGTGGACCCTCCCATTCCAGTGAAGGAGAAACCAGTGAAGGAATAGACAATGAACCAAAGGAATGAGTATCGGATATTCTAAATGAATACTTCACTCAAGACTTTTGGAAACACCGTTAATTCTTACTGCCTCGTTAGATCTTCTAACAGTGGAGTGCAGCTGTGTTCATGCATGCAAACACTTGGGGACGCAATCACCAGTTCACATAAAAATCAGTTTTTTTTAAATCTTACATTTATTTTTGAATCACTCGAGTCGTCAAATAGCGTCGTGTTCGGTTGTTCTTCAAAGTTGGGTGTGCTCTGACATGTATCTCACTGTGGAGTACGAACACTTCCATTCGCCTCTCCCTGATCTGTCATATATGAATGTGAGAAAATATTTCGCATAAAGAAAGCCTGCTCTCAGCTCTTTCTCAGAAAACCTTGCATGCGGTTGTTTCCACTGAATAAAAATAAATACAAACCAAGAAATCGATATACGCCACCACGCGCCGACACGGGACATCTGCAGAACACCTGTGAAATTCAATACACACTTATTTGCCTATTCATTTACTTTGCACATAGGCCACGGACGCTTTCTTATGCAGACGATGTCGTGGTTGCTGAAAGCACCCGAGAAGAAACTTGCGGAAGGGGTACAGGCTTGGAAAGACCGGCTCAAACAACATGGGATGAAGCTTACATAAGGCTAACAGAGCATCTTGAATGTGAAAAACACTGTATACCCGGCACGACTTCTATCAATAGTGGCGAACTTCCCATCGTTTCCGCGTTCAAGCATGTGAGATCCCTTACTCAGAGATTCCGGGACGGCTCACACAAGCCGAACACGTTTCAACAGCAGTTACACCGCGAGGTGAAAACTTATTTTTTCGGCCCACGAGCTGCGTAACCCCCACAGAGGCTGTGTGATTCAGGGCGATGAACTGGTTTGCATGCCTAAAACCTAGGATGGCAGCTCAATCTGGGCGCAGGGCTGTGTTTCTACTGTAGACTTGGGTAAGTAGACGCTTACCCAAGCCCATCCAAAATTATTCCCGAACGCGTATGCGCTTTCCGCAGCAGCGTCGCCTCCCCTCCGCTGAAGCGGAGACACGACTAAGCTCAGTCACCGGCTTACATAGTACACCTCCCAGTGGGCGGGTCGCCACGTGGCAAGTAGCGGGTAGAACGCAGGATGTGAGGGGCAGAACGCAGGTTGAACGAAACCACAGTTGATCGGGCAGCAGCTAGCCTCCTCAACGCAGCCGAAACAGGGGGTGTGCTGCCTACAGCAGTCGGAATGCAGCAGTTCTTCCTCATGCGGCAATGTCTGCGTTCCATTTCTTGGAGGTGTGGCTTGGCAGGTTCTACTGTGTTTGTCTTATCCAGTTATCACAGTATCGCAGCTCCTGTAGAGTCTTTTCATATGGAAATCTCAATAACGATTTTGAGGTCAGAAGCGCCTGTAACTTGCGGACCTTTGATTATCCTGATGCTTGGACACACTTCCCTTCACGATAGAAATTACTATTCCCAACTAGCATACCTATCGGCTGTGCATTTCTTAAGCAATTCTATCTAAACTGACCTTTGATGATCTTCACTTTTCAAGATATCCACGGCAAATCTATGCATGGTAAATAGAGAAGTAATTTTTGCACAGCTAAAGACTGAAATCAAGAATGCCACAGACAAGTAAACGTATTTTTACAGGATATAGATCTGGCTGATGTGTGGGACTACTGGGATTTTGTTTTCAAATGTTTATAGTGGTTTATTCCTAGACCTGACCATGGAATGCGAGCCTAGGGAAATCACCATAGCTGTTTCGCCTGTCTGGATGCCCCACGAGCCATTCAGCAATGCAGCTCCGCAGAAGATCCCGGAAAACTTCTTTTTCTTTCTAATGAGCGATCTCATTGGTAAATTAGCAACTGCTCCCTGTTCTCCATTGCCATCTTTCGTTCTCAATAAAAGTTGTTTTTCACTGCTTTATTCAGCATAACCTTCGGTATGTTTTGGCTATCGTAAGCATCAGCTTCAACCATAACATGGGTCGAACGTGATCTACATGAGAGACCATTCCTATTGCAAAATTTTCTAGGGGAGCTGCGCACGTATAGAGCAATCGTCGCTAACGAATTTTTGTTTCACATTAAACAATTGAGCATCGTTTTGAAGTGCTCATTTTTTTGTGACCGTCTCACACAGCTTTGCTAATTTCTGCATTCTTACATGCTGACTCAATTCGCTGTGACTCATCTGGACCTGCTCACTACTGTTTTTTACTCTATGTGCTGTCACTGTGGAGCAGTTTTACTGACGAACAACCGGGAGTGCAAGACGCTGTACGAATACACCTTTTGAACGATGAACTTTCCTTCCTACAACGGATTGGATTTTCGAGAAGTCCACGTGAAATACATCTCTTGTGGCATTTCATAATATTCAAGAAAACAAACTGCTTCTTTCCCACGCTGACGTGTAAAGCATCTCGTAAATCTGATGCTCATGCAGGTGAGGGCCGTAAAGTTCTATAATGATAGGAAAGTCCTCACTTCCAAAAAGGAACTGATGGTGAGCTTGAAATGTTCTTGTATGTGCACATGATATACACACATCAGTGGCGGACGCAGGGGCGGGGGGGCGGGGGGCGCGCCCCCGAGAATGGGTCGCCAAATTTTCGAAATTACTTTACAATACAAATAAAAATCTTGTGTCAGTTTATTTTTAATTGTTTATTTTTATTATTATTTTTAATATATTTTTTATTTATTGTTTATTATTATAATTAATATTATTATTAATTTTATTTTCCGTCTGGGTCCCCAAAACGGCGGAGACCCCACTTTTCTTCCCACGCCCCCCCCCTCCCGCCCACTTTCTGCGTCCGCCACTGACACACATGCATATGAAACACACAAAGTAGATTATGAAAACGAACATTTTCGCACTTTTGCCCTCCAGCTTAGTTATGCAAAACGATTCAGTCATCTAGGACACCTCTGATTATACGCTATGGCCGCTACTGTACAGTGAACGGCAATGGCGGTGGCCCATCTGAAGGACGCAGCGCGACCGCGCCGCGCGCGTCAGGATAGGTGTCGTCTGCCGCCGGAATGCTATTTCTAGGCTCTTTTCTTCCCGATTTGGTCGAAAATCCCTGAAATCGGGTAGAAAAGCTGATAGGAATAGCATAACAGCAGCAGAAACACCGGTTACGGCGCGCGCGGCGCGGTTGCGCGACGTCCTCCTCGAGACCGCGAATGGGCCAACGCCATTGACGTCTACTGTACATACAGTCCTTGTCGAAAAGATAGACGTGCGCGTGCGGTTTCATAGCGCCGCGGCAGTAGGATCGCTGCGGGACCTACTTGACCCTCTTCTTTGACATGGACTGTATGTATTGTACTGTATTTCACATTCTACACTATGGAATCGTCATCCGTTCGGCTATTGCAATTTTAGTTCCAGAGAATCAATAAATTAAGTGAGAATTAAGAAAAGGATAAAATTTCTGGATTCATTCAAACTACGCACAGTCCCGCCCCCAGTTCTTTATTCGTAGCGCGTAGGTAGCGCGCGCACCGACTGGCAATTGCAGGTAAATCGCGGCCAGTGTTCGGGTGGCAGCAACCAACTGCTATCTAACGACCCTCTGCGGGATAACACAACAGAGGGGAAAGGAGTTCACAGGTGCATGGGGACACAGGCAGCCGGGTGGCGCGACCGCTGCTACGCGGACACTGAGTTCATGGCGGGTGGTGTGCCTCTTCACGATTCGGGCTTTCTCCCGACATACATGTCTTCAAAAGTACCTGAATTCACACAACAGTTTATATCATTATAATTATTAGAACTGCGTGCATTTATATGCAGTCTTTCTTGAAAAGAGACGGATTCCGTGACTGTAGAAACGCGGTGGGACCTGAACGATGGGTGTGAAGAGAGCATGTCAAAGAAGAGGGTCAAGTAGGTCCCGCAGCGATCCTACTGCCGCGGCGCTATGAAGCCGCACGCGCACGTCTATCTTTTCGACAAGGACTGTATGTACAGTAGACGTCAATGGCGTTGGCCCATTCGCGGTCTCGAGGAGGACGTCGCGCAACCGCGCCGCGCGCGCTGTAACCGATGTTTCTGCTGCTGTTATGCTATTCCTATCAGCTTTTCTACCCGATTTCAGGGATTTTCGACCAAATCGGGAAGAAAAGAGCCTAGAAATAGCATTCCGGCGGCAGACGACACCTATCCTGACGCGCGCGGCGCGGTCGCGCTGCGTCCTTCAGATGGGCCACCGCCATTGCCGTTCACTGTACAGTAGCGGCCATAGCGTATAATCAGAGGTGTCCTAGATGACTGAATCGTTTTGCATAACTAAGCTGGAGGGCAAAAGTGCGAAAATGTTCGTTTTCATAATCTACTTTGTGTGTTTCATATGCATGTGTGTATATCATGTGCACATACAAGAACATTTCAAGCTCACCATCAGTTCCTTTTTGGAAGTGAGGACTTTCCTATCATTATAGAACTTTACGGCCCTCACCTGCATGAGCATCAGATTTACGAGATGCTTTACACGTCAGCGTGGGAAAGAAGCAGTTTGTTTTCTTGAATATTATGAAATGCCACAAGAGATGTATTTCACGTGGACTTCTCGAAAATCCAATCCGTTGTAGGAAGGAAAGTTCATCGTTCAAAAGGTGTATTCGTACAGCGTCTTGCACTCCCGGTTGTTCGTCAGTAAAACTGCTCCACAGTGACAGCACATAGAGTAAAAAACAGTAGTGAGCAGGTCCAGATGAGTCACAGCGAATTGAGTCAGCATGTAAGAATGCAGAAATTAGCAAAGCTGTGTGAGACGGTCACAAAAAAATGAGCACTTCAAAACGATGCTCAATTGTTTAATGTGAAACAAAAATTCGTTAGCGACGATTGCTCTATACGTGCGCAGCTCCCCTAGAAAATTTTGCAATAGGAATGGTCTCTCATGTAGATCACGTTCGACCCATGTTATGGTTGAAGCTGATGCTTACGATAGCCAAAACATACCGAAGGTTATGCTGAATAAAGCAGTGAAAAACAACTTTTATTGAGAACGAAAGATGGCAATGGAGAACAGGGAGCAGTTGCTAATTTACCAATGAGATCGCTCATTAGAAAGAAAAAGAAGTTTTCCGGGATCTTCTGCGGAGCTGCATTGCTGAATGGCTCGTGGGGCATCCAGACAGGCGAAACAGCTATGGTGATTTCCCTAGGCCCGCATTCCATGGTCAGGTCTAGGAATAAACCACTATAAACATTTGAAAACAAAATCCCAGTAGTCCCACACATCAGCCAGATCTATATCCTGTAAAAATACGTTTACTTGTCTGTGGCATTCTTGATTTCAGTCTTTAGCTGTGCAAAAATTACTTCTCTATTTACCATGCATAGATTTGCCGTGGATATCTTGAAAAGTGAAGATCATCAAAGGTCAGTTTAGATAGAATTGCTTAAGAAATGCACAGCCGATAGGTATGCTAGTTGGGAATAGTAATTTCTATCGTGAAGGGAAGTGTGTCCAAGCATCAGGATAATCAAAGGTCCGCAAGTTACAGGCGCTTCTGACCTCAAAATCGTTATTGAGATTTCCATATGAAAAGACTCTACAGGAGCTGCGATACTGTGATAACTGGATAAGACAAACACAGTAGAACCTGCCAAGCCACACCTCCAAGAAATGGAACGCAGACATTGCCGCATGAGGAAGAACTGCTGCATTCCGACTGCTGTAGGCAGCACACCCCCTGTTTCGGCTGCGTTGAGGAGGCTAGCTGCTGCCCGATCAACTGTGGTTTCGTTCAACCTGTGTTCTGCCCCTCACATCCTGCGTTCTACCCGCTACTTGCCACGTGGCGACCCGCCCACTGGGAGGTGTACTATGTAAGCCGGTGACTGAGCTTAGTCGTGTCTCCGCTTCAGCGGAGGGGAGGCGACGCTGCTGCGGAAAGCGCATACACGTTCGGCAATAATTTTGGATGGGCTTGGGTAAGCATCTACTTACCCAAGTCTACAGTAGAAACACAGCCCTGCGCCCAGATTGAGCTGCCATCCTAGGTTTTAGGCATGCAAACCAGTTCATCGCCCTGAATCACACAGCCTCTGCGGGGGTTACGCAGCTCGTTGGCCGAAAAAATAAGCTTCCACCCGAACACTAGCCGTGCCTTACCTGCAATTGCCAGTTGGTGCGCGCGCTGCCTACGCTGAGATTTCGACGGAATGGCATGAGAAGCGTTAAATTCGAGTAAAATGAATGCGAAAAGCACGGAACAGGTTCCAAAAGAAGATTTCACGGGTAAAAGAAGATCTCAAGGGCATGTTGGGGTAAATTCACTCGTTTGATCCAATATTCAGAAATATTCATAAGGAGTCTCGCTCACGGCACTTCACCACTTTTCAGAATCAAACTTTTCCTTTTAGGTTTTTCGTTATTATGAATTAGTGTTCTGGTGATTTCGAAATTGCACCGTGACAGTGGACCAAACGAGTGAATTTACCCCAACATGCCCTTGAGATCTTCTTTTACCCGTGAAATCTTCTTTTGGAACCTGTTCCGTGCTTTTCGCATTCATTTTACTCGAATTTAACGCTTCTCATGCCATTCCGTCGAAATCTCAGCGTAGGCAGCGCGCGCACCAACTGGCAATTGCAGGTAAGGCACGGCTAGTGTTCGGGTGGCAGCAACCGACTGCTATCTAACGACCCGGCGCCGTGTTATCCTATGTTAATAAACATTATAAAAACGTCTATCTAAGACCCGCTACACCTAAGGTACAGGAAGAGCTCACCTGTTTCCTGATATGGAGGTCCCGAGAAAATAATTTTTCTATTTTTCAACTAACATTTGTCTAATGGGAAAAACCACAGATTTAACAATTACCCTCTCCCTCCACCCACTACGGCACAGGAAGAGCTCACCTGTTTCCTGATATGGAGGTCCCGAGAAAATAATTTTTCTATTTTTCAAATAACATTTGTCTAATGGGAAAAACCACAGATTTAACAATTACCCTCTCCCTCCACCCACTACCGTCTGCAGCGTGATCTCCAAGGAAGCGCGTGAGTTTTTTCTCTTATTTTGTGTGGGTGTGTGTGTTTTTATTCAATTATTACCCATGTAATCGTTTTTTTCTTTAGTACACAGTCCACGCGGACGAGGCCCAATGCTATTGAATCGTTTTTCAAGTTGGCCAATTTTAACGTAATAATGTACGCAATATAAAAAAATCCGTGATCTGCGTGAAAACATTCGATGATCCGCGTGATAAAATTTCGTGACCCGCTTGATAACTTCCGCGACCCACGTTGAGAAATATCCATGAGCGCGTGCATAATTAAGAGAAGAATTGGGATCTTTCCCAATTCCCCAAAGACCTTTTGAGAGACTTCACACTAATATAATTGGACCTCTTCCAGCTTGTTTAAATGGCAACAAATGTATTTCCATCACTGCGTGTGCATTTAGCAAGTACGTAATTTGCACCGCAATCCCTAACCAAACAAGTGACATTGTGGTTGAAGCTTTAATAAAAGACGTCATTGCGAAGCATGGAATACCGAATGAAATTGTCTCAGACCATGGCTGTAATTACACGAGCGAGGTCTTTGCAGAGATAAATAACATCCTTGGTGTTTCTGACAAGCTGACAACAAGCCACAATCACAAAGCGAATGGTCAAGTTGAAAGGTCAGCCGAGGTCATCACAGACTCCCTGACAGCCTATTGCTCAGAGGCACAGGATCTGTGGTCTGACTTCCTCCAACCTATAGTATTTGCCTATAACACAAGCATAAACGATGCTACACGTCATAGCCTATTCTTCGTCGCTCTCGGTTGCCATCCGATCACCTGGTGTGATATAGTCCACGGACTTCCATCCAGGCTCGCCTACGCCACCGATAGCTTCGCAGATCAGTTCACCACCGCTCTGCAAACCACAATAAACGATGTTGGAAATCAGATTGCACGAAAACCGCGATCTACAAGTCAGGATATGACTACCAGCACAAGGTATACACAAAGGAAATTTCCACTGATGATCTCTTGTTATTACGTGCCGCTTAGCCGGTCATAGGTATGGTAGAGTGGTCCGGCCGGTGATGGGCTGCAGCTCGGCCGGTCGGCACCTACTGGTCGATCGGGCCAGCCGGTCCAAGTGTCTGAGTAGCCACAGAATTACAGGTGAAAGTCCAAATGCAGAAGTGGCGATCTTGTACCGGAGTTTCAATGGGAAAAACATCATAAGTAGACGCAACAAAAAATGGAAGAGTTGAACAAAGTGGGGTTCAAATTAGGTAAAATTTACACTATGAGAAGGATATGCTGTGTGCATGTGTGTATGTAAACGTATGTTCGGAAAGAAATCCCAAAGGATTAACGGATTCGGACCAAATTTTGCATGCTGTAGCCAACTTACTCGTCGCGGGATATACTGTTGTATTTTCAGTTTACTGGTTCAATTTTATTGTATGCTTGTATTCACAAGCAATGGCAATTGTAAACGGACTGGGTAACAGTGGTACTGTGCTTTCATGCAGCACAATAACCCAGATGCGCTGAAATGCGCATATAGGTGAGCAATGAACAACAGGTTGCTTACTCATAAATATATACTTTATTGTACCGGCATCTACGTACTCATAACCATATCCCGTACTGTTGCAAAATAGAAACAACTAGAAACAAGCTCATAACTAGTTTGCGAATTACGACGACGTCAGCGCTTTCAGCTGTTCAATGAATGAATCCACGAGTAGAGAGGAGTGCGACACTGACCGCAGTGCGGCAACGATCTGCGAGCTGGTGCAATAGCGGATCAGAGTAAGAAGACACATCGCAACTAGTCTGAATCTCAAGAGGATATAAACGCTGCTTCATAAATAATGGAACAACTTGGAAGGTACTTTCGCTAAAAAGTGGTTCGACCAACCTTTCATGAGTTTGAGCCGTAAGCACAGCAGGCAGAAACACCGGGAGCGTTTCACCGTTCAGGAGTCGACGTGCGGGACCGTGGGGGCAGCAGACGTACTCCGACAGTGCCGGACAGAGATACCGATCTGACAGCTGGAAAATAACAACAATTATGAATGAATGAGAAAGAATGAATGAATTAGAATGAATGAATGAATGAATGAGTGGGTGAATGAATGAATGAATGAGCAAATGAAAGAATGATTGTGTAACGCCCTTACTTTCTTGGCTTAGGCCACGCCCCCAGAGAAGAGGGCGCTCGCAGTTGACTCGCCTGTACTCGCTTGTACTCGCATGTGTTTGTAAAATAGGTTTAGAATAAAACGTGAACACGAATCTATGTAAGTTATATCGACCTGAAAGAACTCCTAAGACCTAAAACGTTACATGGAGGTCCCGGGTAAAGGTCGATAATAACGAAATACGATTACGAAGGTA
Organism: Ancylostoma caninum; assembly: GCA_037903475.1. Classification (NCBI taxonomy): domain Eukaryota; kingdom Metazoa; phylum Nematoda; class Chromadorea; order Rhabditida; family Ancylostomatidae; genus Ancylostoma; species Ancylostoma caninum. The sequence goes on from JBAJFG010000163.1 coordinate 76,217, forward strand.
AAATTGACAAAAATCGAAATACGAATGTTCAGTTATCTCAAGATATGAAAGTGGCGCATAGGTGTGCGGACACACCATAATGAAAAGAATGAAACTGAACTACGTCGCGAGTAAATCCAAATACGAAAACTACGTCGCCAATTTCTTATTGCGCTGGAGCTCTCCTCTTTTCTATTTGATGTTTTTCTGAAGTTTATTAAGAAATGCCGTGTTCTTTCGTACTTTGATGCTATAACATAATCGTTGAATGATTTTTATGACGTCTTCCATGATGTGTAGCTCCAAACTTCGCCAGGATAATACGAACTTCACGATTCTCAAGTAAAGGCCAAGGAATTACAGGTAATGCATCGATACATTGATTATTGCTGATATTATTGTGTCCGCCTATGCCACTATTTGCACGTGCCTACATTTGTTATGGATCCAATATGTGTACGGAAACAGAATTCGCGCACATTTTAGCTAACTTTTCTTACTGTAGCTGCAGATACAGTAGGAACCCATTCCGCAAGCTAAAGTGCAACGTACAAAAGAGCTCGTACGATTCTCAGAAGATGATACTGAGAGATTCAAAAAGTTCAGAGGTACTTTTCTTTCACATCGCCAGCAGATAAAGGCTCAATCGCAAACATGGGCACTGTAACCATAAAAACCCTGGCAAAAACTGTCGGCAGCTGCGCGATTCCTTTCACAGAGTCCAACAAAGATGAGTGAGAAAAGCTTTGAATTCCAATCATGAATACGAAAATGATCAAGTACATTCCCAGTACGACCGCCTCCGTTGGTTTTCATTCGCACGAAGACCTTCTGGAGGACAGTCTTCAGCTCTCTATTTTCACTTCTCCGTCTCGATCATTTCATCTTCACCAAATTTGCCAAGTACTCCGAATAGCGGTAGAGCAGCACGCTTATTACGTCGAAATCTTGCAAAAGACGCGAGATATCTTTTGTCAGAAGTAAAGTCCCGTTTGTCTCAACTCTCTGGTGAAATGGGAGAAGCCGACGACGGCAACGACAATCGAGTGCATGTGTCTGTTAATTTGAACGACTTTTTCCTCCCAGCGCTACAGTCGTGGCCTGTTTACAATGGCTCGAACATGCCCGTTGTCAAATTCGTACGCGAATTGAATGAGAAGGCAACAGCAGCTGGTTATACGGAGGAACGCCTAGCAAGAATGCTTCCTCTACAGCTGTCCGGAGCCGCGAAAATAAAGTACGACGCCTATGACGAGAAAACGAAACAAGACTATAGGAAAGTTGTAGATGCCCTCAAACGAGACTTTCGCACCAAAAACTACATCGAAATAGCGAAATCAAAACTACATCACGTAAAACAAGAGCCCGACGAGGACGTTGTTGTCTTTGGCCAGAGGGTTAAAGATTTAGTGGAAGATGCCTATAGTGACAGCTCAGCTGCTACTATCGAGGAAATCAAATGCGAAACTTTTATAAGAGGTCTTTCTACAGAATTACGGATTGCGGTAATGAAAAAACGCGAAAGCACGCATAACTTTCAAGACATTTTGAAGCTCGCAGAGAAACAGCAAGATATTCTTGAGATCACGAGGCGAGAAAAAGAACATAGCGACAAACAAATGATAAACGCGATTACGAATGCGGTCAAAAAGATAACTTTGTCGGGCAATAACGGACAAAACCATAGCGCTCAAAGGAGTAACTGGCGTGCACGAAGTAGCTCCAGTCACAGAAATTTTGGCTACCAGAGAAACTTTCAGCCTTACAACTCGCAATATCGATGTCCATGCGCATCTCACTTTAAACCTCGAGGCAATTTCTACTGGAGACCGCGCCCGAGTACTCATCAAAATCGCTATTTCGATAAAACCACGTACAAAAATACGAATTATCATTTCGGAGATCGTTCACCGTACCGTAATAACGCGAAATTTTCAAATTTTTCCACGAACATCAACAGAAACAACTTCCAAAGAGGTGGTTGGCGATCAGCTCGACGAGGAAAGCAAGTGCAATTTCGCGACAGACTGCGATCAAGAAGTCCAACGCCAGCACGTGGTCAAAGCAGCAGGATAGCATCAGTATTTACTCAGGTACCCACTTTATTTCTAACTTTATCTGTGCTTTTGCTATCTGGTTTTGCCGATGGTGCTAATGCTCAGTATAAGCTTTGTGGTAACGGTAAATCTGGTCTTCCTGTTGCTTTCCCATCCTTGTTGAACTGCTCGATTCCTAAACAAAACGGAAACATTCTAATTGCATATGGAGAAGTGTACGTCCAGAATTTTGAACTCGAGAAATTCCCTGCAGCTCATTGCTTCAAGAAAACACGCACTATTTGTACCAGCTCATTCCTTCATCTCACTCTCAATGTTGACTCTGACAATGTTTTCACCGAATCTGTGCCATCTGATACATGTAGATCCATGTTCAAGGATCGAAAGCTCAATAACGTGTCGCTGAGAAAACTTCATGATCGTCTCTACGATACTAATAACGAAATTAACTACAGTTACCCTTTCATTGGTAAAAGGTGTACTACTTCTTCGAATATTTTTCTTGAAATTGGAGAAATTGCGACTATTGATGGCACCAGCCTCATCTCAAATTTAGGAGATCTAGGCTCCTGCAGTATTTCGAAAAATGAGTGTTTCAACAAACACGGCGTCTTCATTTGGAAATCATCTAGAAATAAGACGCACTATTGCAAATATGTGAAAAATGGTGCATCGAAGATGTATGTTACGTCGAAACATGTTTTGAGTGAAGAACTCCAAGCGGTTTTTCATTTTGATACTCAACCGATCCCTGCCAAGTTGAAAACAAAATGGTGCATCCCAGAAAGGGCAGAAAAAATGGTTAACGGCGTTTTTATCAATTTTCCTGACGTGAAAAATTATGCTCAATTTGCTTCAATTCGAGACTTCGTTAACAAATCGAAGACCCATTTTCACCATAGTTCGAGTTTTCGCGAAATGGTCCGAAAGTTTGTTGACAAGCCCAACGAGACACGTGTGAGTAGCCCCTCACTTCGCGCAATTGATTTTTTGGAAAGGAGAATTCGAAAACGATCTCTTGATGAAGAAAATAACTACGAATTGAATGTACGTTCCCAATTCTTATCCGTGGAGTTACAGAATCAAATCAACGCGGATTTTCGCTATCTGTGGAACAAAATTTGTTATCTTATGAATAATAACATCCTTCTTTTAAGAGCAATTTCCAAAACCGATCCTTCCGCTGCTGCAAGAATTCTATTGCATCAAGATAATATAAGTGCTAGTCTTGCAGGCGATGCTTTAATGGTTACAACCTGTAAAAGTGTTACTATAGATAAAATCTACTACGATAATCGGTATGGCAGTAAGTGCTACGCAAATACTCCAGTTCTTGTGAACAATCACATAATGTTCATAAAGCCTGGAGACGAGCGCGAACTTATGACGAAAAGTTTAGAAATCGATTGCGCACACGCTCCTACTACGGTACACAAAGTCGGTAATAAGTGGAGAACAGGTGGTGGAGATATTCATGTACTCGAAGTGAATAACAATTTGCCTTATAGACAATATAGCGAAATTATATTCAATAGCGCACCTATTTTTCACTCCGAAATTGCGTCTTTGAAAACGATTTCGGAACTTTTGAGTAAGAAAACCGATTCCGCCACTGCGCTTGTAACAGCATTAAATATCTCATCATCAGATTCGTTAAATTTAGAACTCGATCAAATATCTGATGAAACAGGAAGATTTTTGCATTCCGTTGAACAAAACGCGAAAGAAATTATTAGTGCCGGAGGTGAAGCTATACTAGAGTCGATAACGCACTATCTTTACATCGTGATTCCCGTAATTTTATTTATTGTTCTTCCTCTATTCTGTGTAGCATTGGCAATATGGTTGAAATTCTCAACATTCGGCCAACTTCTTTGTTGTTGCTGTTCTTTGAGAAAACCATCGCGCAACCCACGATCGCGAAATAACGTAAACACTATTGAACTTAGAGAAATTCTAGCTCCTTCCGACACTGCCCGCGCTAACCGCGACATCGAGCAAATGCATGCCGACGATAACGAAATCAGCGACGCCGAAGAAAACGACAACACCGCGCGCACAAAGATAGGTCCGCGCGTGGCAACAACGAAATTTTTGACGTACGTACCCATTGTGATTGGACTCGTCCATGCAGTTAAAGCAGAAAAAGCTATGCCATCAATTGTGCTAGCAAAATGCGATGATCACAATACGTTAGCGTTAGTGGACACCGGCAGTTCGCTGACATTTATCAACGAAACAACATTTTCTTCATTGCGAAAACCCCGTGAGAAAACGCAAACGGCACCAGGTTTAGCTGCAAATGGAAGTGAGATCCCATTCACTGGTTCAGTAAAATTGGAAATAACGCTAGGTAAAATACGAAAACCGTACAGAGCGTTGATAGCGAGTGACAAAAACTGCCCAGCTCCACTTACTATTGGCACTAATTTCCTAGCAGAATTAGAACTACCCATATGCTTTGACTTTGTTAGCAAATCAATATCGTTTGGCTACGAAGACTTACCAATGCTCCCAAGTTACAAACTCGACGACGATTTTTGCATTTACACAGTACGACTCGAAAATGATGTAATATTACCACCAAGATCCGATAACTTTGTTATTGCTCTTATTGAAGGAAGTTTCCCACATGATATTGAAGTAATTGCGGAAGACTCGTCGAATAATCTTCTACCAGATGGAATTTTCGTTGGTAAAACGCTATTCCTCCCAGGAAAAGACCGTCGATTCCCTATCCGTATCTTTAACGCAAATTGTTCAAGTGTTCGTCTATACAAAAATCAGCATATAGCAAACGCGCAAGTCGTTTCTCATACGTGCAAAAGAAGTGTTGTGTTTTCCGTGTATGAAAATAATTTAGAAAGTGGTCAAATCGCGAAAAACTCTAAGGAAATAAGTGATGCGGTAAATTACGTGCCTCAAGAAATAGATTTATATGATCCTACACCACCACATACGAACAAAAATTTGTGCGATCAAATTGATTTTTCAAAGTCAGACTTGAACGAAAACCAGAAATCCGTCATTTGTCATCTTGTAAACGATTTTCGAGATATTTTTCTTGGAAGCGACAATAAACCAGGACGATATACTGGTAATATTCGTCATACGATTGATCTTGTCGATAACGCCGAGATTCCAAAACAACGTCTGCATAGAGTACCTTTGCAACAACGCGAAGAAATTGCAAAACAAATCCAAGAAATGTTGAAACAACGAATCATCGAGCCAAGCTCCTCTCCTTTTTGCGCACCCATAGTGCTGGTGAAGAAAAAAGATGGAACATGGAGATTTGTGGTAGATTACCGACGATTAAATGCGATAACAAAATCCGAAACATATATTATACCGAATATTCAAGAGATTCTCGACATTGCTTGCGGCAAAACATTCTACACTACGTTAGATTTTAAATCCGGCTTCTATCAAATACCTGTCGAAGAATCTCATCGCGAGCGAACAGCTTTTCAATGCTTTTTAGGTCTGTACCAGTTCATAACTATGCCAATGGGTCTAAAAGGTGCTCCTGGAACCTTCCAGAAAATAACAAACTCTCTTATTAGAGAGCTTCGAAGCTGCACTTTTGCTTACATTGATGATATCGTAACCTGTGCAGACAATTTCGACCAACATATACGTGATGTGCGAGAGCTGTTTTCTCGAATTCGTTCATTCGGCATGAAATTACGAATCGATAAATGTGTCTTTGCTGCTAAAGAAGTGGAATATCTTGGCGTTCTCATAAGCAAAAATGGATCGCGTATCAACCCCAAACGAATTGAAAGTATAACGAAATATCCAATACCGAAAACAGTGTCTGACGTGAAATCGTTTCTCGGTGCCGCATCCTATTTTCGTAGATACATTCCAAACTTTGCAAAAATAGCGAATCCCCTTACTGGACTAACTAGAAAAGAAAATAAGCGTTTCGTATGGAGAATTGAGCAACAAATGGCTTTTGAAGAACTCAAACAAAAGCTAATATCTGCACCAGTTCTGGCAGCACCGCGCATTGGTCAACCATATGAAATTCATACTGATGCCTCTACAAAAGCAGTCGCTGGCACGTTGCTACAAATGAATCCGAAAACAAGTTCGTTACATCCAATAGCATTTGCGAGTCGATGTCTGAACAAGCACGAACGAAACTATTCTATTATCGAACTTGAAGCGTTAGCCATTGTCTATAGTCTTACACAATTTCGTCCCTACGTATTTGGTACAAAAGTTACTATTCTAACCGATCACTCTCCACTGTGCTCCTTGTTACACCGCACAGATTTAGACGGCAGATTAGCAAAGTATCAAATTGCAATTATGGGGTATGATGCCGAAATAAAATATCGCCCAGGGAAATTAAATCCAGTATCCGATGCTTTATCACGACATCATGTCAATCTTCAAGTTAATTCAGTCACGAAAACGAATTTACCGACTATTGACGAAATTCGAAAAGCCCAGAAAAATTCCGTTTATCGCGAAAAAATCGAAAATTTGCGAAATAACGAGCTCAGTTTCCCAAATTTCGCACTAATTGACGATCTACTATACCTTTCAAACGGTAAACGACATCGCTTAGTCATACCCGATAAGTCTATAGCTTTAAAACTTATATCACATCATCACGAAAATTTATTAGACGGAGGCCACTTGGGTATCTCGAAAACTTTGGCAAAATTACGCTCGAAGTACTTTTGGCCTAATATGGCAGAAGATGTTAAAAATTTTGTGAACTCCTGCGACATTTGCCAAAGAATAAAATCGCCTCCTCAAAATATTCGTAGCGAAAAACTTCATCCGTATCCTATTCCAGTACGACCATTTCAACGCGTCCATTCCGATGTTATAGGGCCTCTAATAACGTGTGAAAACGGCTATAGTTACGTTCTGATACACACATGCTCGTTTACAAAATACGTTGTATGCACTCCTATAACGAACCAACGTACATCAACCATCGCAAATGCATTAGTCAATGACGTCATATGTCGTTTTGGTGTGCCAGAAGTCCTCATTTCTGATCGAGGCAGTAATTATACCAGTTCACTATTCAGTGAAATCGCACAACTACTTGGCATCGATCATGTGTTAACAACAGCTTATCATCACGAATCAAATGGTCAGGTCGAACGTTATGTGAAAACGATTACACAAATGTTAACCGCTTTTGTAAGTCAATCGCGAGAAAAGTGGTCCAATTTCATTCAATTGGTAGTATTCGCATTAAATACCTCAAAGAATGAAACTACAAATGAGACACCATTTTTCCTTATGCACGGAAGAGACCCACAATTAATCGCGGACATCGCTTTAAAGCTCCCTTCCCCATCTTTTTATGACGTAGAATCGTACAAAAATCATCTAATTCACAACCTTTCTCTTGCGTGGAAAGAAAATCAGAAACGAATAGCTCATAGCGTTAATCACTACAAAACAGAATACGATAAGCACGCTAATCCGAACACTGACGTTAATATCGGATCTATAGTTTTATTACGCGAGGAAGCAAATCAGCCAAAATTGAATCACGATTGGAAAGGACCCTACAGAGTAATCGAAATTTCGAAACCTAACGTCGTTATAAGCCCTATTGGAGCCCCTAGCAAACAAGAGAAGGTCCATTTGAATCGACTGAAACTGTACACTCATCGGGTTGAAGTCCCTTCACTCATCAGTGCGCACAAAGAAGACTCCAGGCCGATGACTGAAAAGAATGAACCCGTACCACTACGCCGATCGGAACGCCTCAAGTCGCGCAATCTAGGAAGAAGCTCCGCGTACAGTTGAAGCTTTCCAATTCCAAAATTTCTTCGTCATGAATTTTTGGCTTTCTTTCTAATTTAATTTTTACCATTGTTCTATTGTTCTCTTTTGATATCCTAATCATTCATTTCCCCACTTTTATCTTAACTTCCTTAAATAGTTCTCATTTATCGTTTGTTCAGTTGTTCGTTGTTACTATTTGTCGCTAATTTATCCCACAACTCTCTTTTTACTAGTTGTTATTGTAGAATGGAGCAAGATGAGCTCGACTATGGTGATGAAATTCCGAAAACACCACGTTCTGATGCCGCTTCGGAATTCGAATTCGGTTATGACGAAAATATTAAGGTGAATTAAATTTCGAAATAATAAGCAAATGATGGTTACCCACTCCGAGTACGATGAAATCTCACAACTTTAGGACGAAACTACGGAAACCAGTGAAAGAATTTCGTCACTCGAAGCCCAATTACGCGAACTCAAAGACCTACTAGAGCGCAATATCGGCGAGAGACGAACTGATACAGGAAAAGAAGAGAATCAGCCCAAAAATATCGAGGACGATAAGAATAAGCCGAGTGAGAAGCAGAGGATTGTCGTTACGATCCAGAACGACCCTCCAAATCTCCCTAACATCGCGGAAAATAGCGAAGAAAAAGAAAACTCGAATAACAGCAGCAAGAATAGGACGCAACCGCCAGAGCTCGTCGTTGAGCGTGTAATGTACTGTCGATTTTGTGGGGAGGAGGGATATAGCGATAGTTGCCGCAATGTGATAAGTGTTTTGCGTAGGGCTGAGATCGCCAGACGTGACCACTTATGTCCGATTTGCCTGAAGCCACATAGCGGCAAGTGCAGAAAACAACTTAGCTGCGTTTATTGCGGCGGTAATGACCATCATCGCGCGCTGTGTCACAGTATCGAGGCCTATGATAATCGCGGCGAGATAGGTCATCATTGTTAAGTATTACGTATAACGTATAGCGAAAATATTTTGAAGAAATGCGAAAAATACCACTCACTCCGAAGTAGTGTTCTCATTATATTTTGTAATTGTTCCCATATATCATTGTAATTGCTTGTAATCCAGTTACTAGTACTGTAGATTGTAGAAATGTCACTTGTTCAGTCGTTATGAAATATTTTGTAACGCGATCACTATGTTATATTATCGTAAGTTCTGTTATTTGATTGTTGTTGAATATCAGTTATGGTTGTTGTATCGTCATGTTATTTTTGTAACAGTGTTATGTTACTGTAACTGTTTGCGAGGGCGCAAACTTCCCTGGAGGGGGCATGTAACGCCCTTACTTTCTTGGCTTAGGCCACGCCCCCAGAGAAGAGGGCGCTCGCAGTTGACTCGCCTGTACTCGCTTGTACTCGCATGTGTTTGTAAAATAGGTTTAGAATAAAACGTGAACACGAATCTATGTAAGTTATATCGACCTGAAAGAACTCCTAAGACCTAAAACGTTACAATTGAATGAATAAATGAATGAATGGAATACTAGCACCGAATCTGGATAAAATTGACCGACACCCCTGATCGGAACTTTGGAGCTACATATTTACTGATACTAATGATATGCACAAAACGTACTTTAATCATAGCCACACAGGCCTCTGCTGAATGAATTAACGAGCATTGGGCTCGGCAGCCAGATAGGTGATGCAAGAAACGCGTGAAGTCTTCAGCGGAACAGTCCTCCTCGTCCGGACAAAACACAAAAGTTCTTCGTTTCGTGAATTTCTCCTGCAGATCCGAGGTGAACATGCCCTAAAAGCATGCTGCTCATGTTGAGGGAAAACGGATATCGTACGACCACTCAGCTCCTTCTGCTCACCTGGAAGTACCGGCTACCCTCGCACACAGCATCCATGGGCACGCGAGCCAGAAGCTCTCCCTCCTGGGTCTTGAAGATCAACATCTCCACATCAGAGTCAGTGCTAAAATATTTCAGAAGAATAAAATGTTTCCGAAATATCCATGCAAAGTCAGATATACCCTTCATACTTCTCAATAAGACACTCGCCACGTTCCTGAGGACGAACTGCTGCGTCAGCATCGAGGATCTCGCTAAAATAGAACTACAAATGATGGACAGAACTTCACTATGTGTAAACCGCTGCACCGTAATCGCTGGGAAGAGACGAGTGTGGATATAGCACCAACTATTTGAGCACAAATAGGCGGCTGAAAAGCTACTATTTAAGCCTGGAACACAGTTTCAAATCACTACGGAAACTCACTCCTCCAGAGTATGTGGTTTCACCAGAAATTTCTAGAAAATCGTCCCTAGTAAGAAGAGAGTGCAAAGAATCGAATAGGAGATCAAGCGCCGGGAGGCAACCAGATGACATTCGCCCTAGCCGAAAACGGTCTCTGGAAAGAATCTTAACATTTCGGATATTTCCTGCAACCAGCCATGCAATTTCACGTCCTGATTGGGCACCGTCGAATAAAATGGATTACGTTACCTAATTAACGCCACCTTAGCTATGGCAGCGACTACACGCGTAGTGAAATCTTCATTGGAGAGGCGTTTTATTAAGAAAGAATTCCCAAAGTCGCTATCCACATGACTGGCAAATTCCCTGAAAACAGAACTGCTCATGTTTGAAATGCAATTCGTTTCTCTGCAAAGTGTGCACATTTCAACAGGGAAATCTGGTACATTTTACGTCCCACTTCCAGAAAATTACCTGAGTATTTCCCTTCCGAACTCGGCAGCTCTCTCACAGCGAGAACATCTCTTCGCGTATCTACAACGTAATGTAGAAGTGAAGCTTATTGCTCTGGATCTCCATTTTCTGGCACTTACCGAACTACTCTGCAGGGTACCATGCAGAGGGTGTGTAGGACCCTGGTGTGGAACTGCATCGAGAGCAGGGAGTCGATGGAAGGTCGGGAGCATGCCAATCGTCTAAGAACTCGCCCGATACGGTAGTCAGGGGAGGGAGCGAGAGCCAAGTAGGATAGAACGGCGTTCTGGTAGAACACACCATCACGGACACGTCATTTTCTTGTAGAACACAACTCACCACAACGTCATCCCTGCAAAGGAAAGGCAGATTAGCGTCCTCTTGCGCCTGCCAGGTGAGCAACCACAGCTCACTCTCGATTATCTGAAAAAACTGAGTGATTGGCTTTCCAGGCAACCGGCTGCGGATTCCTAACACCCTGAGATCTTACGTGTATCCACCACTTCTCCGCAAGGCCGCAACCACAGGGCGTCTTCAAAATGCACAAAGTCTCATTACACGCACTATTCTATTGGACTCAGGCCCAAATGTTAATGCGGCTCACCGTTCGCTCCTGACGCGCCTCAGCACTGCTAGAAGAAGGGTCCAGATCTGGCACTTCCGAAAAAGAATCGGTTGATGACCTTGGGTTGGAGTAAGGGCTGAAAAACGGAGCAGAATCAAAATTTACAAAGTGTCTAGTGCCGCAACTATTAGATTTCTAAGTGTAAGCCAATTAGGAGATGGAATATTGGGCTGTCCAATGAGTTCATGCCGCCTTTTTTTTCTAGAATGTCTTCCTAGAAGAAGCTTCCTCATGGGAAGGGCTCGGTCAACGGGCGCAGTGGATGTGGATGGACTACGGCTGAAGCAACAGGCCCACCACATGCAAGATTCGCTTTTGCGGCTGATCACCGCCCATTCCATTTTGGTCATACTATCTGTGGTGATCTGATCCACTCCCGAATCTTTTGTGCGATAGAGTGCAAATTTCTCAAGTTTTAATGGTGGCTTCTTGCCCATGAAAAGAGAACGATAGTCAAGAATGGGTTCTTTTCCCCAAACCTAGAATTTCCATTTCCGATGCCTCAACTTTGCTTGAAATTAAATTACCCAGAACATAGAAGAGGTAAAATTAAATTACCCAAAGGATGAAGACAAAATTTTTGCAAGGTAAGAACGGGTCCCCCTAATAGCTACACGTACTTGACCTAAGAATAAGGAGTGGAGGAAGAGCCAGCCTACTTAAATAGGATAAGAAATGTCATCTAGAACTGTGATATGGCATTGAGCACTCAGATGTAGGAGGGCTGAGGGAAAGGCGGACACAGTACACGTGATGCAGCGTCGGAACGCAGGGTAAAAATTCAAGAAGGAACAAGCAGTACACAGGACAGGGACATATACATATTCAAAAAAGGACACTGAAGTTTGATACAGCTATGTACTGGCCGCGGCAAGACCCTGAAATGTACCCTAAAGTTGCTGGCCTTCCTGCTCAGAAGTGGAATTTTTTTCAGAAAAGTGATAATTTGCAATCTTTATCTTTGCTATTGCTCAATGAACCGAGTCGCTGGGCAAAAGTTTATTTTTAGCAACAGAGCTAGTCCACTTCAAAATAGCGGGTAGATTCCTAGAAAATTTCCGGGAACGTCCATGATTCCGTCCATAGGTGTTCCGAAATCAACGTGTACCCAAGGAATTGACAAATTTCAGATCATTTTCAAGATATTTCAAGAGAGCTTTTATGAAGACCCACCAAAGGAACGGTCGGAGAGTGAGAGTTTTAAAAAAAACTGTACCTGGTCAGCGGACTGCTACTGAACGCCGACAGCGGGCTTCCTGCTCCACTAGAGGGAGGACTATACATGGGAGAACTGAAGGAAGAGCGATTCGGAGATGGTGTCGAATATGCCCAGAGAGAAGAGTAGTCCTTGTGAAGCCGTGAATCGCGCGAATCCTAAACTTGAATAGGTAATATAATAACTTGAACTTGAGAATGGGTTCTTTTCGAGGAAATCTTTAGAATACTGCTTACACCGTCTTCACTGTAGTCTCCCTTCTTCTGTAAACAGGATTCTATCTCCATCAGTAGAGGACTGTCTGGTCTGTACAGATCCTCATCGGATACGATTTCAGGCTTAACAGGAAAGCAGTTAGTTGACGTGAGGTCTTGTTAAGATGACAACCTTGAGAGCAAAGCCATACATATTTTCATCTATTGGCTAGCTTTTCAAATCATGACTTCAACAATGCACGAAAAGTCCATGAAATGACGAAAAACCCGCTTTTTATGGCACTTTTCTTATCAGTTCACCGAATTGAACTGACATAGCAAGCCACCACAATTCTTACCAATCATCTTGTCTTCCGAACAGGGTTTTCGTCTTTTTTATGACATTAGTGCACATCGCTGGAAATCAGCGTTGCGGGGAAGACCACAATCTCCTCATTCTTCAACTATGATAAAAGAGGTGGGATGCTGCCTTTGAACAACCACTGAGGATTCAAAAGGGAGAAGTGTGGTTTCCCTCTCATCCAGGCTGTTCCAAACAAAAAATTCTATATACTTTATTGATCATCATTAAAGTAAAGTGTATTCATGTTAAACGAAATGGTCAGTGTGCTGCAGAATGGGCGACAATAAGCATTCATTCATAGGAACTACGCTGCTCACTATCTATTAGACTGTCGGAATTGTCCCCCGCCATTATTTTTATTCAAATTTATTTCTTCCCTAAAACAATCAACAATTAATAAATACATGAACCTTCATCATCGACAACATATTGCCACTTATCAAGTAATTTGAGATCCTGCCTGTATAGAAATCTCGGGGCTTTTAGGCAAAGAACTCGTTGAACCACCTTCTTAGTTGGTCCATTTTGCCGAACTTTCCCCTAGCATTTGGTTGGACAGCGATAAGAACAGAAGGTGGACTGTTGGCGCCAAGTCCGTTGAGTACGATGGGTGGACCAGAACATGCCATCCCAAGCCTCGAAGCTTTTGCTGGATCTCATTCGCAATGTTTGACCGAGCGTTGTCGTGGGGAAAGTGAACCTTGTCCTGCTTCCCACGTTGTGCGGCAGCAACGCCATCCAACTGTCTGCAGTAGATTTCAATAGTAACAGTGGAATTCGGTGGTGAGGATTCCCAATGAATAATCCCCTTGCAATTTCAGCAAACGCTAAGCACTGCCTTCCGGGGATGGAGTTTTGCCCTTGCCGTTGTGATCCCGGGATCTCCACGTCCGAGTCGCTGGCGCTTCCGCGTGATGTTTAGGTAGACCACCCACCCCTCGTCACCGGTGACCAGGTCATCGAGCCAGGCGAAAGTTCATCGAAATGCCAAGAAGTTGATGCGTGCATCCCTCCGCATTTGAAGCTGGTGCCAACTTAGGCCATGAGGTATCCATACGCCAAACTTCCATGTCTTTCCGAGGCGATGCAGATGGGCAGCTATAGTATTGTGATGGCATTGTAGGAAGCATCCAAAAAACTCCCTTGTGAAAGTAGCCATAAAGCAGCTTTTGCCCAAACAGACAAAAAACGACCATTCGGATATGCATAAATTTGCCTCATAATAAGTAGTTGGACTACAACGACGCAAATTTGAAACGCTGACGCTTCAAAGAGCAGGCGGGTTAGGAGAAGATTTCATCAGGTCAGGAATTTCAGATTCAACGGAAGGCTCTATAAGTGAAACCAACGCACCTCGCATACCACCTTGTTATCGTCAATGAATTCTTTCACATCTTTCACGACAGTATCGACAAAAACCCGGTTACGAGCAAGGAATGCCATTCCTTAAAAACAATATATTTCGAGCAATGAAGATGATTTCCTAGAAAAGAAAATACAGAAATGCGAGCATTTCCGATCAGTTCAATCAGCAACACATCATAGAGTAATCATACTACCATTTGTGTCGTGGACGAAATGTCGGAGAGGTTGCACAATGGCCAGACGGTCTGCGGAGTTTGACGATGTAGACGACAGCCGAGAGATGAGGAAATCCAGCGCACCAAACTCTCGGAGAGCAGCTCGACCCCAGGCTTCCTGAAAAATATCGTAGCTGCTTCGATTTCTACGAGATCTCAAATCTTAGAAGTGAAGCCACCTATAATTCCAAGATTAGAATGGACTGTAAATATTTCTATTGTTTCAATCATGCTACCAGGGTATCAAAACTGTTCAAGTTCCTTCCGATGTCCTATTCTCATCGTATACTACTCATAAAGCGAAAAAAAAACATGGCTAAAACTTGGCTAGCTCAGGATCTTCAAGTTCCGGCAATGTGTGGCATACATGGCATCGAATGATGCGTTAACTTTAATCGAATATGAAAACTCGACTTTGAGTAATTACAAAGTTATATGGAAATTTCATGTTATTATTGTCTGTTCAGTTCTCGTTTCGTGCATGAACCTTATACGAAAAATAAACATAGAAGTAGGTTTCCTCCTGCACTCATCAGTAAGGTGAAGGAAACCTACTAAATTTTGTTTCTAAAGTTATGACTAACATGTGCACATATTTCTGAAATATGCCTAATAAATGTTTAGGTTTGAAAATTACAATTGGTCTTCGACTGATATAACATCCCACCACATGTACGAATAATGTATTAAAAATGAGAATAACAAGTGGAATATAATCAACCAGAAGATGTTGATTATTTAGCACTGGGCTTATTAAATCAAAATTGTTTATTTGTAGGTGACCACGATCAAATGGATGTATTGAAGGGATGGAATAGGTGGACGTATTTATTGATTACAGATATCTAATCTAAGATGGTATATTGAGTATTAAATCAGCATCTTTTTAGCAATCTTTAGCTAGTCATATTGTGTCTATTTACACAATTTGGTTATATTATTCATTGTAAATCAGAATATTTCTGTTATAAATACCTGAGTTCTAGAGGCATGTATGTCGAATTTATGTAAACGTAATTATTTTCGAACAAACAACGTATGTGAGAACTTTCAATCACAAACTGACTGTAGTCCATGGTTACCAGAATGTTCTTCGTTTGTGTCAATCTGTTCATAAAGTCTTTTCTAGTAGAGAAGTGCGGGCGATTCGCAAACTTTAAGTCGTAAATTCGAATATTCGAAAAGCAGAGAGCAATACAACCGTCGAGGAATGATAAGAAGGGATCAAGACTTTTCTGTTTTCCAACTGTTGAATATTTCGGATCGGGTCCCTAGTTAATAATTAAATTAAGCTATCCGGTTTTTATTCGGGCCCGAGCCTTGTATAAACGTCACGCTGATCTCGTTTATGCTTTACGAAACTTGAATTGAAAATTTTCTTTGATGTAGCCTATGAATAAAGTTCCAACGAACTTTTGTTGCTCTTCTAGTTACTGCACTTTGATAAATAGACTGGTTATCAACTATTATCAGCTGTCAATAGCCCATCATCCACAGCGGCACCAAAAGTTTTTCGTTTCC
This sequence comes from Ancylostoma caninum, assembly GCA_037903475.1. Lineage (NCBI taxonomy): Eukaryota > Metazoa > Nematoda > Chromadorea > Rhabditida > Ancylostomatidae > Ancylostoma > Ancylostoma caninum. The sequence continues at coordinate 92,222 of JBAJFG010000163.1, forward strand.
TGTTAGACCCTGAGTAGACTGGCAGCGACAGCGATCTAATCGCTAGGTCATTCAGTCGGACGTCTGTAAGATTTATGTCGCACGCAAACATTCAATTAAGCAGCTTGATTCGCACCACTATGTTGGGGCTGAATTGAAAGAACTTTCGCACGGAAGGCAAAGCACCGCCGCTGAAGGCATGCTAGCCTAACCTGCGCGCTATCAACCTGCACAAACAATTGTGCTGGCGAGCATCGCTTGTCCCTTGTCTTGGAATTGACTCTTTACAAATGAGCTTGAAGTAATGAATAGACATCCTGAGGATGAAAATGCAAAAAATGGCTAGATTGAAGGGAAAATATCACTGAAAACATTCATATTTCACCCTTGAGGTGATTCCAGAAAGTTCCCTCTAGAAAACTTCAACACCATTTTAGTTCCTCCAGGCCATAGTAGCGAGATAAACGGTAGCCAGCCGCGACTGTGGCGGAAAGGAAAGGGTGGAAGAGGGAGGGGGTGGCAAAAAATGTGGAGCTTCCGCTACAAAGGGGCCAATGACCGGAATTTCACTAACGTAGTTACTAGAAGAAGAACTCCAAATTCTAATAATTAACAACAATTATAAGAGGTAGTAGAACTTAGGAATTGAAAACAAGCTCCATAAAATGTTCACCTATTCCACGCAGTATTTTTGGGAACATTTCGACCTATTTTCGCGGAGGGTCTGTATATACATAACGCCCATCGAGTCCCTGCTTAACGTTCTCAGCCAGCTCAATACTTCGTAATAAGACGTCACTGCGCAGTATACAAGCGTACCTGCGCAAAAGCAGCCAGCAGTTTACAGTTCAACGCGCTATCATCGGCTGATTCAACAATTTTCTGGATGGCATGAGCCTCCCCCATCCTGAAATCACATAGCACAGTCAATATTGAGCACCATGAAACCGGACATGAGCAAAGCGCAAACACATCGTGCTTGGTCAGTACCTGTCTCTCATGTCCGTCGACCCCTCGCAAAGCAGCACAAGTAGCTCCTTCGCTCCGCGAACTTCCCCAGAGAAGAACAGTTCCAGGAGGCGCTCAGCGCAATCGCTGGAAATACATTTTTGAGACTTAGTCGGCTACCCTGTGTTGAGAAATTGCATCTGGCAAAGCGCCAATATTTCTCTTCAGCTCTCTATTTTAGTCCCTCGGACTAACTTTACTTCAGCATCGTTATTTCCGGTTCACCTGTGGTTTAGCTATAGCTTCTCCCCACAGCACAAATTGAAAGTCTGATAAAATGAGCTGCTGGGTTTCGGAGTACGACATAGTGAATTATAAGGTAGCCCAGTAGTATATTACGACAAAAAATATGTGAGAGTTCGATATAGTGCAACGGTTAAGAGCATCAAAACTACTATGGAAATCTAAACTCTGCTCCGGATGACAATCGAAACATCTACTGGAGGAATTGTGGTTTTACCCGGCCTTGCTATCCAAGCGAACGTGGCAGCTCTGAATTATCCTGAAAAGCTGCTGCTGATGGGTACCCTACTCACAATCTAAGAAGTTCTTCGTCAGACTAGGGCATTAGCCATCCTAAAAACTAATAGCAAAATCGTAAGCAAACATGCAATTCTGAGCGAATTTTAGTTCCGTTAATGTATTTAACCTCGTGGTCCTTTGCAAGTTTTTCTGAGTTCGTAACTCTGAGCAACATCCATGCATATAACACACCTTTAACGCAATCATAACTTTGATAGTCATGCGTTATTAAATCAAAAGTAATAGTTTGTCCTGCCTCAGCGGTATGCAGAAGTTGCGAGGCGCAACTAATAATAAGAACTAGAAACTAAACGAGAATACATCACAGAGTAAATAATACTCCGAAATAAATACTTGCGAAAGGTTAGATAACTGCCAAATAAATTCTCACCGCGATCCAGGACTTATCAATATCGAAGCGCTTGCTCATGCTGCTCTCGAATATTCGAAGCGCATTATTACTCGGAAATTCGAAAAAGAACCAACACAACCCGTTTTGAACTGCATTCCACATCAGGATGAGTGAACTATCCGTATCCGGTTATCCGTTCAAATGTTATCCTTTGATTTTGGCCTATGCTTTATTCGGCGCGTTATCTGCGCTTCTAGCAGAGGATAAGGGTCCGGAAAGGGCGAAAATTGGTTGCTTTCAATTCGCATTTTTTTCTCCGAAAGATAACCATCATTTGCAGAAAAAAAAACCGGGTGCTACCTATTATTCCAGTGCTTTCCGTCAAGTTTTATCATCGGCTTAAATGTTGGCAGTAAGGTAGGAAAACGTAATTCGGACCGTTTGCACTTCCCCAAAGGAAAAAATCCTTGTTCACGTATTCTGGGTTGTCTTGGTGGATGGTGGGCTATACCATGAACCGTTAGTGCTATTCCGCTTTCCGGGCCTCTGTTCAAGTTTTGGAAAATCTCGTATCCGTTCATTCCCCTTCCACGCCAGACTGGAAGGCGATTCTACTCCAGAAATACTATTGGATAGCACATTCACTCGGTAACACTGTAGACGTTAGCCGCTTGAATTGTTGTCGTGTAGGATGTCTCAGATATCTACTGAGCGGTTGTCATTGTGCACATGAACTGCTTTGGCTGCTCATTGTGACTCAGTGGAGGGAAACGTAATCAAGTAATCTTCACCATTCTCCTGACTGTAGTCGTCGAAAATCACCATACGCGGTTAATTCAGGTGGTGTTGGTGCACATTAAGGTTGTCTCTCCATAAGAAAGAAAGGAGGAAAGAAACAAAGAAACAAAGAAACAAAAAAAACAAACGAGAGAGAGAGAAGTTCTCAATTAATCATCTATAGCACTCGCTTTAAAGTCGTGGTACCAGTGTTAATGTTTGAAGGCAACACCCACGATAAATTTTGTGCCCGAGATTTTGAGTGTGTCGTTTCCTCTCAATTGTCCCAATAATTCTACGAAATGTGCAACTTCGTAGACATCAGCATTCTCGAGATGTAGGTCATAGAAGGGTATCCGTCTTCCAACTCGGTGACTTGTGGCATGAAAGGGGATCAGTTGATTTGTTTGCTACCACTGCCTTTCGCTTTGATGAAACTTGTTTTCTACACCTACTTACACCCATCTTACCTAACTATACCCGTTCCAGCTCGGCCGCTCCTTTCTCGAGGAGCGAAACGCAGCTTTCAGATCAGCTTTTTTGCAACTTTGGACAAAATTGACCAATGTATTCGTGTTCACCATTGCGGGAAACCTAGGATCACAGGTAAAACTTGATGACCAAGTTTTCCGTGGGTGCTGCCTAGAATATGTGAGTGCTACATGCAAAACCTAACGCTGAATCTCCCAAAAAAATGGTATCATGGTGTCAGGAGCAATACTTCCTGCAAGCTATGTATGTTTTCTCTGGCAGTCTGCCATTCGACCGTGTTCTACACTCTATACATCATCTACATCATCTGCATCCTGACGTCCTCCTGAGGATATCAATTTTCCAACTGATTCGCGTAAATGTAGAAATGAAAATGAAATTTATGTCCAAATTCGTGGTATTTTTGGTGGATATTCTGCAGACCTTGGAATTTCACTGTTTGCCTACATTTATTATGAAGCAAGCCTTTTCGGACCAGAGGTGCTTCACAACCTTCTTTGATGGACCAGAACATGCCTTTTTCCTTACCTTTTTAAATTTGCTTACTTTCAAAGTGAATTTCAAAATTTTTATTTCTTACCAGAATTCAGAGCAAATTCTATAGCAGTTGCAAGAAAACTAGTTGCGACCAAAGTCTTTTTTTTTTTCAAGCATCAAGTATTGGCTGAAGAAGGATACTTCAAAACCGAATAATATGACAGTACACTTGAAAATACAAACAAATTCGCTTACTAGTAAAAGTCAGACAAAAAAAGAGGTAAGTCTTGTCTAGGACAATCTATATAGATTGTGTGTGCGCAACAAGCACGAGACTGCAAGACAAATTATACTAGATGCGTACGTCAGTCGCGCGTAAGACGCATGCATTCATTTGGGGAGCATATTCTTTGAAAACCGCTCAACGCGCATGTACACCTCGAATGAAGATACAGCGCCGCGAATATCAGTCAGTGAGGCTGCATCAAATGTGTGAATCTCACATGCGTCTAAGCTGCGTCAGGCCCACGACTCATTGCAGACTCATCAGCTTGCACCCTTTTATTATCTTGGATGGCCAACTCAGGCCTAACCTGTTAAGCGCTTATGTCACAGAACCTTGAAGATTTTATTTTCTCTTTTCCTCCTTTTCGTTGATTTAAAACATGGTTGACTAGTCATCACATAAATTGGCTCCAGATATTGATATCACCGATCGAAATAGTGGAGGAGGCACAAAAATGGTACTGTGAGCTTGCCTTTTTTCGAAACGTTTCCTCCTTTGAACGAACCGAGAGCCAAGACTTAGAAGTCGTTCACTGTTCCGCAGATTTTCGAAGCCGAAGCAGCACTATGTCCAGTGCAAAGCTGCGTGAGAATAACAACAGTCACGCATTCTTCTTGCGCGAAACAAAAGAAAGGCACGAAGCATGACCACCTCGAGAACTGGTTTCGAAAACAGGTGCTGGAAACCACGTCTGTGACCACTATCAGTAAGAATCTCAGAGTTCCTATCCCCGCTGTTTCGTCTAAACGACCATGACAACCGACGGTAACCGCTTCGTACATCAGCCCCTCACCATAATTCTTACCCCTTCAAAGATTTTTCCGTTCTTCTATTATTTTCAGCTTTGATTTTATTCATTTGTCTGCTATGTTTCAGTTGGCATGGAGTAAAGCACCCTCAAAGAATCCAGCTAGCAAGAAATAATCAGCTTTCGAATATTGCTCTCCAAGGTCTCGTTTTGAATGGATTTAAAAGAACGCGCGCTTAGGAGAAGACTTTCAATTTCAATGGCCACTGAATTTATAAACAACCTAATTGATACATGTAGCTGCAAAAGAAGCAGAAGTGAGCTGAAATCCAGAGGTGGCGCGGTCGCTCAACACCACAACTGGCGGTTTTTCGAAAACTGCAATCGCAAACAGCGCTGGCACACTCACGGCTGTATGGTTTTGGATAAAAAAAAATCGCAGCAACGAGGCGACACGCTTCGCGCACCTAATCGCTGCGAAGTGAAGGAACGAAACTAGCAGAAGAACACCACAGATGCCACGCTTTGTCAAACCTTCCATACACAGATACTAATAAGACGTAATTTTTAAAATCGCCACACCTTTAGGTGACTAACATGGCAAACGAACAGCTGATGAAATATGTATAAACACATGCTGTGCATTGCCTCACTCTCTCGCAAATGGAACAGTCATGATGCAACTCATCCTATATAAGAGTGACCACACAGGCGGCTGGGGCAGTCTGACTCACGAGGGCGTGCAGTTATGGGTGCTCCTCCTCCCACAGCTTATCTTGTTCGCACTATTCATTCTTACCTTCCTGCCAGTTGCCTTCCGGTGTCTCTTACACGTCTAGCTGCAAGTGCCGTCAGCGTAGCTACTACTGCGGTAGTGTTTCGGCCTTCTGCCAGCATCTTTCCCAGATAAAAGCCAGCATTCGATAACAGCACCACCTGAAAAGCGCCATATGTATCTCGTTTCGGCGAAATGTTACGGTTATTCGCGCCATGTGTGTCATTTGTATTGATTCTTCTTTCCATCGAAGTGCAAATTCACAAAAACCGTTCCGAATCGGAACAATCAATGAACGCTCCCCTACCAGCTCGGCCCTCCTAGCCTGCACGATTTTAGAAATTTTTAGGGAGGAGTTGCTCTTCCCTCGTAGATCAAACCGTAACCCTATCGTGACCCCGTACTGCTCACACCTACTCCCACCCGAGGACCGTCCCCGACCATTCGGTTCGAGCGGCCTTGGCGTGTTTGTGCGCCTCACATGACAGCTCTGTGTCTCTGCCCGGCGGCTGCCCAGCCGTCTGCGCCCCGTCCGAAGCCCCGTAAACAGCGCCATCAGACTTCTTGGGAGGTCGTTCCCGCACAGGTGTCGTCATCGTGCAGCTCTCTGGTCTCTAGGGAGATTCGGCCGATCGCCAGGCATCATGTGCTGCCATTGACCCCGGCGGTGAACTGAAATGCAGTGGCAGTTGCGCTGTTCTCACACATTTTGAAGTTGTTCCCCGTTAGAAGCGCGCTGCTGCTTCTCGGATTCTCTGTGAACATTCTTCCGCATTCACGTCTGCATATTGATCATTCATTGCGCCACGTCAGCAGTATTGTCTGATTCTAGCGATCAGTATTCTCACGCGCTACGCCTCCAACACTCATGTTTTTCTTTTGCTTATCAGTCAATATATAGAGCTTTTTTTTCTGGAAATCCTTAAAAAATAGTTTGTCAAAGGTTTGTTATTCAGCAGTTTTCATACGTGCTGGTTTTAACTAATTTTTTCTACTTTGCATCAATCATCAAAGGTATGAAATTGAGCATTCACAAAGTAAATTACACCTCCCATGTCTTCCTTCGAAGGTTTGGACTGAAGGATTCCTTCATTTAATAGCAAAAGCGTATATTCCATTACAAGCACGAGGCTACTGTTTGGTAAACAATAGAAGGAGGGAGTTTGACAACCATAGACACCAAAGTAAGCACCAAGCCAAGAAAAGTTTTGTGATGTGAAATGGGACAACCCGATCTCATACTGATACAATTTCACTATGTTGTCCTCAGAGTGCTTCCACTGCTAGAGACAAAAACGGATGACCATTTTGCTAGGGAGACGGAAAAAATGGGTGTGAAGAATCAATACTGACATTTCTACTACACATCGATTGGACAGCCGTTTTTTCTAACCCATTGGTTGTTCCTTCTTCACAACTGTTGTGTCCAATCATAACAAAACTGTTGTGTGCAAGAGTAATAGTAGATTGTTCACTTCTGATCAAAACATGCATGATGTAAACAAGCGCTTTGCGACAACGATAAGTTTCAAAACGATTGCGTAAAAATATGCGGTACATACATACATGGCGGGCAACAAGTTAGAACGTAGGAGTTTCCGGTTTAGCGTTCAAATTGCAATTTAATGCACAAATATTCAGCCCTCGTCGTTTTTGAAGCAGACTTTAACTATTCATTGTGCGTTTTCAGTACATATAATTCGACCGCATTTCTACGATAGCTGTGCGAAAGGATTGCAGCACGAACAGTGTAATACGTCGAATACAAAGTCTAGCAGCATCTCCTAGTTGAGATGCCATCCTCCCCCCAATTGCTGCTCAAGCTTTCCTCATTTTACCAGCAATTGAGATAGGATGGCAGTGATTGGAAGGAGATGCTGCTGGGCTTTGTACACACACATACAGTAGACGTCAAAGACGGTGGCCATTCACGGCCTCGAGAAAGAAGCCGTGCAACCGCTCCGCGCGCACTGGGATCGGTGTCGTCTGCCATTTATTAGTGGGTGCTAGAGACTAAGGGTTGTTCCCCTTTTTGAACAGACCCTCTGGGTGGTTCAGTGGTATTGAATACAGTGGGCAGAGAGAGTAGTACACAAGCTTTTATTGCTGCAACAGCCACGCACCGTCGGTGCTAGGTAGACGAGTGAGCAAGGTAATTATGCACTGGCCACGCCCCCGCGATCATCGAGAGTCGATGATACCATTGGAATACTATTCTTAGGCGCTTTCTTCCCGATTCGGTCGAAAATCCTCAAAAAGGGTAGAAAAGCTGCCAGAAATAGCACAGCAGAAGACATCAGCTATGGCGCCCACGACGCGGTCGGGCGGCGTCTTTCTCGAGGACGCGAATGGGCCACCGCCATTGGCGTCCACTGTGCTAAACTTATTACACTTCCAAATACCGTTGTTCATCTATGCACTTTGATAACTGGTATGTCTTGGCTCACAGTTATTGTAAACTTGGGTGGACAACGGTACTTGGAAGTTGCTGAGTACGCGTTTCTTGACAATTCCGCGAAAGGTCGCAAAGTGCCCTGTAATTATTGCAAGAAAAAGAAACTACACCTCGGTTATAATGGAACTGCACTAAATCAGATCAAGGCTATATGCCATCAAATGTTGCGTCTCAAAATTGTTTTGAAAAAAAAAATCTGGGGAGTTATATTCGCGCTCTGCCTATGTTCAACACGTCTGGTAGCTACAAGCTGAAGTTATAAGCAAAAGACATGCCTCCACTTGTTTTGCAATTCAGACACTTCACTGACTCATTAGTGTGTTCAGTTGTTGTGACGTAGGAGCCTACAACAACACTCACAACGGTATCCTTCGAGCTTTCCAGCTGTTCTCGGCGAAATATGCACAGTTATGGTCATCTCAATCCGTCTGTTTTCCTCGATAGCATCTGTTGCTCATCACTGTCTGTTGTCATCACTTATCACTGGCTCGACAGCTGGTGCGCTGTGCCGAGAAAGGGCTGCATGCACATGCTGACGTGCTCTTTGATCCTTAGGTAACCGTGACAAGCACCAATCAAACAACGAGTGAATTCACGACGCTCGAGCGGACTGAATTAGGCATAAGAAGAATACACGAAGCGTCTCCTTGTCGTGCTTTCGAGAAGTATGCAGAACCGCAATGTCCCGCCCAAACACGTTTATCTTGAAGATTGACACCCTTGATAAAAGGCCGTTATAAGCTTGGTATCACTGCCAACATCGCATTTCACCATACTTATTGATGGATTTCCCATTATGAAATCCCGGCCTAACACGCACGAACACAAAAGTTTCCTCCATAGTGTTATTTTTACCTGTTATACTTGGTTCTACGCAATTCCTTTATGCTCTTTTCTACTTCCACATCAAGGTTCCAACTTTTCAGAGTAGTGATGTCTGCTGTTGCGGAGCCGGAGACGAAAGCCGGGCACCTCCCTGCCGAGCGTGTTGGTGGACGTAGGGTTGTCAACAAGAAGGTACAGATCCTACTTCTAATGTGAACATGTAGCTTGAAGGCAGTGTTTCATCGCGAAATACTTTTTGAGAAATGTACGCTTATCTGGTTGCAGTAGCGTACATTATTCCTAGTAAATGTGTCGAAAGAAGTCCTCTGTCTTGAAGAGGGTATGCGCATGAATGCGAGACATCTGTCACATGCGCCCTGTGATGGCTGCAAGTTAAGCGCTTCGATGATGTGATCATGTGGCTGATGTCTTGTATTCGCATGAAAATTCTTCCCAAAATACAGGCTAGCAACATTGCAAGCAATGATGTATTATATATCACGGTGATGAGCACCGTTTGACAATTCCACCAATATAAGTCTCGAAAACAACTCTGAGTTGAGACACTGTCTTCGAGTCCGAGTCAGGATTAGTAGTGGCTTTTGCATATGTTTACATCGCACAGACCACTCAACAACATTTCGTTGTTGTTTCAGGACCGTCGCCCGTCGGAAACGGAACGAACTTCTTCCGAAAGTTCGGAAGAAGCGGGTCGCGAAGTGGTGGAACGAGATAGCACGTTACCAGCACAGGTACAATTCATTCTGTTCCAACCACCTTTATCGTGTAACTCACTTTGTGTCACTTTTTAGATGGAGAAATCTTATCCAACGAGCGGGGTGAGGCATTCTCATGACAAGCCACAACCGACTCATCAGGCTCACTACGCTAATCCTCCGTCTCACACCAGCGGTCATGTCTTTCAACCCAGGAAGAACTGCTAGAGTGGCGTAGCCTTCAACGCGTACCATGGATCAGCTAGCCTTCGATCAAGATACACTTCTGTGTATTTTTATGTGATTATTATCCGGAGAATTGACTGTTTTTTAACGTTGTGAGAAAGCACTATCTTGTAATATGTACATTTTAAGCAACACCAATATCACGTAGCACTTCTTTCGTAGTTTAGTTTGCACCGGTGCACATTCCGTTTACGTCTGTTTTATGGGTTGTAGAGTATGGATAAATTTTGTTTAAATTATGTTATATGTGATGTTCGTAACATGTTTGCCATCTTTATATTCCCAAAAATTCCCTAGGCGTTAGTATTGGAGAAAAACGGATCAGTGGACTCAGGTTTGTATGACAAAACACCCTTACAGGCAGCACCTTTTAAGGGTTTCACCACCGTATTCTGGAGTATTCGGCACATCACTCTTTGCACGCGGGTGCAATTGGAAATTTTAATAGGATAACGGCCATAACTTATAGGAGCGAATTTTGAAAACCCCTACCTTAATATATGTACAAGTGATTAGGCCACGAATGGCTCGAAGGGCTTGTGTGGAACTGCGATCATCAGATTCCAGCAGAAGCACCAGGCGATCGACGAGGGATGGATTTGAGGCAATACACATGGCTGGTTCCTACAAGCGATGAAGTTGTGAAAGTTTGATGAGAAAAAGTTAAAAACTGAGGAGTTTACTAAATGTGTAAACAGTAAACTGGTAGAGTGCCCGTCTCTGATGTGCGCTACTGCAGATGAAAATATTTTATGGAGACTAGTACAAAACCCAACATGATCGTGATCGAACCTCTTCTATCTATCACCACTTTTTGGAATGGTGTTCTTTACAACTTTTCACCATTATTTGAAAAAAAAAAATGATTTATATAAATGGCGTGGCACGTTAGTCTACAGTCCCGCGGGGTTCAGTGACAACTGGAGCGGGACATGGTGCGACTGCTTACGATCATTGCCAACAGCACATTCCATCGCGTTTTTTGACACGCGGAGTATCTTCCAGGGATGAGCGGAAGTACTGCATGAGACTGGAAGTCGGAAGTTGGGGGAAGTTCGAAATCTGGCGAAATTTGGAGCGACGAATACAGCATGTCTGAGTTGGCGTGACCCAACGACTGCCAATCGTCCAGAAATCTAGAAGTCAGAAGCTCGCATGAGGCAAGAATTCAGATCAGAACTTCCAACTTCCGGAAACCGGAATTCCGCTTATCCCTGCTGTCTTCCTATGTTGCATGCAACCGCTTTCAAGCTTGTCAATAAACTTGATGGCGACAGTACGTGAAGACCCAAAAGTTAGCACTTGGCCGTGATATGTTGGGCATATCTTTGAGTATTTTGCTTCGGTGGAACTTCTATACGATCCGATAAGGAACAAGCGAAAAAAGAGAAGAAAACTAGACGTTCAGAGACGTAAAAAAAATAAAAACTCTCAAAAGCTGAAAAGGCCGAAATTGAAGGCATAAAACCAGCACATGCAAGGCACTCACCTTGTGCGTACACATGTTTGCAACAAGACGAGCCATCGAGGTCTTGCAGTCTTGTTGTAGAGAACCGCTCTCGAATACTCGCACTAAAAACTTAAATAGCAATGAGTGGATATGCGAGTCCGTAATAACATTAGTCTCTGCAAGGCAACTATTGGAAACTGCAACAAAACGTCTTCTCGACTCTGTCCTGGTTTCTATAAAGGCCTTCACATGCGTCTACATAAATGGAAGAATGCAAAATTAACCTGCGATATGAGTGAAGGCAATTCGTGGCACAGTCATCTTTAGACAAGCAGTGATCGAATAATTACAACAGTTTGCAATGAGACTAATTGACTCCTTCAGTATGGATAGCCATGGAGATCTGAACGTGGAGAGAGTCAATGTTACCGAGTAGTAGTACAAGTTAGTACCCCAAAAAAAACTTCAAAAGACTGCACCAGACAAGAAATTGTGCCCATTAGGAACAATGAACATATCTCTAGAATAGGATTTAACACTCTCCTGTAACTATTTCGAGATGAGAAATTAGCTACGAGGGTCGTGTGATATGAGAGGGATGGGGTTTCAGGGGGCGGGGAGGGGAGGGGTAGGGGGTAGACATTTGTATGCACAAAATCTAAAGAAGGTTCTATTTTTGCCCACTAGGAAAGGGGCTAATGGTCGATGGGGACGAAGGGGGAAGGAGGTCGTGCCGGTGCTAGATTTTGTATGCGGAAGAAAATGAGGAATCCTGTTGTTTTTCCCGGCATAGGGAGGATAAGAGATGGATATGAGGTGAGGAATGGGTATTGCGTAGGAGATGAGGTCAACGTCTGGGAAAGAGTTCACATGCAGAAGGGAGGAGGAAGTTGGTCGCATCTTGCCGGCTGAGAAAGGAGAAAGGGCTCTATGGGTTTGATTCCTTCTTAGCATCACAACGCTCGAACCTGATGGGAATAAAGTGCAACATATCACAACTTTATGCAACATCTGAAGTACTAACGCCTCCCTTTGACAGCAATTATCCCCTACCTCCCTGTGGTTGATAAATTTTTCGCCTCTCTATACCATCTACACAGAAGCAGAGCTCATTTTAGCTCATTTTTGGTACCACCTAAAAAAAAGGTTGAAAAAAAAAGAAGCACCAACTCACGTCTTGTTCGTGATATCGGTAGCAGCTCTGACGAGGATGTCAACAACAGCATAGAATTTCTGCAAAGACGTTGAATCCATGAATTGCTCTATAGTTGTTTTGTTCTTCAGCGAAGCCTTTAGCCTTAGTAATGCTTTCTCGATGATTTTGGGATCAGAAGATCTTAGCTGATCCAGGGTCACTTCAGTAGATGAAGGCACAGATTCCGCCGAGCTAACGGAGGCCTGTGACAGCGAATCTCGCGAGTTCTCATCGTCCGGATCTAGTTTGATTCGCTTCGCTTCCATCTGAAAGTGTCCAAAAATAACAAAGCAGTCAGTGCCGGTCGGGCACTCTTGCATCACGAAATACCGCCCTTCTGGTTGCGACAGACCAGAAGGGAGCTACAGTTGACGGACGTTGCTTCTTACATTTTCACCCGAGAAATTCGGAATAAAGACAAAGAAAAAGATGGGAAACAATTTCAGAGAAGACCAGCGTCCGGCTGGTCTACCGCGTCGCGTAGGTGGTGCGGCGCGGAAAGGAGATGAGAGGTACATATTCTATGATGCAACACGATTGACCACCACTGTAAGCATGCATTTTAGCGTTTTTCTTTACATTAGAAATTGTCCCTTGCTTGCCTAGTTACTGAGGGTATGCTCAGAGTCCGTCAGAATCGCGACTTGCCAATCGCGGGTGGGGGAGGGGGGAGGAACGTGATGATCAATATGCATCTTTTTCACTTTCGTTATCACTTCCATTGATGGTTAATTCTGACGCATTTTTTATTAACATATTCTCGAGGACCCGACCGTGGTGAGCCGCGATATCTGTATACACATGTGATGCGTTGGGTAGGGTGACAACGACAGCGACCCCACTCGGATACAATCTGACTTGACAAGCTTAACATTTTTTCTCCGATGCGATCACTCTTACGAACAAATCATTTCTCTCTAGTCAAATAACATCTTTATTAGGTGTCTCCAGACTTCGCCCATCATCGTCTTAAGGGGCTTTCATACATTTGCCGCGGCGGCGCCGCCGCCGCCGCGACAAAAGTGGGTGCGCGGCAAAAGTTGCCGCCGAGCGGCATGCCGCACTTTCACACAAACGTCGCCCAGCGACAAAATACCCCCTCGATCATTCCTTGCCGCTTGTCGCTGAGCGACGTCGCCGGGCGGCGCCGCGGCAAAAAAGTAAACAAGCTCTTGTCGCGGCGACGTCGCCGCGGCGCCGCCGCCGCGACGTCGCCGGCCTATGCTTAAGCGTGGGCGACTGCCGCCGCGGCAAATGTATGAAAGCCACTTTAATCGCCGCAACTGCTGTTGATCCCACCGCCACTGCCGAAAGATAAGGCAAACTAAGGAGATTCAACATGGACATACAGAATGAGAATCCAGAGAAAGCAATACATATGGACAATCGCAACGCAACATTCAAACTGTTGCAATCGTGGTTCTATTGAAGAGGCGAAATTTGGGGATACTCCTGAGGGTATACTACAGAACAGTTAAATTCGTCAGATATTCACATCTTAAACAAAATCGCCGCGATTAGGTCGACGTGATGTCGAACGCGGCGATAAGTCTTTGCCGATCGGAATGACACTGCGTCAACGAACTGTTGGTAGCGCTTCCCTAACTTTGTTCATTTACAGCTAATCTGCTATGCGCCCACTCTACAGAAGGCGTCAATCATGGCTACACCCCTCCGCGACCTACCCATTCTCTCGCACCGCGTGGGTGGCGCGGGACGGCAGGCCGCAGAGGGATGCAATCGTGATTGACGGCCTGAAGCTACTACTACTTCTAGCAATGAAAGATACTTTAGGGCTGTAGATCGAGGCAGAAGGATCTCCGCAACGCTTGTGCTCCCCACGTCATTATGTCTAACAAGAAGATCATTGGCTGACATGTTAGGCATAATTGCGTATCATGGTCGAACGTTGTCTTCAGTCATCTCTAACAGGTCGACCCATGTTCTGCTTGCCGGAGATAACGACGTGGAGGATTCTAAGCGTCGCGAAGATCCCTCCCTCCTGATCTACAAGACTGTACATATATATAGGAAACTCCAAAAGTACGCAGACAAGAGTCGAGATCGCGGCGCGGCTCTCATGGGCAGAGACGCAGGCGCACACTATGCTGAGCTCCCGTGACTCTGCCCAAGAGAGCCGCGCCGCGGTCCTGACTCTTGACTGCGTCCGTATGAAGTTCTCTGTACATGAGCTAGAATCATTGATTCAAATCGAGGTGGCGCTGTTCCACAGTTGCGAGGAGGTTTTAGATGTATCACATAAGGGCAATTTGAACTAGGATGCGTGCGTCTGACGCTTTGGATTTCCGAAGGACTTTCATGAAGACCGGTCAACGCGGCATGTGCATCTTCAATGAAAAACAGAAGAAGTCAGCTCGCAGCGAGTGACTTCCCGCGCCGCAACTTGCTAAAAGCTGTAAAAACCCCTAACCTCCATCATATAAACGCACGCGCGTCAAACGCACACATCTAGTGTAAATTGCCCTATAGCTGAGTTTACTTTTTGCCAACAAATGTTCTCATTTATGCGGTTACAAATACTGTCCTACCTCGGTTCTTTTTTAATGTGAGAGATAGCAGATCACACATTTTGGCGCCATCCCCACCAGCGCCCCCAAAAATTTCAATTTTTTTTTCGACGAAACTTTGTATTGGGTGGTTATTTCAGGTGCTGAACACGAACATGGTATAGTTTGTCCGAAACGACGAGTCCGCCCACGCACGCGGGGATCGAGAGGCGGCGCGGCTGGGACGGATGCTGTTGGCTGTCACATCATACATGTCACAGCCCAATTATTGGTCGATACGATAAAGATAACGATGAAACGTGGTACGCAGATCAGGGATGATGACGTGGAACGCTGGCAAACGTGGCAGCTTCTCGATCCCAGCGTGCGTGGGCGGACTCGTCGTTTCGGACAAACTGTATTCATTTTGTATCGTAACCGCATTCTTGTAGGGTTATAATAGGGTTACTGTAGATACGGCACCTCATGGAATTCGCTCAAATTTTGCACAAGGCGGTTATTTGAGATGCTGAACACGAATATCGTATCATTTTGTACCGCAACCCCATTTTCGCTGAGATACGGTAGGTACACGGTAGTAAATTCGGAGAAAATTCCGATTACGGGAAGAAAACGAAAGCAGCATGCGAAATAAAGTTGATAATCGGGATCAGCGCTTAAAACAACCCCCTCTATGCAAAATTTGAGAGGACTCTGTGAGATGCAGTATGTACCGTGTACCTACCGTAATCCTATCAAAATGGGGTTACGGTACCAAATGAATACGATATTCGTGTTGAGCACCTCAAAAAACCCCTACATACAAAGTTTCAGCGGAATTTTTTTTTTTGAAATTTTTTGGGCCCCTAATGTGGGATGGTGCCCACATTTTTTTTTGCCACACTAATTCGAACGATGCATACACATGTCAACAGTCAATTCACCTTATAGCACACTGTTCAGTCCGAACAGCTTTCGTATAACTTTTCCAATGCTAGTATATATGCTATTAAATGCGAATTCTTTGATAAGATAGAGGGCCCGTATCTTGCTTCAAGCAACGATTGTGAAGCATGCCATGGGCCTTAGCTTCCTTGTTGAGATCACATCAGCAACCGCTTAGCAGCATTTTCGCAACACGGCATCGCTAGAGTTTTGGAGGGGACCTGACACGCACCACATCGTTCCTAGCGGCTTCCAACGGCAAAATAACGTCAGGACACATCCGAACCGACCTGGTTGTCAGGGCGTGTTGCAACCGCAGCGACATCGTATTGCGACAGTGCTGATGAGCGGCCACGAAGCGGCTAGCGAGGAAACCACAACTGAATCGGGATGACCACGGCTGCATACGCAGAAAGTCGCAAAAGTGATGAAGTCTCCTCCTCAGGAGAGGCTCTCCAGGAGTATTTGGGCGGAGCGGTTTTCTGATCTGCTTGTGGTGGCTGTCCGCCACTGCCGCAGCGATGATTGACCTGTCTCACCCTTTCCGATAGGTGAGATCAACAGTGATATGTACAGTCCTGTAGATCAGGATGGAAGGATCTCCGCGACGCTTATGCTCCCCCACGTCATTATCTCTAACAAGAATATCATTGATTAACTTGTTAGACATAACTGCGTATCATGGTCGAACGTTGTCTTCAATCATTACTAACTTGTCGACCCATGATCTGCTTGCTGGAGATAACGACGTGGAGGATTCTAAGCGTCGCGGAGATCCTTCCCTCCTGATCTACAGGACTGTACACAGTGATACACAATCTCCTACGTCAATTTAGTACAGCAAATGGTACATACCCCGATCCGAAAACGGATTGAGGGCCTGTTCTGAAGCGTTCCATGTAAACCGCTGCAATCGGCGTGCGAAGAAGCTATAGAATCTTCATAGCCGGAATACGAAAATGAGGAGGAGATCGCCTTTAAAACATGCGACTGTGGAAACGCCTGGTTGCAATAGTGACAACCAAAGTTTGCGCAAGAATGACGTAGTGCAGTTTTTTCCTTCTTGAGGTCCTTAGATTAGACTGTGGGGCCGAATTCGGGTTTGATCGTCATATTTAGATTCGATCTTCAAGGTTTACTCTAACAAGCCATATTCCGTAACCTTCGCCTCCACCTAAACCAATCCAAATCTGAAGAAAATCTAGCGAGGTGTATGTAGGAGAGTTAATTCAAGTTAGTTCTCACAAAAACTTCCTGCCAGAGTAGATCTCGAAGGGTAAACTCAGCCGCACCGGGAGAGCAGTTACCACGTGTCCGGCTTAATAAAAAAAAATGGCCACTATAACAGGAACTAGGCACACAAGTTCGAAAATATCCACGCACGGTGTGCCGTTCATCCCCAATGCCCTCAGCGGCTGACGCGCTCCAATCACATCCGCTGTCACACGGGGCGAACAGGACGCGCGTCAACACCAGAGACGCGCCAGCCCGTGCCGCAGATGGTCGCGAGGTCATCGGGCCGATGCGAGCATGGCTTTCAGCTTGTCGTGAGCTCAGGTGACAGCAGAGGTGGTGACAACGGCAGTGCACATCACGAAAAACGGTGGAGAAGCGTTGGAAGACCCAAAAGCAAAGATGCATGGCAAGCCACGTTCGTACCCATTGTGGCTGGTTTCAATGAGTTGCAACGAGAAGATAAGACTGTGAAGAAGCGACGGGAGTGAAATCTCACCTCTCATTTGCTGGGAACTGGCCGGGAATCGATTTATTGACTGGTAAGCGCGGCTGGGTCAACGTTGGCGCGCGTTCGGTTGCGTGTGCGGCGCCCTCCGCGAATCGCGCACTCTCTCGCCACCCGCTTATTCAGACTCGCCCGGCACGACGGCGTGCGTTTTGCCGTCGTTGTATTTAAATTGTGTATACGTTGTTCTAGCAGAGAGTGCACAAAAACTGACCTCAAACCCACTGCCCCGCCCGGGGTTTCCCCCGTTTTCGCATCGATCCCGGCGATCGATCCGTTCGCTTTGCTCTCTCGAACGTCGTGTGTGGTGTGTGTGCTGTTTGCAGACGCTTTCCTGTTTCTTCGTGCGAATTTGCATTTTCGTAGCATTTCTGAACGGAGTTAACTCGTTGGAATGCGCAAAGTCTTGGAGTCATTCGAAAAACTACTCATTCACGCCGTTGGTTCGGCAAATTCAGTCCCCTCTTTACGTCTGCTGCTCCTTATGTCTATCGTTTCAATATCAGAGTATGAGTTTACTGCAAAACTGAAGAAGGTCAATGTATTTGGTCCAGTTCACGGGGAAACACCGTAAATACATTTTGTCAAGTGTCTTTCAAACGCAAAGTTAAGAAAACCAGTCACCTAAGCATTCCAGTGTTTGCATTGCTGCAGCGTACCACTTGTTTCACTTTTTTTGTGCTGTAAGTCCAGAAATCAATCTTCTTTCGTTTACCATATCTGTTGAATGCATTGGTTCCTCTTCGTTGTTAACAAAAAACTAAACGTTTTTAGATATCATTACGTTGGCTCATTGCAACCTGAATGGGGCAAATATTTTTCATTATTGTTGCAGATTACAGTGTGCGTTTTAAAATGTGCGCCAGTTTCATTGCCATCCTTTTGATGCAGTGTGAAGTAATGTTGTTTCTATTAATTGAAATAGGATCCAAATGGTACAATCCTTCGAATTCGGAATTCCTAGTTACTCCATTTAGGAACTGTTCTAGGCAGCTGAATATTTGTTTCCAACTTGTCTCTTACGGCGCTGTACATAAATATCTTGTGTTTTGTTTAGTTACACTAATGTTGACTGAAAACAGGAAGTTCTCCATCATGAGCGCCAAACGGAAGCGCTTGGAGGATACCGCGGAGAACTCTCCTCCTGAAGGTACTCCCACTCCTAAGAAAAGGAAAGGACGAATTACTGCCAAAGAGCGCGAGCGAATATCTCAAGAGGTAACACATTCCCCCGCTTTACAACCTGCTTTGTGATTTTTTTCTCTTCTGAATATGACACATTGACGAGCATTACGTTGATTGGCTATCTTGTCAACAGAGTAATTGTAACATAAAGCCGGTGCCATTAAAATAACTATAAAATTTTTTATTTTCTTAATTAAGAATCGTAAAGCGCAAGGAGTTTTTGACGTGCTTAGACAGCACACAGACAGCGAAAACCGTCAGCTATCTGAGAAGTTTATACGGACTCCATCGAGAAGGTGGGGAAAATTTTATAGTCTCATTATTTAGCGATAGAGTGGTAAACCCTTGTCCATGCTTTTTTTTTTGACATCGTACCTCTTTCAGGGCAGAGCCTGACTATTACAAGCAAGTGAAATCTCCGATTGACTTGACCAGGATCCAGCAGAAGTTGAAAACGGAGGAATACCAGTCGTTCGAGGAGTTCTGTGAAGACGTCGAGCTTCTCATGGAGAATACGAGAACGTACTATAAGGTCCGCTTTCCTCCACTGGCATCCAATTCCCTTGTTGTATTGGCTCCCATTTCTAAACTTTCAATTTTATCAATAAGCCATTTTCAAAAAATGTTAATGAAAGCTTTAGGAGGAAACCGAAGAGCATAAGGCAGCTACCGAACTTTATGAGCTGTATAAGCTCACCAAGGAGAAGGTCGACAAGGGTGAGCCACTGGACAAACCCAGAGTTGATGATAACCCATCGAGTTCGGGAAGTGCCACGCCTTCTAGTTCAATGCGGTTCGTTATCGTTGACAAAAATATTCGTGTGTAACTTGGCGGTGACCGAGTCACTGATCTTGGGTATAGTTCTAACATGTTAAGGTCGATCTCACCCACTCCCAGTTCGCGAGCTTCATCGAATGGTTCATCGGATGAGGTGGATAGCGACATGATCGAGGACATTCTTTGTGGACTTCTGGAGCTGACGGACTCCACTGGTCGCCTCATATGCCCACCATTCAGAGTACTGCAGAGCAAAGAGGTGAGGACTTGTGAGCTTTTATCGCACCATTTAACTATTAGGTTGAGGAATTATAAACGTCCGTTTGAGGAGCAAATAAAAATTTTTGTCGGGACAAAGGTTCAATAGCCCAATCCAAGATATACTCTTTTTCTTAATCAATGACTCTTCGGCTTCTTCCACACAGGAAACCAATGCCCTAGTTATAGAGTTCTGCTTGCTGTTAATCAAAATGTTGACCCATCCTAATTTTGGTTCCGTCAAACTTTTTGAAGTTTTTCTCCTCCAAGGAACGATTGGTCCATGGACACAACCAACATTTTGGTAGTGTCAGACCTAGGCTATGAGGCGGTAATTCGAAGGACACCGAAATCCAAATTTTGAAATGCATGCAGTCGAAAAACTGATTGGCATCATGAATTTCGGTTCAATTACCCAAGTTTGAGATATTTTCGTGGGGTCGTTTTCTGCACGGATGTGACCGAGGGGCAGAACAAACTTTCTCTGACGGCATTTCATGAAGTTTGGTGCAGTTCTACAGGAGATGTCCCTTATCCAAGGTTGTACAACATGCAGCTGAAAGTTCAACACTTCTGATCTGTCACCTTCAAATTTATTTAAAAATCGACTGATGAAGGAATGTAAGCATTTACTTTATGAATAGATGCGGAATGGATTGCTCTTTAAAATGAACACACACACTCACCTGCAGAAATGCGAATGCATTTGAGAAATATGAGCACAAAGTCAGCGGACATTTATAATTCCTCAACCTAATACTTTACTCAGACGACTTTAATTAAGGAGTTTCCCGTCTACTACGAAAAGATCCGTCATCCAATGGATCTTAAAACCATCGCGGAAAAGGCAAGGAGTGGCGCGTACAAGCGGATGAGTCAGGTGGAAGCAGACGTCCGATTATTGTGCCGCAATGCCCAGGTAATGTTTTTGATCTCTATTTGCCTAGTTTGTGTTCAGCTTCTTCAACTCTTCTGTTTCAGCAATTCAGTGGAAAAGGCAGCGAAATATACAAGGATGCTGTTGCCCTAATGAATTTCTTCAAGGAGAAACGTGAGCAAGTTCTCGAAAAGGGCGTTCATCCAAAACGGTACATGCTTCTTCGTTGATGTTGATGTTTTTTCTATTTATTGAGCGTTTTTATTTTCAAGCAGAGAGAAGGTGCACCGTGCCGTTGATCAGCTGCTCCAACAGGTTGCTTTTCCGGCAAATGCTGAACTATCTGAGGATTCCGAAGAGGACGAAGACACTGAAGAAAGCGATGTGAGTTCATTCAAAAAATAATAACAAATATGTGATAAGGCATAGATATATCGAAAAATAATACAGAAATATGTTGACATTTTTCAACAGAGTAAGGTTTGTCCTATTTCTCACCCCCTACTGACTATGTGTTCAGGATCCCCTCTGGAAGCTTTACTGGACCATTCGCAATGCTCCTAATGAAAAGGACCGTGAGACGAATCTGTCCGATCCCTTCCTTGAGCTTCCCAGTCGCAGGTAAAATCTTGGATAACGTTCTCATTCTTGCATCGTCTTTTTTTTCTTTTCAATTTATATTAATTGAGTTTCAGTTACTACCCTGACTATTATGATGAAATTTCGCGTCCTATGTCGTTATTCATGATTAACAAAAAATTGAAAAGAAATGGTTATCAAACGTTTGAAGAACTCTTCAAGGATTTTGTCCAGGTGCGCAGAATTTTTTTCTACCGTCAATTTACTTCTATTCTGCATTCGCTTGAAATTTTGGGGTTTGTTCTACCAAAACTCCTCAGATGAAACATTTTCAGGTGTTTGAAAATGCATGCGAGTACAATATGGAAACATCAGATATCTTCATAGCAGCTCGAAAGCTGCAAAATCTGACGATTCGCAGAGCTCGGGAGTTGCAGCCTAGTCTTGATCTTTCGGTAAATATTGTCCATTTTCATCCCTCTTTTGATAGCGGTAGAATAGTAACATTGTAAAAATTCTTATTATGAATCATATCTGAAATCAGTTCCACAGGCTGTACTCGTGGGAACACCTGTTATTTTCAGTTGTATGACAAGAAGTCAAAGCTTCATCCAACACCTCCACCTCCAGCAAAGGTTTCAAAAGCGCCCAAAACTCCAAAAGTTGATGTCGAAACTGATTCGGACGAAAAGGTAAGTTTTTATGATCACCACCGTCCTTGCTTATGCTGTGTTATGCCGACACTCTTTGAAGGATACACCCCCTCCTGAGAAGAAGAAACACCGGTCGCCCAAGAAAATGCGACCGATATCAACAGGAATGACGGCAGAGCACATTGCCCTGCCAGGGCGTCCTGGCCGCAAAAGCATGGATGAGCTCATGTTACGGTTTCGTCAAAAGCTTATGTCTTTCTGGGATCTCATTTACAATCATAAGGTAGTTTTTCCTTCATTCCCCGTTTTTTTAAAATTTATTCAATTACTTTCTAATTTTAGGAGGGAATGTACTGGCCAGCTGGTGCTTTCATGGAGTTACCCTCGGCTCGAGAGTACCCTGATTATTACCAAGTCATCGCACATCCGATTGATCTTAAAATGATTAGGGAGAAAATTGAGAATAATAAGGTAAGATTATTATGATAACTTAATTCTGCTGTTCCGATTTGATAGTTTACCTAGTTTTTTTTTCTCTAAAAATTTCGTACTCTCTTGTTCGGGTTGTGGTTGCTTACCTCACTAGCACTTTGTCTCATTCTTTCTTTGCTATGGTCATCGTTCCGTTATTCTTGGTCGGCTGTTTTATCATTAGTCGAATTCGGAACTGAATTTCTCTTCCATAATATGATAGCCTTAGGAGAAAGTGAGAAGTGTGAGTGCTCAGATATGTCGAAATTGAATAAAGGGAAATCCCCTTCTAATTTTGCTTACAAGACTACCATTTTTCACGGGAGAAAAATGCTCTCACACTTCTTTCAGTAATCTGGGCTATTTACCTTTGCTTAATCATGTTTTTATAGTACGAATCGTCGGTGCAGCTGATGCAAGAGTTCACTGTACTGTTCAACAACGCTCGGCAGTATAATGAAGCGAACTCGCAGATCGCTCGAGATGCTTCAATGCTGCTTGAAATGGTCATCAAAGCACATGCCAACGATAAGGATGCTCCTTACGAGAGTCCTCTTCAGTTGAAGCAGAAGTTCGGGTAAATCCCTCTCGTGAGAGTCCCCATCTCAGATTTGCACTTTTTGCCCTCTTGGATTGCCATATGCATCAGACACCTTTTGCAACCGCATTAACTATGTTGCTCATGTATATAGATAATAGATAGACCTTGTTTAACCAATGTGTGAAAGGTTTGCTGTATGATTCCTTTGCGTAACCCGTGTGTACCTCTAGTTGGCTCAAGACGAAACTGCCTAAACCTGTAAGAGCGGCGAGATCTGCGAACGGGCTGGTTAACGGCGCTGGTGGTTTCTCGGACGATGATTCCTCGAATTCCTCTGTTAGGTGAAGAGAACTATTGTTAGCCATGTTGCGTGTTTTGTGAATTCTGTTGCATGATGCACCACTTCTGCACGGCGTTTTTCTGCGTCTTCCACGTTAACCCACTTCTAACAGCTTTGTTTGTCCATTTACTGTTAATTCACATGAGGTTTTCTCCAGATACTCAAAAGACTTGTTTGGTGCTTTTTCCTCCTTAACGCTTCAGTCATCTAAGTTTTTGACCTTTGGTTTGTTCAGAAACGTTGCTCCAACGCCTCCTCATCCTGCAAGAGGAAAGACTCCCAAAGTTGACAAGAAATTTGAGGACATGATCGCGAGGTACACATCATTTTTACACTTTCTATCAAAACTAATTCTGTATCTCCAAGCAGTGGGACAGTAGCCTGAACCGTTTTGTAATTTAGTGTGCGTTAACGGCTTTGTTTTGATCATGTTTAAATTTTCAAACTCGGAAGTTGATTTTGCTATTCCCTAACAGTTCAGATTTCATACACGAAGTGTTGGAACAGTACTGGTTTGGTAATTTTCTTTTGTTTGTTTCAGATTCCCTCCACATGAACAGCAGATGTGGAGACTGTATAGCATGGTCCGTGATGCGACTGATACCGACGGTAGAAAACTTGCTGGTGCCTTCATTAAGCTGCCGACTAAAGAAGTATGAGTTTTTATTCGACAGTTTTTCTCACTCATTTTTTGTTTCACTATAATTGTTGTTATCTGTAGGAATATCCTGATTACTACGAGGTAATAAAAAAACCAATGGATCTCCAACGAATCCAGCAACGATTGCAAGCTCGCAGTTATGCGAGATGGGTGGATATTATTGCGGATCTGTCGCTCATGCTTGAAAATGCTTGCAAGTACAATGAGCCTGAAAGCGCGATCTACAAAGTAACTTTCGTTTAACTTGGTTCGAGAGTTTATCGCCCATTCCTTAAACGTGTATTACAGGATGCTGTTGCACTGCAGCGGTTGGTTCTGGAGAAGAAACGCGAGCTAGGTGCTGCAGAGGATTGCATCCCTAGGGTTCAAATGGAGATTCGAACCATGTTTACCAACATTTTTGTCTCTGTGTTCAGCAAAAAGGTGCGCACTGACTTCCACTCACTCTCAACTGTTGCTTTACATTGTCAGTATGCTGTATGCAGGACTCTGATGGGCGCTGTCGATGTGACTCATTTGCGGAACTGCCCGATCTCCTCAAAGCACGTGGATTGCCTCGAGATGAATGGCCATTCTCTTTAGACCAAATCAAGCGCAACA
This sequence comes from Ancylostoma caninum, assembly GCA_037903475.1. Lineage (NCBI taxonomy): Eukaryota > Metazoa > Nematoda > Chromadorea > Rhabditida > Ancylostomatidae > Ancylostoma > Ancylostoma caninum. The sequence goes on from JBAJFG010000163.1 coordinate 116,661, forward strand.
TTGACAAGGTAGTGTTTTGCTGAATGTCTTCCTCACCTTTCAATTAGTTCCGGTATATTTTTATTCGAAATGCATTCTATATCAAATGGAAGAGTTCAGTTGGAAGCTCAAGGCTTCATATCCATTGACTTTATAGTTTATCTTTGGTTTCCATCCCTTTTCATTACGTTATTTTTTTTTTGGGGGGGGGGGGTGTACAATAATTTCGACTGTACAGGTGCTTCAGCTGAATTCCTTTAATTAGATTCAGTAGGAGTGCGTATTATTATTATTACTATGCCTTGGTACTCAGGGACGCTATCGTCGACTGGACCGCTTCCAGAAGGACTTCTTCGATCTGTTCGATCGTGCTCGCGAGCTCAGCAGGAGTGATTCTAAAGTAATTTCCTATTTTCTTATTTTTCTTCCCAAATTCTATGAATGGTATCGCTCCGAAACCGTTAAGTTGTTGGTGACGTGCTATGATGCTACTGTTTCAATCAATTTGCTTCAACATTTGTACCATTTTCAGCTTTTTGAAGATGCGACTGAACTACAGTTAGCTTTTATTCAAGAGAGAGATGCGCAATGCAAGGGAGTGCTGATTTCCACCGCTTTTACTACCATTGAAAACGTATGTGATGGTTTCTTCTCCTGTTTGCCAATCTCTTTTTACTCAGATTATTTATTGCAGGATGTTCTGGAAGCAGTGGAAAAGCTTCGGAAATCCAAAATGCATCAGGAAGCAGAGATCCATCGTCGCGAGAGTAACGATCAAGAGATTGAGAAACAGGTTCGTAATTTGACTCGTTTTTCTCCATATTGTCTTTTGTGAGAGGTCGTTAGTGTCTTGTCATGTATCAGTTGTCTTTGTGAGATGCAGTTAGTGTTTTCTCATGGATCACATTTTTTGAGGAAGGTGAGGTCGACTTGGATTCCCTTAATTTCGACGGTGTGGAGTACACGATACCATCATATGCGTACATTTCCCGTACTGATGATAACCATCGTGCACCACCTCACATCATTCGAGTGGAACGAATTTTCAAGTGAGGCGCGGCCTTCTCTGCGGTTCTATGTATAAAATGTTTTAATTTCCTATTCAGAACCGATACTGGGGAAATGATGGTGAGGGGGAAATGGGTGTATCGGCCACACGAGACACTTCATCTGGCCAATCGCAAATTTATTGAAAACGAAGTAATGTTGACATCTTACGGCTCTTTGTTAACTTTCTCTAGTGTTCTTTTTGTTTCTAGGTTTTCATTACTCCATTTATCGACACCGTGCTTGCGGAACGCCTTAGTGGTCTTTGCATGGTTGTTTCGGTGAAAACAGCTCTACACAACGTGGTGGAAGGAGTAAATCCAAGCGATCTATACGTGTGTGAATGCCGATACCTGGGAAAACCGCGCTATTTTGCCAAGATCAAGGTAAGTCATTTGATTTCATCATAATATGATGAGAATACTTACTAAACACCTCCCTTAGGCCTGGCCGTTCCCCGAGGAAGAGGAGAAATTGAAACTCACTCCCAGATCTCGTCCTTTGTCTCCCGTTCGCGTCACGAGCAACTTTGTGAATGCTGATGGGGTCGCACATCGAGATGATGACGAGGTATGTTTTTGCATTATTCTACTCTTCTCTTTTTTTTCTTTTTTCTCTCTCATGTTCTTGATTCTAATACTATGTCTCGCATAATAATTTATCCTTCTTTGGGAGCACTTCCATTTTATCGTTCCTTTCTACGCTTGCGCTTGAAGTCCTGCTCCTCGGGAGAATGTGCTGACCGCATATCCGTATAGGTTTTATTCTTCTTCCTGTCTCTTTTTTCATTAGAATTGCCTAATGCGTTTGGCATAACTTGCAAGGCTACTTTCAGATCTCATTCCCAAAGAACTCCTATTCTCGGATTAAGTTCAGTAGGCGTCAATGAGGGGTGCGTTTTTAGCGGCTTCGAAAATCGCGCCGCGTGACCACGGCGCTCACCGATGGAATCGTCGCCGCAGTGGCAAATCAGGGTTCTCTTGATAGTTATCCATCATATTTGATGTTAACTATCAAGAAAATCTAAAGTTTTTTTTTTGTTCCGGAGAACACACCCCTTTCTTTCACTAGGTGTGTAATTCTGTCTAGTCATTTGCTGATAGCATATAAGTTCAGAAAAGACTAAAATGAGAAGTCTACATGGCAGGCTTCATATCTTTCAAATATGTGCAGTTGGCATTTTCCTGTCTGTTCGAATATGTGAACTATCTCTAAGGTACTGTGTTCAGAAATCGCAAACTCATTCGTCTTCGAGCTCAGAGGAGGATGATCGATTGCGCGACTCTGTAGTGTTGGACATCGAACGACCTGAGGTATGATTGGCAGGTTTTAGCTGTTCGAAAGTTTCAGCTTTCCGATTCCCATTACCTTGCAGCTGCCTGCTCGATCGGAAGGAGCTGATGCTGATGGTCGCACCTATCTCTATGCAATGCGGACTCATAGCGGGAAGTATCACGACGTTGGCCGATTCGTTCTTGTATTCAACCCACAAAGGCCGACTTGCGACGTAATGCGGATTGATAAGCTGTGGAGGGAAAAGGAGTAAGTGTATAGATGGGATGCTCCTGTGAAAACACAACAACAACGCGTTTCAGTGGAAGCGAGTGGTTCAGCGGAGGATATCTTGCTCGACCGTGCGACATACAGCATGACGCGGGACGAATGTTTTACGTTCGCGAGGTGTGCATATTTTAAATCATACTCATCTTTCGGTCACTTCAGCAAAGATTGAATGATTATCAGGAACGCAGTTGAACACTTGAGCGCGAGCTCGGAATTTAAAATAGGCAGTTTTTATGGTTGGAATAGGCACTGTGTAGGAAGTGATAGATATTCATTGTGGCCGCATGCTGCGACGTTTAATTATTTTTGCTCTATCACTTTATGATTATTTTTTCCATTGTCTGGAAACGTATTTTTTTCTACATACCTGGACGCAATATATATGGTCTATTAACTCACGGAGGGCGCCTGATCCAACTTTGTCTGCAATTACGACCGCTTTTGTTTCATCCATACCCCGCCGCGAGGTCTTTCCCAGACCAAAATCAAAACGAAGCCCCCTCTGAAAAACCAAAATTTTACGAAGCTCCCCCCCCCCTTGAACATGCAAACGAAAGGAAACTTTAGCCCACTTTGAAAATTGGAGTCCCAGGAACAGCTGTTGCTGGGGCACTAGTTCACTGTTCAAATTACAGTCTGAAGAACGTGAGGGCACAGCATTCTGCAAAAAAAATGTGAGCATAAATTCGAAGAAAAAACCTTTAATCCGAAAAGGAATGGACTAGGAAGTTGAGCAGATCAACGGGCAATTTATACTAGATGCGTGCGTTTGACGCGCATGCGTCTATATGACGAAGTAGAGGGCCAGTCGCATCGCTGACACAGCTCAGGTGCACGCGTTTACAGCCTCGAGACGGCTGCACGTTCTTTTCATGAAGGATGTACGTGCCGCGTTGATCGGTCTTCATGGATAATCCTTCAGAAATTGGTGCGTACGTTTGACGCACGCAGCTAGTATACACTGGAGCATTTAAGGATGGACAGGTGATTCTTATTACGAGGCAAAACGCGTTGAAGCTACTCCGCGGCGTCGTTCGATTGGAGCACATATACTGCGGGCTCGGACTCTCTAGGATTCCAAGGATTCCTGCGCAGCTTAAACGCAACGGATTGAAGAGCAATCTTCAGTAACTAAAGAACTTAGGGGGTACAACAAGTGTTTGCTAAGAATGACCAAGACAAGACCTTCACACCCTTTCCTTAGGTTGTAATTCTGTCGAAGGCCAAGAAAAATGCGATTGGACTGGTAATTATATCCTGCTTCCATCTAGGAAGTAATTAAATGTTGTAAAATTTGTGAAAACACTTGTAAAACGCTACATTTGGTGATCTAAACGGTGTTAAAATAGTTTTCGTGAACAAAGACTCCAAAGAAAAGTAAGAGCTTTCAGAATGCATCTCCATAAGAGCTGATACCATCGGTTTAATCAGTATTAAATGTAAAGTGGTAGTGCCACGTAGTAGTTTATAGTGGGCGTCGATGGCGATGTCGTGGACACGTGAAGCACGATCTGCCACTATGGCCGCGCCACCCATGCTGGAGTCGCCGCTCTAATGACAAATCAGAATTTTCTTGATAGTTTTTCATCATATTTGATGTTAACTACAGGAAGCTCCAAATGTTCGCAGTCAAGAGGGACGTGGCCACGACGCGGCTTTAGACAGAGACACGGGCGCTCGGCATGCTGCCACTGGTTGGCTGCAGAGTCAGAGAAGCCAGAGGCAGCATAGAGAGCGCCTGTGTCTGATCAAGGAGCCGCGCCGTGGCCACGCCCTCTTGACTGCGGACATTTGGAGCTTCCTGTATTAAGCAAGTTAACTAACTATCAAGAAAACCTTATAGTTTGTTGTCGTGGCGATGATTACAGCGCGAGCCGCACGGTGTGCTTCCCGAGTCCGCGATAAACGCAACGTCATCAATGCTGAGTTATGTGTCACGTAGTAATCAGTATAAGTTGCATTTGTAAATCAGCCCAGTAGACTGACCACACTCATTGTTATGACTCTACAAAACAGAGCAAGGCAGTGCTACATCCACAGATATTTTGCAAGTGTTTTTAGGCAGTCTTTCTTTTCAGTGCCAAGTTTAACGTTCAAGCATATACAAGGACAATTTTTTAGCACTCCATTTCTGAATTATCTGTATAACCTTCGTGTTGAGAGGCGGCCTATCTGTCAGCTAAGCGGTGTTTTAGTTGACACATCCGGTTGTGCCTTGATACTGGATAGTAAGTAATACCCGTCAGTTGACATGACAGAGATGTTATTTGTACGACAAAGGTCCTCGAAATTTCATTGTAAGAATCCCACGGTTGAGCGAGAAATTGGCCGGTGATGGCTCTATGCAGGGGCTGGTTTAATGTTTTGCCTAACTGTATGGCAATTATATTTGGTTGAATGCGTATTCATACCTTTGATTTCTGGAATTTTAGCGAAAAATGCTCTTCCTCGCTTTCAAATCTTTCAGTCAGTACTAAAAACTGACACACTTTATACGTAATATTCATCTTCAATGGGATGATGGAGAACTGATCGGTTTTAGGAATTACACCACTTTTTCGTCTCTGCAATTATGAAAAATTTCAGTTGTTGTAGCCATGCAATAAATTGTCAACATGCGAAATGTCCACTGAATGCAACCCAGTAATTGTGAAAATGAGCTCTTAATTTATGCTGATATTTGCTTGATCAGGTGTTCGCTGTTGATCAACCCGATCAGACTCGTCGGATCGAGGATATCCAGAGCCAGTGTGCAGTACTCACCCCGAAGGAATTTGTGAAAGGCATGCATTATTGTTATCATTGTCTCCTCATTTCTGCCTGCATAATACACTTGATTTACTTTCAGAACGTCCGACGGAGATTCCTGAATGTGACGTTTTTGTGTGCGACTCTCGCATACCGGGCCATTCATTTGCGAAAGGGGAGCCGTCGTCACTCTTCACTAAGCCGACGGAAAAAGTCTGTAGTTGTTTGTTTCCCGGCAAGACATTTAAAAGTAGATATATGGCCTCACACTGCTTATTTTCTAGACTTCTGCCGAAGACGAAAACTACGATCCTTTGAACGGTGGAGCTCCAATGCATATCGACTCCGCGAAGCCTCTCCGGAAGTTCAAGGTGAGAACCTCGTGTCATCCTGCAACGAAGGACGTCTTCTGCGCTGCCGCAATGTCATCGTAGTGATGAGGTAGCGTGGGAAAGGCATGATAGAGCGTGGGAAAGTGCGTGTGAAAGGGATGGTGGGCGGGGCGCTTCGTCTGCGTGCTGTAGAACTTCTCTTCATGCTACGAGTGCGGTAGGCGGCCGTGGTGGGTCCGGGGACACTTGGGCAGCTGCAGACGCGCTTTCTAGAGGTGTTGTTTTCCCAGAATGAGAGCGAAGGTGTCAAATCAATGCGTGTAGGGGTTTAAGCAAAGGTTATAACTGGGGAGAAGAGGCTTCACCCGAGGAGTTTATAACTGCTCGCAACTTTTCCTTTAAGTGTAGCGAGGAAGTGCGCGTATCGAAGAGACGCAGCGTCATCCCAGTTGGGGCACAAATAATGGGAGGCCGGCTGTTTGCACGATAGACCATCGATTCGCAATGGGGGGCAGATAGCGCGATTGGGGAGAGGTGCGAGGAAGCAATGGCGTGCGAAGAGAGCATGGCTTGGTGGAGGGTCGCAACGGGTTGTCGAGGCAGCAGCAGATGGTGTGAGAACAAGGCCGACGCGGTGATTGCGAGGCAGCACGGGCTGCACGGAGGGGCACAGAATCGAGGCCGAGCGGCAGTCGTTGCGCGCGTCGTCTGTGCCGACCTGGCGGGCGGTCGCGGTGGCGACGTCGAGCTCGTGGCGCGAGTGCGACTCCATGTTGCTGCGATTTCGTCGCCTCGCATCGCGCCTGCGATTCTCGCTCACCGCCGATGCTGCTGGACGCGGGTACCACCGCGGCTGTGGCGGCGCCCGCCCGCCACCACAGCCGTGCACTAGCGGATCTCCCTATCAGCTTCCCACCCAGGACGTCATCTTCCCCGACCTCGGTGCACTCTGCCTGTGGCGAGCAGTGGTTGCGTCTTTTTCCGCCGTGCCTGTCTCTTGCACCGTGATTGGCTCGATCTCGTCACTTGAACTCACTGGTTCTATCCGTCATTGATATTACCCACTAACCTTATTCGTTGTTTGTACATTACACCGAGGATGCACACTTTGTACATGTCTTGTTGACGATCATACGCGTTTCAGCAGTACAAGGGCGCCCACCTGCCGGATGCTGAGGTCTTCATCTTCAAAACGCCAATAGTCATGGAGAAGGTGGGTCGGCCGTTTGGCCTCTTCAAGCCTTCAACTGTTAAGAGAAGGTCGATTCGCAGCAATACTTTTTGATGACGCTTGCACTTGCGCTGCAAACATGGTGCAGATCGTGCTGCTGCCTTCTAGTTTCTTGCCGCAATTGAGGGTAGCATTTGAGCGTAGCTGGTGCATTCGTAGAATCTTTTGTTTATGTTTCTGTATGGAGAGCGATAGTGAATATCACCTCTGTGCAGTGCTACTTCCTGTTTGTACTCTTGGTAGCTACGTGAAACAAAATAAATGATGGTCGTTTTTATGTTGAGATTTTTCTGACAGGTTTTTGCAAATTCCAGAGAACTGTTTGCGAAAATATTGGAGCTGGTGGGAGTGTTTGCTCTACAGCTGTCAAGATGAATTTTGGGATTGCATAGATATCTAGGTGAAACCACGGCATTACTGAGTTCGAGGTCTTACCAATCACCGCTCGAAGCTATGGGCGGTTTCCGCTCACTTGAAGGGTCGCTATGGGCGCCGTGCTGTAAGACTTTATAATTTTGCTTTAAGGAGATGTCACCACTTGCTCGCAATGGTTCGAATGGACCATCAGAGCTGGACATGGAGTTGGACGAAAACGATACTGATGGAGCTGAGTCGACTGCTAGCAAGGTAAAATCTTGCTTGAGTAATGAGCTGATGTAATCAATCTGCTACACAGCTGGGTACAACTAGAAATGAAACGACGTTCCAAAGAGAAAGGCAGATGTTTTTCGGAAGGCTTTCATTGCATTGGTATCCGGAGGCTTGTCATCGGCCGATTAGAACCATTGAAAGGTTGACGCTAATCCGTAGTATTGCCTCTTTGGCGCCGTATCAGTTTGCATCCGTTTTCAGTTAATGTTTATAGGATGTGAAAAAGAGAATTTCATTTGTCGGTCTTCTTGGGAATTTTTTTTTGGCGAAATGGTTTCTAATGCTCATGTTAAAGTGCACTTAGGAATTACGAAGTTGACGTTAGGGTGTTTTACATCTTGCTAATTCTCAATCCAATATAAGAAGCCTTGACAAATGGAGACTCTGATTAAGAGCTTTGGACAATCTGGCCATCAGTTATATTGTTTCAGTCCGGTGTGATGTCGAATTGGCTTGCTGCGCAGCCAAAGTTGACAGCTAAGAGCAAGTCTGGTTATATTCTTTTCTCTGCTGAAATAAGGAAACGAATTATGCACGAGAATCCGGACTCCGGCTTCGGAGAAGTGTCAAAGATCGTAGGAATCGAGGTACATACTTTGAAGTTGCTTTGATAATCACTAGAACACGGACTTCTGTGATTTATAGCTTTCGAACGGTTTTCTTTTGCTTGTTTGTCAGAGCTTTGATTTGATTCCGAATATTCCAGTGGAAAAAGCTATCTGATGACCAAAAGCGACAATATGAAGTCAGGGCGGAATACATCGCCAGTGAGCGGGCAAAGCAGGAAGCTGCACGAGCTGCCAGCGAGAAATCGCTACAAGTGAGTTGCGCAGAGTTGTTGAATGGGTTAACATCATTATTATATCCTTTAGAATCAACGTCAAAAGAATGACGACTAGGGTGCTAGCGTTGCTTTAACTTCATAATTTTCAGCCTGGTCAAATTCGAATATACCAATGCAAATGGATCAATTGCGATTCGCAGTTTGATAGTGAAAATGGCCTGTACGAGCACATTGTTCAGCACCACACAAGCCAAATCATTAGTGAGTTTTTCTTTCCAAATTCAGACTGCTGGACGGTTGAAAACAGTTAGATTGCTGGAGGGCTGAAAACAAAGTTTTAATCGTTACAGTGGATAGCGAGCAGCAATATGTGTGCATGTGGGTGACGTGTGTACGAAACAGAAAAGAAGGCAAACCTTTCCCATCGCTACCTCGTCTTCATCGACACATGAAGGTTGGTGTTTTTGTCTGCGGAGGTCGTTATTTCTAGGGTTATGATGGCTTTTTTTTTCGGAATCAATAAGAGTGTAGTTGAAGCACAGGCTGAGAAGTGCTTCTTTCACAAAGATTTTTGGTCAGAGATTCTTTAGGTCACTCTCGTCTTATTAGTCGATATCGTCAATTTCAGGAGAAGCACCTTGCTACGTCGATGAAAAATGTCTATCCAAATCAAATTGGAAGGAATTTCTTCAAACTAGCCACCCAGCCGAATACCGGAGGCGAAGCGGTGAGTTGTAGCTCCTTTAATGTCATTGATAAGTATTGCTACAGAGAATGAGCGTGTCTTACAAAGTGGCTGGTTTTTTCTGTCTTCGCAAAGTAGGGGCGATTTTCATTTTTTGGCTTCACAAAGCCTAAGGTCTGGCTGAATGGTCATCTGAAAGGATTATTTAAGAAAGTCGGCATCTTCCAGGCGAGCAGCCTTGTGCACATTCCGTACGGACGAGGCCTTGGTGGTCAAACACCTCAAGGTGCTCCTGCTCCGCAAACTCCTCATGTCAATGGACATGCGAATGCAATTCCTCCTCACCTCAACGGCGAACATCACTATCCCGTAGGTTACCTCATTTTTTCGAATCCTAATCGACTATTTTGGTCATGTCGGGAAGGATTCTGATCGCACGAGTTATTCTATCGTCTTTTTTTAAACAGAAGACGATTCAGTCAACAATGCAACAACATCAAACACCTCCTACTGCTCAAATGACTCCACAGGTCGCTCATCAAGCTACGCCTTCTTGTTCACAGGGACCCATGGTTTGTCGCGCATTATGTTTGCGAAATGTAGCGAAGTCTCATTGAAAGGATTATCCATCTGTTTCCAGCCATCGTCATCTATGCAGCCACCTATAACGGACGCAGGGCGCACGGTCGTCAAAGCTCAGGGTGCGGAGCCGGTATTCGTGGCGCCGCCGTCTTCGGTACATGCCCGACGTGTTTTGCACTCGGAAACATATCTTAGGTAAGTGGACGCGTTTTTTTTAAAGTACTAAGTACACTTCGGATAGGTATTGGTGCGACCTATTATATGTGGTTTGGTGATCTATAAACGTTGCAGTATTGGCGTGATAGTTGCAGATCATCATTCTATTCGTGCAATAGTTTAGCACGTATTCTATTTTGTTATGTTCTCCACCTCTGTTACGAAACTTGACTGGTTTCGGTCAGTTTTCGGTAGTTTTGGTTGTTCTTGATACTGCTTCAAACTCGATAACTTCTATGTTCCATTCAGAAATACGTGGTTACTATTGAAAGAAAAGCTGCTGTTGGGGTGCGAAAGCTCATAGTGGATTTAACGGTCCTGATGCATTATTTCAGGTATATTGAGTCACTGTCATCGAATCGCCAGCGCAGTGTCTCTAAATGGGACGCATCATTGACCACAAATCCGCGCAATGCGCAGCCGAATGCTGCACGACCGCCACCGACGCACTGGATCAGAGTGAGTCTTTTCCACTTCTTTCCCTTGCTCGATTGACGGAGCGCAGCACTCATTCTGATGTTGGCTCAGGAGTCCCGCGGTCGACCTGTCGCCCGCGAAGATGACGTGGTTCGTGCTCTGTGGCGACTACGCGATGAGCTACTCGAGAGTACTTGCAACATGTCGGTAGAGAGGGAATTCGCTGGTGTTTTGTGAGCAGGGGAATTGTGCATTTTTGCGTGCATCGCTGTCTTGTTCAGTATGTAACTCGTCTGATGATCTTTTGTTCTCTACTATCACATTTCCACTAGACTATGCAGAGGCTGTTGTGCCTTTTGGTGGTCCATGATCTCCTCGTACCGCGCAGTATCATTCTTCGCTTGCAATCGAATCCGAGAAGCCTTTAACCCAGCCCCGCCCGCCCGCCCGCCCCTCGTATTCCGTCCCAAACGTCCACGATGTGTGTCTGTGTGTCCGTCTAACCCCACCACTGTTGCTTTCTCTCGCACTCCTCCCTAATCATGCATAAACCACGTCCCCGCGAACCAATCCTCATCAAGTGAACATCACATCTTACTATCTCGCATACGGTGAATTTGTAGGTCTCTGACCCTATGTGTACATTTGTGATGATGTTTGTTATATGATATGATAACATTGATTTGATTTGATTAATTGATACTTTTTACTCCCATTTGTTTTGTTGAGCCTTTTTCGTCGTTAAAGTATGTAGTTTGGTGAGGTCGATGATGAACAAAGAAGTCGATTAAGTTTTAGTTCTTGTAGTGTTCACATGAAGGACAATTACAGCAAGAGATCGTATCTCTTAAAGGGCAATTACGAATTACAACAAGTGGAAACAGCTAGGGTAAAGCTAAAGGCAAGTGAAATAAGTTAGAGCGAGCGAGGCCTCCTGGTCGTTGGCCGTCTGTGGCTGCGGGTGTAGCACCGAGTGGTGGCCTCAACGATATGTTAGTATTGAGCCAGTATGGTGGGGTGACAATACATATATGTATAAAGCTTAATACTGGGGCTTATTCACAATGAGCACAGTGGGCTTGGTGGAATAACTGGGTCGCATCATTCGTAGATGCTCCAAGTAGGATAAGGAGATGACGGCTTGCCAGCAGTTGTACGTCAGGAACACGGTCAGGCCGGCGAAGATCGCGGTGCACTGGATGTAGTACGAGTCGGTTTTGTCGGTGTGCAGTGCTGAAATTGAAGATTTTCTTGTTTATTTATTAAAAACGAGGCGCAAATACTAATGTAAACCTGAGTAATACCAATAATTCAATGCTAAGAGATGTTAAAAGAATGGCAGAGATCTCAGATCCATTGTCTCTCAACTGATAGGCACCACAATTATTTATTTATTTATTTATTGCTGCTTCACAAATGATGTGCTTGATACCAGTAACAGTTCACTTAAAAAACGTAGGCGAGAAAAGTGTTGAGTTTCATAATACGTAGTGGTTAGACGAAGTTTACTAACTCCGGCACGGAACATACATTTTTGGTTAGAACGGTAGCGTCATTGGTCCTTTGATCTTCTGATCTTTAGTGGGCAAACTCGCTCTAGTGTCCGATTCAATTCACTTTATTCATTGAATGAGTCGTTGCTTTCGCTTTCACAACCTGATCACCTCTTACCATATTTTCTCAGCCTTGAAACTGTTCGCTCACATAGAGTCAGTAAGTTTGAATGCCGCTCTTAGCAGCTGTTTTTCTGAGGTATTGAATGAGTTCTCAAGGCGGCACGCAACTGACGACCACTTGCCATTAGCAGCATTGATAGAGGTGCAGAATGTATTTCCCATACTTGGAGTCACTACGGAAATGGCATTTCCTCAGTTTTCTTTTGACGTTATTTCGTCCACTCCACATCAATCCGTTATTCTTTAATTTGCAATTTACATCTCGAAACCTACGAAGAGTATATGAACTGCCAAGTTTTCCGCGATCAAACGCTGCCTTTGAATGTTTCCGCGACTGGGGATTTGTGTATTCGAAGCAGATTTCTGGACCCAGTGCTACGTCCCCCGCACCACCCACTCTGATAACTGTGCAGCACGAACGCAGCCCGGTCGTCGTAATGATTCCAGTAGAAACCCGAGCAACAACAGTTCTCAATTGCTGGCATCCTCTCCTTAATTGCTGCTCAAGCTTTCGTCCCTTTAGCAGCAATTGCTGAGGGATGGCAGCAATTGAGGGGATGATGGCAGCAACTGCGAACCGTTGCTGCTAGGATTTGTACTCGAAGCATTACGCCGTTCGAGCTACATTCGTGCTGCACACTTATCAGAATATGTGTTAACAATCTGGTTGTCTGTGCATCCACACATTCCACTGACATCTCCGCTCTTGGCGTGGCCCGTGCGAGCAGGTGCAGATCACTGGTTTCCTATATATTTATGAAGTGGTCAGATTTCAAATGTCTGATATTCTGAGCCAGGTTTTCAGCAGAAAAATTTCGGAAAAAAAGGTTTCTGGCATTCCGGATTCACTGAATAAATGTAAAAAAAAATAATAGAATGGAAATGTTATTCGTTTCGCCTCAATCTTCAAATAAAACATATTCTATGTCTAGTTCTAAGTTGGCTACGCTTTCAAAAATAAACAGTACTTTAAGAAACTAGCAGTACTTTAAGAAACCTCTAAATTCGGAGTGTCTACATATAAAACGCCTTCTATAAACGCACAGCTCGTCCAAACAGTGGCATTTGTACCCTGTACCGTGAAAAACTCAAGCAAATACCGTCTAGCGAAGAATTTCAGCGTTAGTGATATCATGCTGTCAATGAAATAATTTGGTTTGCACACAAAACGAGCAGAGCACAAAGAAAAATGTTACTCTGAACTATGTTTTGACGGTTTGAAGGGAAAATGAACACTAAAATGTGCCATCCACGTGTTAGCTTCGTTTCTAAGCACAGAATGTTCCACGTCTTGTACCCACATATACGTATGTTTCCATTATCTTCAGTATGTACTGGAATATCCCTACTCCCACCTATAACCAGATGTGCTTCCTTTCTTTATATGTCTTATTCAGCATAAATAATTAAGTAGGTAAAAGGTGGGAAGGTGTCTCCTGTATTTAGGATCAAATAAAAACCCAACTGATCAGTTAATCTGATTATTGGCTTTTCTGAAAAAAAAGTTGAAATGTTTAGGGGAAAGAAACTCCATAGCTCTCTTCCCTTCCCTTCTCCACAGTTTTGTTGCTCCTTCCCCCTTGAATATCCGAATTTTCAACTTATTTCGGTTCGAATATTTGAGCTCGAATACATGTTAACACAGTATTTGGCACAAACATTAGCGGTTGGCGCTGCTCATAAGGAACTTGCATTTATTTCTTCATATTTCTGCTTTGTTCCCAGAGATTTAAAAATATATGATGCGCACTCGAAGGTTCCAAGTAAGTACATATACATATGAAGCAATACACCTCCAATGCAGATAAAACTTTAAGGATAAAACTTTTGGCTGTGACCAGAAACTGGTGAAAGCTGTCTCAAAAACAACATCGAAATCCTGGTAAAGTTACCAAATTAGCAAACAAGTGAATGGAGAAGTAAACAAATAATGAGTGGGAGTAAGTCCCTTTGCAAGGTCCAAGAGAAACTACCAGACGTGAAAGTTCCACTTGTCGGACAGGACCGAGCTACGTATTTGTTCCTTAGTTTGGCAACTACATACTTCCACCGCTCTCAGATTCTTTTCTTTCAAGCATTGGATCTTAGGAAGATTTCTGGATCGCTAATTCAATAAGTAGCTTGTTCGTAGTATTCTTTGCTTCCACCTACCTCTGGTAAGTATAGTGAAAATCTTGTACACTGGACAGACAAATAATCATGGATATGATAGATAGTTTTAGCGAAGGTCTCGTGGAACACTACTTACGTTCAAGCTTAAAAAACCTAAGAGACCCACTGGCATTTTCGTTGGTATGATGGAGATTCGATAGAAAATAGGTCCAATTTTCCATCGATTTCCATCGGGACAACAGTCACATCACTGCGGCTCGAACAAGGTGAAAAAGCGTTTTCTGGAGCAAAATTATTGCTGTAATTCGTAACGCGTGCAATTGTTCTGGGTAACATGAACGCGTCGTTACGAGGTGTTGATGATACCTATGCCATTTTCTCCATCGCCATGGAAATCGACGCTGCAGGAATTTTGCGTGGGTGATTCCGAGAACAGAGCGCTACGGGAGGAATGTCGAGAATTAAAGAGGTAGTATTCTTCCCTCCTGGAAATGCAAGGAGCGGAAGCTTTCCTATCGCTAAACTCAGCTCTGATCGTTTAGAATGTATATCACTATGAAAGCACCGTATTTTCCGATTACTCTCGAAAGACATACTACAGAATTTTGAACATTTCACCTCAATTCTTTTGTTTGCTGATATTCAAGCAGTACTGTTCTCTATTGAGGAGTCTCAAGGAGGATCGATTACGAATGGCTCGTCTAGAAAGGCTAGCTGTTTGTGCTATTCTATTCTGAAGCCTGATATATAGTTATTTATTTATTTATTTATTATGCACTTGATGTGCGCTAAAGCAGTTTACGGAATTGGAAAAACAACGAGCTGTGAAAGGCAGACCCAGTAATGGGTTAACAACAAAAAACAAATCAGAAAGAAGAAGAAAAAAAAGAGAACAAGATGAGTTAAAGGGGAAAAAAGTAGTTTTCCAGCAAAGGCCATCCCTGGGATGCTAAAAGATCGGGTGGATTGGAGCCTGCACTGAGCCTGCGACTCTCTGGTAAGATACACCTGCCTGTCCTCCTCCCCGGCAAAGGAAGAAAAGCAGAGACCTCACCGACAAAGACCCCCCTATTTTAGTTATCCTTCGATATATTTTATAGAAACATAAGATTTCGACAGATTTTTCAAATTCATATCTCTGGTTATAATAAGCTCAAAAGAGTTTTTGAAAGGGATAATCATTTGACTCTCACGTACAGCAGATTTTTTCCTATAAAAACAGATTTTTTCAGGACAAAAGTCCATTACCTAGGAAACTCCACAACATAAAAACAACGTCCATTCCTAGTTTCTTCCCCTTCTTTATGTGGATCACGTGCTCCCGAACAGTGAAAGAAAAAAAAGGAGAAAAACTGAAAAAAGCCAGTGTATCTTGACGGAAAGTCCCCCTGTGCGGGATTTTGCGGGATTTTGTATTGAAAGTGAGGCAGAGATTCGAAAAAAAATTGCAAAACTATAGTGCAAAACTTCAGGAGTTTTCCGGAAAGACGCTTCAGACAAAGTGGGTGTGGCAAAGCTACAAGAAGATAGGAGATTTTATGAAAGATTGATTAATGTGTTATATCTCGCCTGGAAGTTTTTCTAAAGCACTTCTGATAAAATCTTGTATAATTTGATCGTGCATATCTAACATAGGAACACTTTACAACAAAACTTTTTGGAGCTATGTTTTCGCAGCTACTTGGTAGGTAAAGTTCAAGGGAGTCTTTCCACTGTTTTTTTCTCTGGAGTCGTTATAAGTTAATTCAATTATGTTCTGGAATGTTCTGGATTCAATTTAATCACCATACATTTTCTGAACTTATTTTATTTAAATGAAACGGCTTTCTCCAATATCCATTCCATTCACCACGTATTCCTCCAAAATTCCCTCGAAATCAACCACAAATTCACATTCATTTTATAAGGTAAATCTCATTGTATCATAGAAAACATTTTCAGGTTCAGGCTAGGAAAGACCTTCAAACCAAAGAAAAACCACGATAACTCGGATGTTGCGCGTTAATTAGAGATGATATCAACAGCAGAAAATCACTTTGATAAACAAGTAAACAAAATTATCCGTAGGAGTTAAGTGCAGCCGACCCAGCGAGGACTACGAGCACGGGGAACGCCGTTCTCGACGCGACATCGATCATCGAGCGGTGTCGCGGTGGTTTTTTCGTAGCTGTGTGGGGCGTTCGCGAGATGGCGACCTAATGTTTCATACATCCGTGCCGTCCGTTGCGTGGTATTATCCCACAATGACCCACACCCCACGAAAATCCAAGCGTATCGATATAATTGGGGATGGGCATGCGGAAGGGCTCTCACACGAGGCTCATGCCGGCTTTCTCAGAAAAAAAACGAAGTCCGAAAAAGTTCAACATTTCTGGAGCAGGTTTGAATTTAAAAAATGGAATTTAGAAATTTTGTTTCCAGAATTTTCTGGTTTTCTGGTCCATGATCTACAGGGTGAGTCCACAATAATGTGGTAACAACCATTTTTAGGGCCGAATAATGCATTAGATAACCGTCGATTTACTTCAAAAATTCGATTTCGAAAGGCTATAGTCCAGATGTTTGAGGGAGAGGGAGCAGTACGATCATCTAGGAATGATAAGGAGACGTTTAGGTGTCTCTCTCTTTTTTTTTAAACATTTGAATTCATTGGGTCTAGTACTGCACGAACACGTGCTTTGCTTTAAAGGAGCATGTTCTGCCTTGGAGTCTAAAGCAATCCGAAGATCGTTTCCGATTCCGGACTTTGCCGCAGGATGGACAAGGACGGCATGAACAATAAATTTGCCAATGGCCCCACAACAAGACGAAACTTTATTGACTGCTTTGGACGGATTTCGTGGACAGAGACATTCCTTGACAGACATGTGATTGCTCAAAACTCCATATTAATCTACAATCTTTGAAAAATCGCTTGAAATAATAGGGGATCACTTTTACTCCAGTTATTTGCACGACAGTCTGTGACTTCACTGGATGTCTCAGGGTCAGTTTTCTAGCGGTTGAGGGATAACCCTGGATGTTGTCCTGTCTCTTATTCATTGAGGGGCACTGAACAGAAATCACATGTCAAAGTTTTGGCCCACCCTATAGGTACATTCGGAGGAATGCCCAGAAGGTGAGTCAATCTTCTCTGCCAGAAAGAAAATAGGTGGAGTAAAATTTGTTGCGCAAAAAAAACCACGGAAAGAATCGATCCTAGTAGTCTATATGCGTTGAAGCCACGTGGTCAATTTTTTTTGAGTTGGAGTGCCGAACCTATCTGGGAGTCCACATTCATGTAAGCCCTGTCTACATATTCAAAAAAATTGGGAGAGTTCTTCACAGAACGTCGTTCTGTTGAGGAAATCCTCTAAGGTTGTTCTTTGGCTCACTTCTTGATGGGCTTGAAGTTGTACTGAAACAAGGGCTGAGCCATTGCAGCGTTGGATGACAGGTTGCAAAATAAAATCCGCCCTTTTAGCCATCTTATTCCGTTGTTTCAAGCGAGCACAAGTCGTCAGCAAGTGTACTATCATCAAAGCGAATCTTACAAATTCGACGAGCTTTAAAATCTCCACACAGCGGAGCGGTCCCACAATTTGCTCTTCGGTTATTGATGTCTCAGATAACACAGCGTATCCATCAGGGCTATAAAAAGCGATAGAAAAAGAAAGAAAGAAAAGAGGAAAAATATAAAAGGAGATGACCAGTTAATTAGTCAAAATCAGTTGGGGCAAAACAATCCGTATAAGAAATATACTGATAAGAGTTCCTCTATCAACAGTGAAAGAAATTCCATCAAAAACTGTAAATCTTGCAACAATTTGGCTTGATATCTTAATCCTTAGTCGCTCGCCTCACCAGCAAAGCCAGGTGGGGTCACCTTGCTGCCAAATTTGACTCCTCTGTGAAATTTGTGCGAAAATTGAAGAAGCTTCAAAGCTGCGAACGGGCTGAGAAGCCATTCTAGGTAGTGTGCTGAGCGCTACACCATTTTGCCATCCTGGAATACGCACTTCCGACGACTCCCAGGTGAGCCACCTGCTCTATTTTCCGTTCGCCTCAAATGGCTCATAAATGCAAATTCGATGAGTTGTCAGCGATGTTCACCAAAGGAAGCCAATCAATCGTATTATTGTGTGCTGAAGTGGGTCTACAGCACGCTTTCTACAGGTTCAGCAAGTCGCGCGTTTTCGACTGCGTACTAGTTTCGATCCCACTGGCCGAGCACTGGTCTTTTCCCGTTTTTGGGCAATCTTGATCGGCGATCTAAGGGATTCTTTTAGGGGCTCAGGATCTGCAAGAAACAATGGTGAGGACATTGTTGCGCACGAGCGAAACGCGCCGAAGCAGGTTCTGTCGGACGAGTTTCAAAGAAGCAACAAGATGGACACGTGCTCCTTCGGATTGTTTTACAGCATCCCGAAAACGAGAATATGAAATCTTCGAGAGGAAACAGTAGAGAAGAATTACGCCTAGAAGACCTTTAAGCCTATTTAGAACTTAGAAATGAAAAATCTTCAAAGGTTTCTCTTTCCCTGTTTACACGGAAGGCTAAAAAACCTAGATCTGGCTTGGATCTTTGGTTCCTTCGGGCCATAAAAAATTTCCTGTTAGAGCTGTAGCTGCATACGTAAAACTAACCAAGGATATCATAACTACACCATCCTTCGGCCAGTTCAAGCGTATTATGTCTTCAAAACTACTCAAGCCATAGATGATTTGAAAATGTGTTTTCACGTAAAATGTGTATCTCTGTGTTCTTTCAACTATCACACGTTTTCCTTAAGAAACGTAATAAATGAATGAATGTAAAAAAGTCTGTGTCATTCGAAACAATTCGTCACCATTGCGTTCTCCGTAAAAATCCAAAAAGATGAACCACTTCAATCATCTAGGAATAGATACCTCTCAGAAGGAGAAACCAAGTCCAGAAACCTCATGACCTACGCGCTCCCATAAATAGTTCTTGTCTCCCGTCTGCCTGGAGCTAACGGTTCCTAGAGAAAAATGAGAGACAACTTACTATCGAACGCCCAGTTGAGCACCATGATGATGTAAAACGGTTTGAAGAAGAAGTAGAAGGAGAATATGAGTAGTGCGTAGCAGGCCAGGACAACGTGGAACATCTGGAAAAGTGAAGAATTCCTGCAGAAACCTAAATTTTGCGTTGATTGAGAACGCCCAGGTTCAATTGAACGAGTTTTAGATTTTTATTCTCTTTTCCCTAATGTTCACTTTCTTTGCTTTATTTTCTTTCCCAAGCCCTGGTTTCTCCTCTCTTGCGGAGGAAATGTTGAGGGAGCAGTACGCTTTAGGTCTAAATTCCGTAAAATACCGTGCAAAACAGAAGTCAGGTTTTCATGTTCGTTTTGTTTCTGTGCGGTAATTCATAATTTATTGATTATCTAGTTCAGGATACGCTAGCCTCCATGTGGTAAAGAGGTTTTTTTCAGAGAAAAAGAAATTAGGATAACACTGGTTTAGAATCTAATGTGGCTCATTTAATTTGGAGCGAGGGCAAGTGTGATTAACGAACCTAGTTTTCTCGCGTCTTTTAAAAACAAATACCCGGCGCACATGATCTTCGTCTATGTGAAATTCACACACAGTTGTAAGGGCTGTTAATCTGAAAGCCGACACCACAAGCAATAGAGACGGTGTAGATGGTCACCTATTCGAGCTTCTGCAAATCTGCGCTTTGCCGAATTGTCTCTTTCTTCCTTCTATTTTTTCTTTCGTTTTTTCTCTCCCTCTCTCTAAAGTAGAAGCAGTGGGGAGCAAGCGGCAGTGTACGTTTAATATTTATTTATTTATTTGAGTGCACGCTAGCGTACCGCCATACAAGTTCATCAAAAGGAATAACCAAACAAAGCCAAAGCAAGAGGGAGGAAACTACAAGAAGTATAAGAAGAAAAACAAACAAAGTCAGGAACTTATGGTCATCAATAAGGAATTTCTTCCATCTTTTTGGCCAACATGGTGGTAACAAATGTATATGTGTTATGCTGGTCATGAACATGACGTTGTATTCGCCCACTGACACCCCTCCGGTATGTATTAGCTACTCCTAGTTGAAGTATACCCAGCATCTGAGAATGTCCTCCATCTGCTTCGGCGTAGCCCCCAAGATGCAGAGTGAGATCGTCGACCGCGGCGCGCAAGTGGTTGCGGTTCAGTTAATCCTCCATTTTTTGAGGTGCTCTTTCAAAGAATCCAAGGTCGAATGAGGTCCAAATCAAGCCTATGCCTCGGGCAACACTAGAACCTATTAACCTTACTGAAAGGTATCTGAACAATTGGGAGGTCATGCTGCGAAATCAGTAGATTCCAGAATATGTGTACTATTCTAGGCCCAGCAGTGAAAAAAAAAAAACATGGCTTATGCGCTGTAGAACTGCTCTGACAGAAAGTTGAGGAAGAACATCCCAAATGATTGCGAATTCAAGGGAGAACATACTTCTTCAAAGGAAAAACACGTGTTGTTGGCGCATTTTTGGTCCATCTTGTAGTAAATAATTTAATTTTTTCCTGCTGGAACGAGCTCATTAAGGACCTTCCTGAGTAATCTTACACATTCGGTTGAATAGTTGGTCAACTTTTAGGTTTCTTGCTGCCATATATCGAAAAGTTTTTGTTTGCCCGAAGCATCCATCATTGTTTCAGTGCAAGTGTTGGTGCTTGCTGCCTAGTTACACCTTTTTCTAGCTCTGGCTGTGTTTTGCTCAATTCCGATACTTAGCGCGTTCACGCAACGTATGACTAAAGAAAAAGTAGCTATTTCTCCGGAAATTCAGGGCACGCTGTTTATGGTATGACATTGTAACCACCACCTATACATCATTGGGAACTTCTTTGGAGACAGGGTGAGCATACTTATTTAGTGGGTCCCTCCTAAAACCTAAACTTTTTTTGTGGGACGGATATGTAGAACTCTATGGAATCGCTGGAATTCTAATCTCCCTGCCCTCCTTCTACTCCGTTCGTTTTTGGAGCACATTTAAATGCACTAGATAACAATGCGAATAAGTAAATTAATGGATGAACATATGAAAAAAATAAACTAAATTTCATACATAGTAGATAAACAGATTTTGGCCTAGAATGTTCCAGAAAATCAGTTACTGAAAATAAATGAACCTTACTGTTGGCATATGAATCGCCTCCTTTTCTTTTCGGTGCAAAGGAAACGAACGGATCAAATCTAATTCCATAAAAGTTTTTTTTACGAGAACTATTTCTCATTTTCTCGTCATTCACGAAAAGTAATGGATTGGCGTGGAATATGTTAACATGCTTATATTATCGATAAATCTACGACATTACTTGCTAAACCAGCTTTGTTAAAAACTTTTGGACAACTGTCATTTTTAGCACTGATGTTCTTCAAAACGCAGGACAATAGATAACGCCAGAATATTGTTGCTAGAAGTGCAAACTCACAGACATGGCGATAATCGGCCAGACGAGGCGGTGTCTTCTGGAGATGATCGCTGCCACTGTCATCACGGTGACGGCGGTGGGGATGAGCAGCACGAACAGCGCCTTCCGGAATTTCAGGTACAAAGCAACGACGAGCGCCAGAATCACAAGCGTTCCGATGGACACCACGATTCGCATCCCAGCCTGGATACGATGGAAAATCAGTTGTTTAAAGACAACACTTCTCGATGTAATGAAAATTTTCCGGACTTTTCCGGCAGAAAACAAGTAAGCTCCTGCTTGCTTCGCATAAAGGTTATCGTTTGGACCGACTCTCAGTTCCAGTGCGTTTCGAAGGCAGCGGTAACGTTGAAGTGAAATAATAGTGAAGTATAGATTCTCTTGCTATCTCTATTATGACCTGTCATCGCTGATATTGACGAGTCGCTTCAACAAAGTATTATATTATATACCTATTTCTCTCTGCATCTGCGTAAATGGTCTATTTTGAAGAAATGGGTGGTGACAACTTTCCCGGGAACGTTTTTGAATACGGGAACTGTAGTCGGTTCCTGAGGCGTCAAAGAAAACAGGTCTTCGCGAGATTGAAATAAGAAAGCTAAGAAGTGCTTACACTCTCGAGTGTCGCCTACGCACAGGATCTCGGACTCGAGTAAGCTTGTAGAAGAATAGGCAGGTATAATCAAATACAGAACGTTACAGGCCGCAGGTATGCTTTAATTGAAGTGCTTTCTCGGCTTTTTGCCCGAATTGTTCTGGCACCCAGTACGAATAGAGGACCACCACTGAAGGGTCCTCGAACATCCGATCTGCCCTGGGGGTCCCTCTGCCCAACTGGTCCTTCTGAGAGGAGGGCTGATTTAGAGCGAATAGGCTTGAATCTAAACCCTGCACTGGGAAACAGTCGCTAATCGATCAGTCCCCACTTTTTTCAGTTCGATTTTTCTATCCAAATTCCTTGCGCAGAGGCCGCGTAATCAGAAGTGGGTGAGGGCTGTAGAGAAAAGGGGGGGAGGGGGACATGGAAGACGAGCGCATATGAGCCTTTGCCATCCATGAGCACTATTGAAGCTGTTCTCAGATATTTCATTAGACTATCGAGCAAAAAACCTTCGGGGTGCCTAAGCTCAGACAACACAAGTTTTTTTTACAGATAATCACTTATCCATACAGCCACAGCGCTCACCCAAAATTAAAGAGAAAATGATAGGGGTCACAAAATTATAAAGGTGATGGAGGAGGGGGGTTGGGGTTGGGTTGCGCACGGGTTACCCAAGAGTAACATAGAATGCGTCCTTCACGCATTACTACATGAAGAGATCTACTAATAACTGTGGAGAAGCTCCGAGATATTCCAGATACCGGGTGCAGGTGTGCCTGTGGTTTCACGCCATGATTCATATTCCTTGTCAAATTGAACGTAAGCCAAGCCTACATCAACCCGATAGTTTCTACGTCAGTCAACCCCCCCCCCCGGCCTGAAATTTTTTCTCATCAAGTAGACAAAGATCTTCAACTAAACTGTACACGTATTGCGCTGAATTCAGATGTAATCTCAAGAACTGGTGAGTTTCCTGAAAGCAAGGGGTGTACCGGTTTTTATGGTCCGGGTCAAATGACCATGGGTTCAATGGAAGAGCAGGCGTTCAGAATGTAGGAAGATTTTCACTGTTCATGTCAGTTCATACCAAGGAGGGTACTCTTGAAGGAAGCTGAATGGATGAATTACTCGAATAACTTAGTTTTGATCTTGGAGAATGAACAAAATTTTCAAATATTCGAGTAACCGACCACTTCGAATCTATTTGATTCGATCGTAAATGCACTATGAGGGTATGTAAACCTGTAACAATACGATTCGTTGTGTGAAGAATGTTTGAGCTCCAGGACAAGAAATCTTCTCCAGACATCTTCCCCACGTAATTGACAGAAACCTCACATTCAGATGTATCGATCCACCCAAGCATCTGTCCTTTTTCTTCTCCTGCGCTCCTAGCGGTGGGCCCACAGCCATTTCCTGAAACAATGCGTTGTCCGCGTGGTGAATGAGCAGCTCGCGACAGGAAGGATCCCCCATCGAGTAGGAGATCGCTGCTGTTCGATAGCACGTGGAAGACGGAAGAAAGCGAACGGTCGCGGATTGCTTCGGATCAGCAGCTAGCCGGGTTTAAAACGGGGCCGCCGCGGGGCGGCCACAGAAAAGGGCTACGATTCGTCCGAAGAGATTATCGGGCGAGGAAAACGAGGCGCACAAAAGGCGACTGAGGGCGAGTTTGAAAGTATCACGTCGAAAGAATGGGAAAAAACGCGGAATTGGGATCATGGGGTCGCAAGGAACAACAAACGATGAGGTTAATGCGATCAGACGAGCGGGAGAGCAGATGGATCAGGATGAGCACCGTGGAAAATTGTGCCGCGAGCGAAAATAAGAATCCCAGGAAGTCGTTGATATACACTGCTGGTACTGTTAGTGTTAGTGTTCCGGTCACTGTTTGAGAGCAAGGTGGCCTTCATAGTCAAATGCGAATACAAACTTTCAATTTGCATGAAGCTCCTGGAGCTCTGAAAAAGAATGAAAATCCTCCGATATCTGCAAGAGTCGGAAACCTTTAGCTTCAAAAAACTGTAGCACCTAATTTAGCTTCTAAAAACTGTAATACCTAATTTAGCTTCTGAAAACTGTAGTACTACTGGTGGTAGTCTTTTGAAGGCGGTCAAGAGTCCAGGTAATGGGAAAAGAATATCGGTAGAGGACGTTTTTCCAATTGTAGATGGAGGACGAATTTTCCCCATCATGGTCTACACGTGTAGGCCCTTAACTTATTCAAACGGAATATTTATAAGCTTTTTTTCGCTTTTTCTGGTGCTCCATTGAGCGTAGTGAATAAGTGAATAAACAAATAATTGCGGATTGTTAGATAATCGTCAATCCGCCACAGGAATGTAACCGTAAGCTCAGATAGCACTGAAAAAATTGCTAAGGCATAGATTTCTTGAACTGTAGAAAATCTACTGAAGAATTGAAGGAAGATGGTAGAATAACTGTGCAGACAAGAAGCCACCATTGGCTCACATTGTCTCCGCCTTTTTCAAGAAGAAAATTGTAAGAAAAGGCGCAAAGCAAACAAGAAGAAGAAAAAAAAAACCAAATATGGATTTACCACGAATACAGAGAATTAGCTATTAAAACACTTCAAAAATGTGTGAAGCTGAGGGAAAATTTTAAAGCTATGCGCGATAACATAGAATGTCGGCCAGAATTATATACTAAATTATAAAATTGCAAAATCATAAGTCCATAATTACAAAATTATAAAATCATGGTAATATGCCCCTGATCATCTACAAGTAAAAATGTGAACTTCTGAGCTTCAAGCAAGCAGAAGTTATTTAGGAGAGTTGATCGGCTATATAATTTAATTTATGCCGACACTGTAGTAAGTCCAAACTTCTGAACTTACAGACGAGCAAGTCAATTTTTGCTTTTCTCAAAGCATCATTCAGAGGCAATACATAGTAACGTATTCCCAAAGCGATATTTCGAACTCATTTCTTCCTGGAATTGAGAATATATGGTTCTGGGAAGGGGTTACGGTGATGATTACGATGATTTTGCGAAAAGCTTCCTGTGAAATTCTCTTACCCTCAGATCCCAGAAAAGGGTTGCAGATTGCAAAAGGGAGTTCTTCTTTCAAACATAAAACTCAAGATGGAGCTATGCCCTGAAGAATATTATTTCCATATGCGTAGTATTTCCACTTGCACAGATTTTTATGAATTTCAGTGTCTTATAACATAGCATAGCTTCATCAACAGATCCAAACGAGCGGAATGCTCCTATGTATAGTTCAAATTCCCTCCCCCCCCCAAAAAAAAAACAGGCCCAAAAACGAAAAAAATAAATGCAAAAACGGGACACTATGGACTGCGTCCAAATGGAACAGCGAGAATATTCCAGAGAACCTCGATCGCCATCTGAGATAAAGTCAACAGGAACGGCGAGATCGCCAGATTCCCAGAGTTTCGTCGCCGTTCAGTGCGAAGTCCGAAGTCGAGGGAAATTAAGTAATTAGTGATCAATAAGATTAAGAAGGTCGCCTCAGATTGAA
Organism: Ancylostoma caninum; assembly: GCA_037903475.1. Classification (NCBI taxonomy): domain Eukaryota; kingdom Metazoa; phylum Nematoda; class Chromadorea; order Rhabditida; family Ancylostomatidae; genus Ancylostoma; species Ancylostoma caninum. The sequence goes on from JBAJFG010000163.1 coordinate 142,218, forward strand.
AGGGGATGATTTTGGCAGAGAAGAAGTCAAAATTGCTGAGTTCCAGCTAGAGGAGTCTGGGCAGTAGGTTAGTATTTCAAAGTTGAGGAAGGAATTTCCACTAAATTTCATAGATATCTGAAGGTGTGCCGAGTGTTTTTACGAGTGGGGACAATGGAGTTGAAGAACAAATAGTGGTATTAGGCACTTGTAAACAATGTGTACTATATTTGCTCTAGCCCGTTTTTTTAAATAAAACACTGACTATATTGCTCTTTTCACCATGCTTGCCTACTTTCCTAACCAGGCCTTCCTAACCAACTTCGAGCCTATTGCGTTCGTTATCGTGATCGTTCCAAACAATTTTATGAGAATGAAATCAATAAAACTGTCGACTAGAAAGTATTGAATGATTTTTTTTTACATTTTTTGTACTTGTGTAATTCTGTGTGGCGTTTTTTCCCTATCAATTTTTGAAGTACAGTGAGTGCATTCAACAAACAGATAAATAAACAAATACCATGCAGACTTGAAGTTATGAGGTGCAAATAAAATGAAATCCAATCAGATGCAAAATTTTGAAACATGAGCGCTCTGTACACGGTGAGACATCCATGTACATATGTATGTAGCTGTGTTTATTAGTTGTAAGATAACAAAGCGATTAAAAATTAATAAAATGAGCTATTGAGCCAACAAAAATGATAAAGAATAATAAATGAGTTATCCAACACTCAACAGCAATCGCACTAATTCTCAAACGAGTCAGGAAATAGTCAAATTTTCTAACTGAAAAAAATCCGTGAGATCATAGCATCGATCAATTAAAGAGCAAATTCAGGGACGCAGCGGAGGTATCCTGGATGAATACAAAAAGCAAATGGAGGTAAACATTAAATTGACTTAGAAGGGTTGCAGAAGCTCTCTAGCGACACCGACGTATTCTGAATGAGTTTCCCAGAACTTCAGTGAACATCGTAGATTACGTAAAGTTCTTCCGTGTTTCTGATGGATCTTCCTCGAATCCCGCATTTCCAGAAACGGAGGAGCACTTTCCTCTAGTTTCGGATGGAGTGAAGCTACATGAGGTTATGATTCTACAATATGTAAAATGATAATAAGTAGGTTGATTAGACAAGACGTTCCCAAAAATTCGAACGAAGGACTCTAATAGAACCACATGCCATTGGAAGGATGGGTAATCTCATAGCTATGGGTAGCAGCTAGATACTGACAACGTTACATGTGGGTGAAAATGTTGATGGGTGTCAGGTAAAGGATAGATTTGGATGTCAACAAGTTTACCATGGGTAATCTCAATGATGCATCCGTGCCAAGGATCACCCAACCAGCCCTCTATAACGTTCAGAATGCCCATGACCGCTCGAGCTGCCATTGGCACGTCAGTTTTTGGTTCTTTCATTTTGATTGCTGGATTTTCACTTATTTTTACTACGACTACTAAATGATTGGAGATCTGAGATTCAAAGAGAAATCAAGAGAAGCCGGAGGATTAGAAGGGTACGTGTGGAAGCTCTTGCGTCAACAGATCTGGAAGACTGGAAGTGAAAAAGTGGACAGAATATCGACGCAATCCTTTCCTAAAACAGATATCCATAACAGATCGACCAGAGCGATAAACAGAACCAGCAAGAATTTCTGAAGCAATCCTCCAGAGCTCAGTGGCTTCTGAATAGCAGTAAGTGGCCACTGAGTACGAAGCCGCAGAAGGACGTGCAGCCGCCACTCCACCCAAAGCGCCTTATATAGACGGCCCAGTGTCCAAGCGAGAGCATTGCGACACTTTACGGCCGAACTCGAAACACCGCGGTGCCATAAATGGAATCAGGTTAGCAGCGTCCTCGAGGGCGGGATGTTCGGCAGTTCAGAACGCGCTCGACGACGAAAAACCCGTGTGCAAAACGAGGCTGACGAGGACGGACTGCCGGCGGCGGCGAGCCGTGAAGTGCATTACGGTCCAGTCTCTGACGCGGATCTGCCGACAGCGAATTCGTCTAATGACGGCTCTTAGCTGAGGCGGTTTCGAGCGCGTCGCTTCTGCACAAAAGAGGGGTGGGGGGGGGGGGGTGAAAACCACCCTAGTACATTTTTTGGAAAGGAATAATCCATTTACGAAAGGACCAGAGGATTATCTCTGGGGCATTTACTGATTTATCCTTTCCCCTCCGGTAAAATGGAAAAATTATACATACATATCATACATATTTACAATGAGCATCGATGGAAGTGTGTTCTTCTTGGGCTTGGAGGAGTACGCGGTGCGACCGCGTCACTCGCGATGGAATCGTCGCCGAAATAGTAAATCATAGGTTTTGTTGCAGTTTTCCATCCTATATGATGTCAGCTATCACGAAAACTAACTAACTATCAAGAGAACTTCATGATTTGCCATCATGGCAACGATTCCAATACGAGCGGTGCGGTCGCGCTGCGTGCTTGCCGAATCCGCGAAAAACGCTTACCCATCGACGCTCACTTATGTGCCTACTCAATATACAAATTAATATGTCAGCTGTGAAACCATCTGCCGATCTAGTTTTCATTTTGCTAACCATGCTGCTTTCTCCATTCTTCACTTTAGTTACGTGTGTTTTGTTTCTATCCTTCGATCTAATAACGTTTACTCGCGGGATTTTTTTTTTGAAAAATCGTACTCATTCTTCAGAAGGAGCCTGATTTAAGACGATAACATGCGATTACGGACATTTTTTAAAATTCGCATCGAAACGAAAAGTTCGGCCACAGTTATGTTTCCAAACTGGACAAAACCTTGACGGATATTGCAGGATAAGCAAAATCGCAAATACGGAGTTACATATCCGCCAGATTCGCGTTTCCAACTGATATGCTTCTTGTAAGGCTCCTGGTTTGAGGTTACTGATAACTTTTAGTATTATAGTTTTGATGGAGGGAAGTTGGATAACACCAGTTCATCATGCCTTTACAAGGTAGCCGAAAATTACCCGTGTACCAATAGTTTATCACTTGACCTTACAGTAAGTTATCGTGAGTTTAGATTTCAGGGCCAGCTTGTTGAAACTCCACATTATCCGACAAGAGTTTGTCCAATGGGAACACAACCGTTGGATGTATTTCAGCTTTTGATGCGAACTTCCAAAAATGCACGCCATTTGTGATTAAGACCAAGTTTCTTTAGTCTTCTATAGATGAAAATCGCATAATATCGTTGGATATCAGGGTCCATTTAAAGTAAGTCTGATTTTCAAAAAAAAAACACTCCTGCGCCCGCCGTAAACCTTATTGTATCAGAGGATAAACTGGTCGCACCCACTTTTGCTAGTTTAGTTTATCCCAAATATCCAAATTTGTCGGATGCGCCACTGGTAGGGCAGATTAGGAGAATTTCATGAGCGTGGGTGCATTGAATCTTCTTGGATGGAGCTTATCTTCCAAGAAATAACCAAACCAAGGATTATCTAGAGCTTCGAAAATCCTTGAAATATTCAAAATTAGCTTTTCATTCTAGCTGACATGAACGATTTGGGAAGAATTCGTGCCACCACTACTTTGCTCTCACAGGAATCAAAAGGATTTGAGAAAAGTCCTTTTCGTGCACTATTGTTTCTAAAATTCTTTGTTCTTTTCTGAAGAGTGACTTCGTTCAATTCGAGTAATTTTTCTGTATTTTTCTTGATCCAAGTGTTTACGTTGTACATGTTCGAGGCGTAGCTCTCATACCAAAAGCAGTTTTCGGGGGTCTCGACCTCTGGAAAGATGAAAGAAGCTGCTTAACATCTCAAATTTCCTGGAGATACAAGAAGGATACAAGGATCTTATCTTACAATTAGATACAAGGAATCTTATCTTAGATACAAGAATTTCGCAAGGAATGGAAGCGAAAAAGTGGTTAGGGTGAAAACATCAAAAAGAGGATGGCACGGTAACAAGAAATGCAGATCTAAGAGCGAGGAAGCTGAATCTACTACTCAAAGAGCTAAATCTCAGCTGAATCTACTACTCAAAGCGCTAAATCTCAAAGGCTGTGATGTGATTAACGATGTGGCTATGGACCTGATTACAGTTGTACTTTAGCACAGGATAATGATGAAGAGGAGATGGAAAAGCTGGAACACCCCCTCCCGTGCCAGTGCGCACGACAACTGCCGCCGGGCTGGAGGTGTAAGAAGTCGAGGCGTGGAAGAAAAACCGAAACCCGCGGCTGCAACCCGCAACATGCGGGTCGCGACAGCACCCCGCGTACCCGATGCATCACTTTCGGCGAAGAGCTTGTTCGCAACGGTGTCAGACGGTGACGCACGCAGTCACAGAGGTCTGTGTAAGCTTCCACGCAGTCCGTTACTGCCGCCTGCGAAGGAACCAGTCCGCCTACGAGCCTGCCGCTTGGATCAGATAGATCATAATTGGAGATGCTTGGACTGGCTAGATCGTCGTCGAAGATAACTGGCAACATAAATGATTACGTAGCGATGAGGATTGAAATGAGGCTTGAACGCCTTTGCGTCGATGACGTGGCCGCAGAAAAACGGCAGATGTGACCGTCCATGCAAAGCTGCGCGTAGATGGAACCGGTTGCGGGCCGTTGCGTTGCCGCTCGGAGACGACCAGCAATCAGCCGCGCTTCTCCAGTGTATAATGGGAAGAGTAGTATGATTTGCGGATGTCGAATCTGGTGCTACTGTAAGGCGCGCGTCAGTTAATCCCATCGAGACGACTGGGTTGCGATAGTGAACCCCAACGGCGCGGCGGTGATGTCGCTGATCCCTTTCCCCAATAATCTCACTGGTTTCTGTCTCCTCCTCGTTACATGAGAAAGTGGGCGGAGCTTGGAAGGAGGTTATGAGAAAAGCGAAAGGAATACTTTAGGGAAACGGAGGAAGTTTTCGTGGATTTCCATAACAGTGACTGAATCGCAGAGGAATCATGCTCCAAAAACGCTACGCCTCCGGTTTCACTGACCACCTGTTCCGGGCACGTTATTTTCGCCCTATTTCATACGACCATTCACCCAATTTGGCTTTCCCATCTCTACAGGATGGAAAAAACATTTTGCAGAGGCTGGGACATAGGACATGGGGGAATTCAGCTCCTATTAAGTGTCGTGTAGGAGTTCAGCTCATATTAATAGTCTATTAAGAGTCATCAAGCAAACATGCATATGAAATATTATTAATATTTATTTTATTTTTTTATTTTATGGCTATTAACATTAAAAACTGTAAAAAATCAACAAACAATCAACTATTCGAACTATTCATTCATTCCAGTAACCAAGAATCCCTCCGTTCGAATAATCCGTTCATTCACACATTGAAAAAACAGCTTATTCGACTTATTCAAATGTTCGAATGTTTCGAAAATCCGATATTCGAATTATTCAAAAATTAGATGAACAGAGCAGAACCAAGTTTTGCTCTGTACTGTTTATGTTCATTATAGTACTAAGAATTTGTCCATTCTTAGGTGGCGCTTGGCCAATGAACCTAGTTTTGCAGTTGTATAATAATAATGGTAACGTGAGATATCTCCTGCTACAGAATGAAAAAAATGAATTTAAAAAAAGAATGAAGACCACAAGGTCTGGATTTTGGAGGTTATTATAGGAAAGACCACATTCATCACTATAAGGCATTTTCTGAGGCGGAAAATTCTTTCCGAAGGCTGCAACATAGAAAAAAGCAGGAACCAGGCAGATGCCTCGATAATATGGTCGGTTTCGCTATGGATGATTGCTGCAGAGAAACTAGAGAAGCAGAAACATTGGAAAGCCTATGACACTCAGAGCAATGGGTTAGAAAGGCAAAAAATATATCGTTCATCATTTGCGGTACTTATCAAGGCTGCATACCTATGACCGAGTAGATATAAAGCAATCTAATTAGTCTAATTAGCAGTTCAGGACTTGGTTCAAAAACTTGGACTTCCAAGGAAAGGAATCCCTACAATTTTGTTTGTATTTATTTCAGAGCTATGCACACCTTCCAAACACCTGAACTCTCGACTTAATCGAAATCAAATTTTCGAATTCGAGTTGTACGAGGTAACCTGCAAATATCCATGAATTAATAGCCACGGAAGTCTTCTCTGTTTATTAATTTATTTAACACTTCACCTTCTTTATTATTGAACTCTGTTGTCGATGTTTCACTAGCTACATACTTATTTCCTATTCGTCATTTAGGTTTACTAGAAATTAGGCTCATGAAAATACATATGTGCACATACATATTAGACATTACTTGTCGAACACAATCAAGTAGGTTTCCTTCATCTTAACTATGGATGCAGGAGGAAACCTAGTTTTATATTTTGTTCTCGTATAAGGCTTATACACGAAACGAAAGCTGAACTGCCGATTAAAACGTGGATATTTGATTTGATTTATTGCGTCTTATTTACAACGCTATGGATACAAATACAGATAAAATACGATTTCTGGTTGAACAGTTACCATTACTTGATATTTGAAGTGAAATTGAAACTTATCGAGCTGACGAATTTCCTAAAAAATAAAGAACTAGATCCTCGTTCAATAATCAATATTCTTATGAAAATTTGAACAAAAATAAGCGGAAAACGCTAAATTAATTAGTCAACAACAAGCTAAGATGAAAGATGCGTCATGTATCGCAGTCTGTCACGAGCGAGAGGACGAGTTTGCAGATATGCGTGACCGCGGGTGATGGATCACTGTGGATTCTGTAAAACCTACAAGCACGAACTGCCTAATTGGGAGTTTCAAAGATTACTGATGGTTTCAGCAACCTCGCAACGACATTGATACAAGGAATGAACGGAATCGCTCTCCCCCCCATACTCTACGTCCACACCTATCCCCGACATTCGCTCTCACCTCTCCTGGAATGTGCCAACAAATTTCCAGAAATTACTACAGGAAATAGGAAAACCGAAAGCGACTATTTTCATCTTTTTATTGTTGTTTTGATATTAATAATTTACTTTTGGGATTAACTTTCAATAATACAGCAGTAAATTCCAAGAATAATAGCCGTTTCTACAAAATTATTCACGTCGTCAGGGTCCTGTCCTTCTTATGCAGAGACCGCTCGCTCCCTCCCCGTCTGAGACTAGAAGGAGCACAATAATGGTGAATGTTTCCGGAATTTCACTCTGCTCAGAGGCTTTTGCCGACATGCTGTAGTCCCGATGCAGCTTTACGACCCCTCCCCCCTCTTCTATGAATAACCCCGCATATCCAGAATTAGCACATAGCGACGCAGTCCTGTTTCACAAATGGTCATTTTAACGTCGAACTGAACTGGATTTCGGCCAGAACTGTGACCCGTTTGAATTATGACTTGCTGGCTGTGCTTCTTCCACAGTTCGCTGATCTACTGATAATTTATGGCCGGCAACGCTTCAGTGTTCTTCTACTTCGCGATCCGGATCGTTCCATAACCTTGGTGGGGCGAAGTTAGTCATCACTCATCCTTGAGGAAAAACTCTTGAAGGATCCAGAGCCCACAGTTTCGGTTTCGATGGTAGTCATTCAGTGTAACATCTCTTTCACGAACAGGATGAACCGGATTTGAATGTGTTCAGCGCAGGACGTGGAAAATACAGAGAACGTGGGAGCGTGCGTGTGAATTTTTTTTTCAGGAAGAATTGCTTACGATAGAGTGCTATCTCGTTTTTCGAAGAGAAATTTATGGATGTGGAGTGAGAGACTTTTGAAAAAGCGTTAGTTTCGAATAGCGAGAGCTGAGATGGTGGATTACTTCAGCTTTTCCTCACCTTTCGAAATAGTTTTCTACTGGATATACAGAGGGACCTTAAAGAAAGTACTTCTCATAGAAGTGCGCCGGTTTTGCGCAATACTGTTCTACGTGATAGATCCCCAATCTGCTATTAGCCAAAAAACAAGAGTGAGATGAATCACTGCCCTCAAGGCAATGCCCCCTGAAATTTTCGCGCTTGAGAGTTTGTCGGAGTTCAGGACTTTTAGAACTTGTATATAATGATGAACGAGCACAAAACACATGAGAAATTGGGTTACGAGTTGCTGTTTTCCGATGAATCTAATCGCGCTCTCCTTAGCAATCGTGGGTTCGCTTGTGCAAGTGTAAGCTGGCGCGTAGTCACTGCGTGAGCATGGGCGAGGAAGTTGGGTTCGTGCTTCTGATTCGAGCTCCTTGGAAGGTGAGTCAAGTTCTTTGTAGTTGTCTAATATTAGGGTGCAAAACTATGGATGCGCACCGCTTTATTCCGCAATATTGGACTCATTACTGGATACCTATTGTGAAGCACTTGATACTGTCTAAAAGAGCGATTCATGGCACACCAGAATACATGTGGACCGCTGAGCTTTCTACAGTGATCGATTTCTACAGGAATTTGTTAAAAGACGACCGACTGAGTGTATGAAACTTTTTTGTGTGCTTTATGACTTTGAACAGGGTGAGTGAGTGCACGTAAGACAGTTTGAAAATATTAGATTGGTGCATAATTAATGCGGCTTTTTTCGCAACTCCTCTTTTCGTGGGAAATTAAGGATTCTTGAACGGGTTTTCCATACGAATAATCCTCTTCTTTCAGTTAGTAACGGTGCTATCGAAGATCGTATTCACCTTCACCATCTCATGCTTTATCACTTCGGGAAAGCTTGGAATGCAGCACAGTCATTCCGCGATCTCAATGAACTTTTGGCTGAAGAAAAATCAGCAAAGCCAAGTCGAAAAATATTTATGTAGTTCAAGTGTGAAGGTATTATCCTATAGTTGAAAAAGGAAGAGTTTTACGATCAAATTTCGACGACTAGGAACTTTTCGCGGCTGTGTAAGGGAAGGAGGCTTGATTGACGAGATTCCTTAGAAATGGAGCCTGCTCGTGTTGCTACAGAAAATCGGTGGAAATTCGAACATTGTTTCTGTCTGGGAGTTCGTGAGAACCCAACTGGCCAATCGCCATGCTTTTCTGAGCCTTTTGAGATGAAGTACCATGATCGAATGGTTCATATTGAAGAGTTTGGACAGCATTCTCGTTGTCAAGCTTTCATCCCCTTCTAGGCCGCCCAAAATTTCTGGTGCCTGGAATTCGATGACGGACATCTTCTTCATTTGTGAAGCTTGTATCCTACGAATCTGAACAGTCTTTCAAGTTAGCTTTGCTGGTTGGTCCATCTTTGAGAGGCTCGCTAAGATTGCGAAATGACTGTACTGCTTCCCAACTTTTCCCTAAGAGCATATTATGGCGGATGTGGATGACGTCTCCCCGATAGCGCCTCTAATAAGTAGTTTAGAGCTTCCAGGAATCCCGGTAACCAGTCCCAAATTTCGGATGTCGATCGAGCTTTCGATAGCTCTCATCTCCTAACCCAGGCAGGGAATTTGTCCTTATGTTCGCTGCATAGCGCAGAATTAGCACTATCAAGCCATCACTTGCTGCCGTAAAGGAAGCTTTCCTTGCACAGATAAAACTCAAAAACCGTGCCGAGGTCAGATTTTAGTTAATTCGCTGTTTCACCATGTTCTCTGCGCGAAATTTGGTAAAGGCTCACGATTAGCAACGGTGGATACATCTCGGAATGAAGAGTTGTTTTTCCAAATAATCTTTCTTTGATCCACAAATGCGCATTTGTTGTTTTACACCCCAGCATTTTTGAGGCCCTCACGAAGCTTCTCACTGAAGGCACTTTAAGTCGGAGTCGTGGATTTGAGTGGATACTGCCTGTAATAACGAGGAGTGGCTATAATTCCACAGAAGCCCTTCGGAACTTCCACTAACTTATATAGATACATATCTACACTCTCTTCCTTTGCATTTTATTCGATACGAAACTAGTTCAAAATGCTGGACAGGCCACACATGTTGCAGCTGTTGTCGATAGAAATCATCTCCACACACCCCACCAAAGAAATGCAATCTTTGTGGATTTAAGGATTCCCATGGATCCAAACTCGAAGCCGTTTGCTAGTTCTTCATCAAGCCGCCTTTTAGCACAACATTAGCCTCTGATGGATGAGAACCTGTCGGCGCTCTATTTTAGCCCGGCTTTTGCAGAAGAACGTCATAGAGTTGCGTGACAGACTGAGTGAGAAGTAGCTGCATAACGGCACTTTTGCAGGGAGAATCCGGGACAGGATACCTTGGCAAGGTAGGGTAAATTCGCTTACTGATGCGTTTGCACGAATTTGCTTTGAGGATGAATGTGAAGAGTTTCGGTAGCAAACTGTTTCAACGGCATTCCCCTTAAACGAAATGCCCACTTCCAGAAAATCCAAGGAAAGTGTTCCAACTCATGAAGACCGTGAAAGTCTAAGTACAAGCAAAAATCGAATCATAGTCTTCAACGGAGAGAGTCTTAACGGATTTTTGTTGAAGAGTTGAACCGTTACCTCACTGCAGAAATAGCCGTTAAGCGTTGGTGCGTGTCTAATTGGGGCACTTGAACGACTCGTTTTACAAGCGAGGGATATGGAGCTATAACATTAGACCCCTGAAAGAAATTTTTCAAAGAAAAAACCATTCTGGAAATTTCAAGTGCACAGAAGGCGTCCACCTAGGGATACTTAGCCCAGCGCCCTCACCCCTCCCCCCCCCCCCACCCCAAACAACACAAGAACAGCTGCGTCTTTGTTGTCCAAACACAGCACGGCCTGTCTGGAAACTATTCGTCGACCAGCGCTTACGTCACAACTCGCTTAACAGGCTTCCACGTATGCGGATCTGGATGTGCGCGTCGAGTTCGGCGCTTTTTGCGGCCCACTATCTGTTTACAGGGTCGACCGGGAAACAACAGCAAAATTCGGACACATTTATCAGGTAGAGTATCGCATTCCCTGGCAATAGAGCAATTAGAGTGGCCTCAACGCGAGTAAATCAGCATCGATCAAGTGAACACAACGTACTAACTAGTACTCGATCACAATTATCACGAACTGCAATTGACTAGAATCCAGTAATATTAGTAGATTTTACAAATTTACAACCGCTAATGCATCAGCGAGGTGTCAGTTGGATAGTGAAAATGCAACGTAAGAGACGTATGGAGACCAGACTTGAAAGACATCCTCAACATAGTTCGCATCAAGAAAATTCATAGTAATTGTTAGTAGTTATACAGTTCAACATTGCTAGTCAGTAGATCACAGCGGAAAAGGATCATAGTCAGGTCGGGGTCACCGCAGCCAGGGCGGGAGCAGCTGTAGACGCGGGGGCGGGCAGCGGGGCGACGTCGATGGCCGCCAGGATACTGTCGATGCCCAGCAGACAGCCTTCGTCGACACCATCGTAGGCGACATCCTGAAACAGGATCAATCAGGATCGGTGCCTCGGAATAGAGGAAGTGGCCGGCCGGCGAGCTCGACTTGACCCATATAACGTCGGATTATCTCGTTCGCAAGTGTTTTGATCCGGGCATAACGTCCGCTTTCCTGACCCAGACACAACGTCTGAGCCGGCTGTACTTTTCGATCAGCTGTTCAGACAGGTCTACCTCGGTAGTTGCAAATAAACTTCGTAAACATTCTTTCAACAGCAAAAAATAAATAGGTAAATCTAGAACAAATAAGAAAAGAAGAATTCATGAAAACATGAACTGCAAACATATGCCATGCCCCGCCGTAGTTATCACCTTCTAGGCTAGGGTGCCATTTAGAATCCCCCAAAACATCTAAGAAGGTGGACTTTTCAAAGTATTTTCCTCTGATGAAATAACTTTCACTCAGAAGCTCTTTACGCCACTTACAATCGCTGAGTGCTTTGCGAAGTGCAACGCGAATGAGTGTCCTACGCACATAGAAGAAGATGCAATCATAAGAAATACTTGTCTGTACGACACATAAGAGAAATGCGAGGAAAGCCACATATTAAAAATAAAGTCTCAACATCGGTAAAAGCATACGCGGTGGGCGTAGCATCGCTGCAATTTTTGCCATTTAGTGACACCTTTGTAAAGAGATCTTATAACCTTATGTGAAATTATATGTGAGGTGTGGAGTAGTTTTGTTGAGCCGACACCAGATCTCTACTAGGGCGACGCGTTTCGGCAAAACCACCTTCTTCAGAACCTGAAAGGTCAATATCGAGTAATCTACCCGGTCAGACGCCCCTTCAACTACACAAAAATTCTTAACCACTCTCGTGATAGCACAACCGTCTGGAAAGAATGTGATACCGCACATGTAAGATCATTTGAAAGAATGGAAGCAAAGAGAATCTTCCATCTATGATCCGAATTTCGACTACATTTGAAGTTTTTCGTTTGTTTGCTCAACTTACATCTTAACTGTGATGAACAGGTTTTGCCTATGTTAAAGCCTATGTTAAATGTTCATTTTATTGAAACAAACAAGTGCAGAAATGAAGAGAAATACAGAGTGAAGCCGCGCCTGTAAGCTGTGAATGGGCTATTCATATACCCTATCGCATTGCAGCAAAAGTGGTCAAAGTGTGTAGCTCGTCATAAACCGCTTACGATCCCTGCATTAAAGAAGGCGATGAACGAACTAACACATTTTCCTCGGATTCTACCACATTTCTCTAAAGCAGTTGGTGATTTTTGTTGCTTTGCTTGACATTTTCAGATTGAAAGATTCAATTACCTTTGCCAAAAAAAAACCTGAAAAAAAAAACAAGCCGATTGATGCGTTGATCGCAAAAATCATATTCATTTAATACCATGGCACGTTTTTGTAAGGTTACTTTATGCAGATATGTGGTATGGCATCTCAAAGAATCCTCTGAAATTCTACAAAGAAGGAGAGGTTATTCCATACGCTTAGTGCAATGAAGAATCCGTTTTGTCGTCAGTTTGCTAGTGACGTTTAATTTTGATTCGATAACGTCGAAAGATTAACCAAAACAATGACTTTCAGAGGAAAATCCCAGAACCATGGAAATTTGAAATAATTTTCCATATTCCAACGCTAGCGACTCGCTTCCTCCCCAAATTCAGGAGACCTGCTATCTAACAACTTATCCGAACCTGATTCCTTCACTCACTTGTCAGAAGTGAGGACATCCTGCGCAAGCTTTTTATCACTCTCACGGCTATCACTTTCTATTCGTTCGTGTTCGCCTTCTTACGCAGTTCCGACCTTTGATCACTTTCGCCTTTCCGCCTGTACTCACTGCACAGAAAGAAAACAACAACGCAGACAGCTTCCATCCAAAATCGTGTATCTCACTCAAATTTTCTGCCCACTCAGTTAGATGCGCATTTTTACAAGGTGTTCCCTCTATTTTGCCGTACACTGTGAGGACGCCACAGCGAAGCACATCGCATATAATACGGCTCTGACCTCGAAGATTCTCAACAGCGAACAAACTTTCAGGTAATAGCCCACCTAGGATGTTGGAGGTAAAGATATCAACAGACTCTAGACCTTCTCGCTACGCTGTTTCCAACCATTTCCACCATACTGAAAGTCACAACAGTGAGTAAATCAGAGGCCAAAAGTGATAACAACTCTGTTCCAAAAAAAACATTGTCTAATTCTAGGAAAATTATGCCGGCGCACTATTTAAACTTCAAGCCTACCTTAAAACTACTACTGGAATCAGCGCACCCAGGGGGCCCAGAAAAAGGAACAGAACCTGCTGCCTTAAACGCAAAAATGAGGTGGAACATTGCCTCCAATTCGAACGAACGAAGTTGAAAGCCCAACGTAACCCGTTTCACCGACTTCCTTGGAAGGATCTGATCTAAACGATTACGCCGCTCTTCAATCACCTGGGCTGCGAAAATCAAAATATTTCTTTGAGAATAATTAATGATAATCTCTACCGCTAAGCTTGAAGCAAGCGCCCCCATCCTAACACCTTCTCATATGCATATCAAACGTCCGTCATTTGTTCCTGTTAATACTAACACCATAACATAAATAATAAAGATAAAAGATATATAAGATAAGATGTAATTAATAATCACAAGTGAACAAATGATGAGATTAAATAAAGAAATAAAATATGAATGCAAAAAATAATGAAATAATAGATAATAAAAACATTTTCCTAAAAAGTCCATGAGTTGCAGAATAAAAAGAGAAGGCTCTCATATAATCCATACGTATTACGATGAGCTTGGGTCATTATGAGTCGACTGTTGGGTTGGCTAGTATTTGAAGCATGGTTCCATCCTAACGAGGTAGGCTCTTGGGTAGCCCAGAGCTGGGATTCATGAACGCCAAACCAAGCGAAACCATGCTAGCTAGACAACTTTTGCTTCCTGTGCCTCCTACCCCAACATAGTCCGTACGATAACTAGTCACCATCGTTGGTTTGCTTCGTTGTGGTTTCAAGAATTCCTGCCCAGAAGGTCAAAATCAAACCTATACGATTTAAAGCATTACTAACCCTGTGCTACAAGTGTACAGCAGTTCGACACTAATAATTTATATAATTTATAATTTAATTTTAAATCTTTAAGTTTATAAAGTTATAATTCAAATTTTTCAATAGGAGTTCCTGCAGTGAAGATATCGGCTGGATGATCAGATGGGGGAAGCGCATGATTCCTACGCATCTACCGCGATGACATTAATGTAAAACCACTTTTTCTCCAAACTAACCCTGGAATCTTGTAAATCTTGGAATTCTCTCCTAAATCGAATGAAGCACGAATGAATGCAAATCAATTAAGCCTACACGCGTCTTTCAAGCTCTGAGCATAAATAAGCTTATGACGATCAGAAAATTCCACCTGCTCCCGAAAAGATCCTATCTTTTCCAGTTTCTAATGCCGAAAAATTGGCTTAACAACAAAATCGGAAGAAACGGGTCGCCGGCAGCTAATGGAGTCAGCCGTTGTCGGATTAAACGTCCCTACCTGTGCAAAACCAGGGAATGTCGAATGTGCAAAGTCGATGAGCCGTAACCGAATCGCGTCATCTGTCGTCGAGTCGGCTGCGTCGGCGTCGAACGCGAACAGGAGCGAAGATGAGAAGAAACGATAGCCGACACACTCCACCAACGTTGCTCTCAGCTCTCGTAACCTGAAAGTATATCGTTTCACATAAAAAAAAACGAAAAAAGGGAATCAGATTGTTCAGAAAAAAGGAGCTTTTGCCAAGCTGACCACTATCAAACTCTGTTACTATTTCCTCACTGTAGCCTTGAAAATTCTGCACAATTCCTTTTTTGTACTTCTTTGCTGTAGCTTTCACAGCTTTGCAAGAGCTCAGTGAATCCCTTTAGAAACTAATTTCAGGGATTCGCTTCATCAGCAGAGCGATAACATAAAGAATGCAAGAACGTTTTGCAAAATTAGCTACACAGCATATTCTCATTTTTTTCATTAATTAAACCTGTACGCATCAATAAGAATTGTGCATGGGAATGCCGATGTTTTCGCCGGAATCGGGTAATAAGATAATCACAAACCAGTTCCCAAGATTAGTAGCTAAATCAAGTGATGTGAATTGGATATCAAGCGTGAATTCACACATGGAATCAACCACAAGCTATCGTACACCTTTTTGTGAATTATTTCCCCTGAATAAATAATTTGCAGCATTCTTTTTCTCCCAAACATAATAAAAATCGGAGTATTTTCCAGTAAAAGTACATCAAAATACATTGCTCAACACCTCAAAGTTTCCGCTACGATTTTCAACTAACTCGTAACTTTCTAAGGCGAATTTGTAACCAGAGAAGAGTTTGAGCACGGATCAAAGCATGAAGCTACCGCTGAGAAATTTATAGGTCTGCAAGCGCTGCTGATCAACTTATGCCTTTCTTTGTACATAGGAAAATGTTTGTTTATTATTCATTTACTCATGAATTTACACTAGGTCAAGTTCATGTGACTTTCAAAGTCTGTAAGCATGCACAAGAGCAATCACAGCCTGGGCCAAATTCACCGTCTACCTTATTATCCAAACCCGACTATGACACCTATTTCAATAACCCCCAAAGTAGCATCAAAACCACGTTATGAACAACTGCATTGCGCCGCTGAAACCAGGCAAGGCCGTTGAAGAAAATTATCGCCAAAAAGACGAACAAAAACGAGAAAATTGGCCAAAAGCGCATGTCAACGCTCAGTTGTTTTTCAAGTTCTCCCATCTCGTAGCGAGCGACAGCAATTCTTCTTGCTCATACTCGTGCATGGAAAGAAATTCAACTCCCAAACTTTCGTGGGGCCCGCTATTGGCATTGGTGTATTTACTTCGAGTTGGTGTGGGAGAATTAAGCACACCATGACAAAAGCATGTAAACTGTTTAACTATGATAAAAATTAAGCCCTAAGAAGATTTCATATCCTCATATGTACGGTGAGCAGAAAAAAGATTCAGCGAAACCCATCTGGCGGACCGCGGAATTAACGACCCAGTATTTATGTAGTAATTCTTATGAGGAGCAAAGAAATAAAGTCTTAAACAGCAAACACGCAATGAAAAAACCTCACTTTTCTCAATGTCGAAAAAAAATCTGGAAAAATCCACCTTTGGTAAAGAGCATACAAACACTGGCCAAGAAGTGAGGCTTTGGCAAAGGCAAATTGATTGCTTAAAATTCTATCAGGAAATCCTGACTGAAATATGAATAGGCAGAGAGCCTTACCCTCATTTGAGGAGCCTCGTGCTGAAAATACTCCGTCTCAGGTAGCAAAGATGTGACTATCAAAATCGCATCACGTGAAGCCGGCGAGTAACCTAACATACGTCCCAGGGCGAGTTCAACAACGGGTCAAGCCTCTCGACGCTGATAAATGCGACAGCTCTCCGACCAGCTATACTAACACTTCCCTAACGCATTAATCATTCGACGCTGGAACTCGTTCTTTGATAGATTCCTGGGCTCTTATTCGCTATTAAGCCACTGTGCAGATTTACGTACGACGATTTCGCGGGGGGGGGGGGGGGAGAGAGAGGGTGGGAGTGTAGTTAGAATAGAAGAAACATAAGTCAGTGCTTTTCTGGTGGCTATAGTCCTTGAAATGATAAGTTGATTGCGTAGATGCAGTAGGGAGCTGACGATATTCATGCGCAGGTGTTTCGCAAGGTAAAATCTCTTCAGATTCCTTGAGCTACAGCCGACCAGACAATTCAACGGGAATTTTAGAAATAAGAAAACCTATTCAGGGATATGTTTACGCTTTTCTTCAGCGCAGAACATAATTCATAGAAAACATAACTTCCTGTACCATTTTGAAAACAGCGCATGTGCTTACTGCAATTGACTAGCGTAGAACAAATACGGTAGCAAAGCACTGTTTAACCTTTACGAGTCTTACCCACAACTAAATCTCTAAAATGCATGGATGTTCTTTGAAAGGCAAAACAAGGCTGCAACTGGCGTCATCGATTCCCTTATTCATGAGATTTCTCCAAGCAACGGCAAAACAATTGCATAAGAAGGCAACGTTAAGAGAACAACGACCATATTCACAGTTCTCTACAAGAGACAAACAATCTCCGGTTAATTCCGCAATCTCGCGAACATGTGGAAGACCTTTAACGTTTTCTCTCTCATAACAGTGTTGATTCTGACAATTTAGCCAGTCTTTCATCTGCTTCTTACCTAGTAAGACAAACGTACTAAAATGGTAAAAATTATCGTCATTTAAGAGAACGATATGTTTAAGTTCCAGAAAGTTCGAGAGAAATTAAACCGCCCAACAAATATTTTGCACAGGATCGAAGATGGATGTTGCTGGCACGTCCTATGTAGTGCAAGAACTTAGAGCTTGATGAACTTATGTAAGAGAAATAATCGCCTTTCATTACTTAAAAGGAATTTTCAAGGAGAAGAACCCAAAGGAAATGTGAATACATCATTAACAACAAACTTTCAAATATCTTCCGAGGATCTCTTCAAGGAGAAACTGCATTCTTCAACCAAAATAGGAGAAGAAGAAAATGGAACAGCCAACCAGCAGCCCAATTTTTTGGCGTGATTTCACAGTTTACAGACATGACTGCACATTTGCTATCCTGATATTATAATGAAAGAAGAAAACAAGCAGAGGAGTGAGTGGAAAAAGACTGTGTTCGAAATTCAAAAAATGCAAAGTAACAAGGACTGGTGAACATTTTTAACACCTCACCTATGCCGAAGTCGGGCAGCTCGCCCAATCCCGCATGTTCGTACGAATTTCTGAAGATGGGAACGGAACTGAGCTGCATCTATCCGACGGCCTTCTTGCTTATCAACAAAGGTGTAGGACTGCAAATTTTACAAAAATAGCATAATGGAAATATTGAAACGGAACAATCTTTTTGGGAATGGAAACAGACCTTCGTTCTCGACTCATACAACTGCATTCCCACCATCCTCACCCCTAGAGTCGCACTCGTTGATTCTCGACATTTCCTCAGTTGACGGTGTCGCTTCGACTCGGATGCGTCATCACCATGTTGTCTTGAACGTTTCTTTTTCGAATGTAAGTATGGTTTGTTGCGCATGACTCACCTGGTTCCTATTTTGAGATCAAGGACACAAGGACGTGAGAAAGTTGCCACTATATTGTTCAGTAGAATGAACCATGAGTAAGATCCTTCAAGTAATTTGTGGACAACCTAGAAGACTCAAATTTATTCTATATGACCTCAAAAACTCTCAAACTTCCTAACCTTGCTCTGACACTCGGCCGCCCAGTAGTTATTAGGCAGTCGATCGGTGACAACCTGAACCTTCCCAGACTCGTCCAGGTGGAATCGCACCGACCCTGATCTTTTGAGCTTTGGATGGCATTCTACAGATGGCTCGGCGACAAGGCGTAGGTCACCGTCGTCGTCCACTGTGGCACAGACGCGTACACGTCCTGAACTGATGGAGGCTGAGTAAGAACAAGGTCAGTGACCAAGGGAGACGTACCGCAGTAGTCTGGAACGAACTGGCGCAGATTTTCGCCCATCAATTCGTAGAAGGCCAGTTCTCGTGCATTCATTGGCTTCGCAACATGACCAGTGCATTGTAGTAATCCAAAGTGACCTCCAACCTGAGCAGAAAAGAACATCCACTATGCAGAGTAATTCGGAACGTTGAAAATCATTCTCCAGCTCACTGTTACTAAACTGACTTTTGTCAACTTGTGAACTCATTTCAGTTTTGTTACTTTCTAGAATGTGAAGCAGAATTAGACAAATCATCTAGTAACAGCAATTTAACGTCAATGAATCATATGAGTGTAGAAACCGCAAACACAAAATCCGTCAAAATGTGAATATTTCCTACAGCAATACAGGTCGCCATTCTTCGAAAAGATGAAAATGATCTACCAACTTCGCAAATATAGCATCGAGCTCAAATAAGCATTTGTCCACAATTCTCATAACAGAAGAAATCCTAAAAAATTCTAGGGCTTCAATATTTGGCTCTGGAAATTCAATATTTGGCTCTGAAAACGCGCACACTACTAAATTCCAGGACATCCGTTTATAGGGCACAAAATATCAAATTTCAGATGTCTTGCAGACCTCAATATCTTGATTCAAGAAGAATCTAGAATTTCATTTTTTTTAATATTACTACAACAATGAAGTCCGCTGTCCTGGAGGGAACCCTACGTTTCGTTTCCGATGCGATTTTCTATGTAAAACAACATGCGAAGATTGCTGCGCCTTTGCTGCAACTAACGTTTCACTGCTAATGGTGCTCCTTGCAATCCTGGATATCAAGAAAAAATGGGAAGCAGACGACCTAAAATTATGTCTGAAGCTCTAACTGGAAGTGATCTATAGCTCGCAGGTTCACAAAAGCCGCACATCGCCCATATTTGGCAAATTTTCTCGTGAGAGAGAAGAAACACGCATTTGTATTTCCTTATTATTTGCTCACTGATCCTAATCCACTCAAATACAGTGCAATGACGAAAGATAAGAAATGATAGTACAGCACATAATGGACCTTTGCAATCAGATATGAAAACAATAAAACGGTTAGCAGTAAAGAGACTGGATACATATGGGTAGGATTTCACTGAATAGCACAACATCCGAATCGCATCATCAGTGCTCATTTATCAGACTGGCTAAAATAGATAGGATCTGAGCAGAAACGAAGTTTCGAAATGGGCAAATAATAAATTATGGTAATGGATTTTCTCCAGAATACGTCAAGAATTATTGTCTTCACTACAACGTTGGTCTTCGCTATATTTCAATGTTTACAAAAAGTAACACAGAGAAAAGTAAAGCAACAA
The DNA here is from genome assembly GCA_037903475.1 of Ancylostoma caninum. Classification (NCBI taxonomy): domain Eukaryota; kingdom Metazoa; phylum Nematoda; class Chromadorea; order Rhabditida; family Ancylostomatidae; genus Ancylostoma; species Ancylostoma caninum. Next base: position 162,304 of record JBAJFG010000163.1, read on the forward strand.
CCAAAATAGAGCCCTCACGCAACTCTCATCTGAACCTACACTCTAAAGCTATACTCGTACCTGATGTGGAAATCCAGACAGCTCCATAAACAACCGTGTTGCCCGATGACAACTGGCAGCAGACAAGAACTCACGACGAACACACCTGCAATGACTAAGATATGACCGAGCCACATCGAGCAGAAAGGACGTGGCATACGGAACAGCCCGGCTGTCGCCGATGGAAATGGTGATAGCGCAAAACCGCAGAGTTCATCTAGTCTGATGAAAGGAAAACGTCATTGCCATGTTCCCTTCCTCTCTTCCGAGCTCTCGCAGAAGAAACAAACAAGAACAGAACACAAACAGAAACAGAAGGAAGAGAAACAACGGAAAGAATCCCGTTTGCATGAAGCAGAAACTAAAGACAAGGCACAGTTTCCTTATCCAGCAATGTATACAAAAATTTCCTACATGGCTGTCCGAACCCGTGAACTCATACAAATTTACCAGTATTTTTACTGTGCTATTAATTACCGTGCTTGGTCCTCTTATTTTTTTTCAACTCCTACGAGCATGTGGTTGTGTAATGAATTATTGCGATGAGATACAGTTATGAAAAATAGACTTTGTCGAGCATGAAAGTCCCGTTGGAAAGAAAAATCTGTAGGCAACTGTCGTCGAACCCTACATTCGGAAATGTAAGTGAAAAAAAGCAGAGCCGCTCATCCAGAAAGGCAGCAAGAAGCCGCGTTGAACCAAAACGAACGAGGAAGAGCAGAAGCGAACGACGAGCGAGGAAATCGATGACGGCATCGTGTGTGGAGCTACCGCGTGAGAGCCGCATTTTCAACAACAACGAGTTCCAATGTGATTTCAGAAGGGCAACACCATCACAAAACAGAAACCTCAACTTCGTCACAGAACACAAGAGTAATCTTTCGAAAAAAAAAGTGAACTCATTGAGAAAATGATGATAATACTAGACTCTTATATAATTGTGATAGAAATCATCTGATTTGAATGACTATTTACCCAGATGTGCTGGGATGAGTCACACTATGTTGAAGGCATTTCTCTAGGATCTGAACAAAAAGTGAATTGAATCATGAAGGAGAGAGAGAGAGAGAAAACATAAAAGAAGAAAGTGAGCAGGAAACAAAGAAATAAAGAGGAGGGGGAGATAGACAGCTCAACGATAAGGATTCCGTTCCTTTTCCTTGACGGGGGGCATTAAATTGACATAATGAACCATTCAAGCTGAAAATTAAGGCACTCATAAATACAGACACGCAAACTGCCGCTGCCACACATCTCAGGAACGAATGAAAAGCTACAGAATTAGAGAAGGAAAAGAGAAAAAAGCATAGAAAGGAGTGAAAACCGTTGATAGTCAGCTAGCTCAAACGACAATGGTTACATGATTGCGCTACAAATGCTATCAGTAACCCCACACCCTAAAGAGCATCCTTCAGCGGCTTCCTAGGATTTAGCCAGACATTCGAGTGAGTGCTCTAATGAAATTCTGGAAACCAAAGCAGCTGAAAAGCATTACACCAGCATGACGAATCATCGCACCACCAAATAGCAGTCATGAAGCAATTACGCTAGATATATTACCGAAGCGAAAAAGCGTTCGCTGAAATCAAGGCCAATAAACGCACATTTGACGCCATACTGCCTGTCAGCAAGAATTTCTGGGCAGTGGGACGAAAAACCAACAAACTAAAAGGAATTGTGAAGAAATTGCATTGTTCCTGTTGAAATGCGATAGAGCCTGAGCAAAAATTGTTGAACAGCGAGAGATCACGAGACTTGTTTGGATTTCTCGTCAGGAAAATAGTAGGATGGTGTGAAAGATCTGTTGGATTTTTTCTCTCAAAAGTTTGTAACTATCCATAGTGTAGCATCTATATTTGGAAATGAATTTATAGAGGAAATCCTGCTCTTCTTCGTCGGAGGTATGACAGGGGCCCGATACAGTAAATATAGTAATTAACACCTAAAAATTCACAAACACGTTTTCGCTTTTCCGCTTCCCGCGTGATTTTCCAATAAGAACAGAAGCTACCGAAGCAATTTCTTTTATTCATGAAGCACTTATCATAGAGGCTACTACCGACTACATTGTTTTCCGTTACATTAGCTCCAACATCGACTCGCATCCGAAAATGACACGGTTTTTTGGCCTTGAATTAGATCTAGCGTTTGAAAATCTCATATATATAAGAAGAGGAGGAGGAAGAATGTTAGGAGAGACAAAAAAAGAGAAAACATACATAATGAGAGGAGTAAGAGCAGATGGGAGAAGATCTATCACTGACAGATGCTTGTCGAGCGGTAGATAGTTCCAAGATAATTGAGGAGATGTAGGATCATTTACAACTAATTTTGAACTTTCCTTCTTTAGCGAAATGAGACAATACTTCAAGCGCAATTAAAGCTGCAAAACATCAAAGACCACAATGTAAAAAATAGTGGAGTTCTTTAAATTAATCTATCGATTTGATCCCTGAAAAAGTTGAGAAAATTTGGAAAATTAGGGAAGAGCACGTGATGAGGAGAGAAGTAGATTAAGAAAGGTGGATATAGAGGTTTGTTCACTAATCAGAAATAGTTACCATACAAAATAGTTGTACATAGTAACCATGACGAGAGCTAGCTAAGAACTCCTCAAGAGGTGCAGAAGAACATTTTTTCGAGGATTTAACGGCAATCAACGTGAAATATAAATAGTTCAGCAGAATGGAAGAAACTTAAGTCAAACACGAAGTATTCAAGTAAATTGCGTCGTATCAGAAAAAAAGGCACAACAGAAAAAACTCTTCAAAGGAGGTGACGTAATTTAAACATGCTCCATTCAGAATTAATGTAATGGCTGAATGTAACTCAGCCAAGAACTGAAGAAGAATCTCTGAACCGCTTTCAGGCATCTGAAGACGATGCGTGGTCAAAACGTCGGGCCAATAAACGTTGCTTAATTACCAACCTGCGAGGCACAGAAGTATAGACAAGTAAGATTACATCATGCCCAGTTTTTACGAACAGAGAACATGGGAATCATTAATTTTGAAAAAAGAATAACTGATTAGTTACCGATGACTGAATGAGTAATTGTGGCTTCTTTCGCGGTGACGTTGAAGCGCAGACCTACCCTGTTAAACGCCGGAACTCCTAGCAATAACATTAGCACGAAATTCAATAATCCCTGTTTGCGCAGGCACACACGCACACACATACGTAAAGCTGACGCACTGACTACTTTATGCGGGATTGGAAAAACGATCCCACTGAATGAAATGGGTTCTGGTGAGGATTACAGTCACGAAAACATGTCGCTAAGCCGCGAAATGAAATCGGAATAATACTCAGAATAAATGAACAATAAATAATAACATTTAGAAGAGCGAGAAGGGACAGGTGAAAACAAAAAGGATTCATAGCGCGGTTAGCTGACCTTCCCACAGGTGTCTCACGTGATAACCAGCGCTTAAGCAATCGAATTCTGTGAAATGACCAGGATACACAAAAGCTTCCTCGGCAAGCTCTAGCTACAAAGTGTATATGAAACTCGGAAGACCTTTTATGATTATAGAAGAGGCAGAGAAGCGCTATTTACCACCATTACTCTTGAGGCCCTAGCGGCGTCACACGGCACCGCTTACGACAGCCACTAAGCTGTGGTCAATCAAAGTCCAACAAGCCCCGCTGGTCCCCCGTTGAACCCAACGTGAAACAAAGGTCATCAACCCATCAAAAGCCCGGCACCGCTTCCAATTAGTTGAACGCGAAGCCGTCGCTAGTCATCCGAGAGCTCTGCGTGTGCTGCTCAGAAACTCACGATGGTGTAATACGAGGAGAAACGCGGCAGCGAGGAGGTAGGAGAGGCGAGAGAAGCACGATGGTCGGAGGAGGGCGGCGGGCAGCCCGCCGGCCAGCTGGTCGGCCAACGAGCCTCATCGTCGTCCCCTACGAGAGAGAGCCAGCCGATCGGAGAGCGCGGAACTCACCGATTCGCGATGGCTGCCATCCGAAGCGGCCTGCTCGACGTGCTCGCCCATGGAGAATGGCACCGTGTGCATGCGACGCTCGATCCCACCGCCATCACTCTACAGGTGAGACCGATACACTTATCTTCATCACCTCTTCAAGAGCACTTGCACTGTGATTGACCGCGTGATTATCATCAGTAGACAATGAGGCACTGGCAAAAACAATCCCAGTGAAAGTCTGTCATAGTCCATGCGATACTTCATCCTGTAATCGGATGAAGTAACACGAAAAAGAACGTGACAGTTTATTTCGGCTTACAGTGAAAAGAATTCATATCCATCATATCAGGCGTTTACAATCCGGTTTTTCCTTCGAAAATAACTATTGCTCTGTGATATCCCACCGATCATCGATTTTTCTTCCAACTAGCTGTAATGAATCCCATTTTTTCTTGAAATTCTCGTATAAAGTATTTGCACTAGCAACTTTGATAATTACTAGCTTTTCTGGATAATAATGTCAAGAAGTTTATCGTTTTGGGCACAATAATGAATAGCCCTACTGCAAATACTTTTGAAAATTGTTCTCTCAAAACGGGTTTTGAAAACACCTGTCGTATTACGCGAACAAACTTTTGGAGATGAATTAGGCACTGAGAGCCCGATCACGCTTGTTTTCCTTTATTCCAGTAATGCTTCGGCCCAAAATATGTGCACAGCACCATTGCGAGTCGCCGTAGCACGTATCAATATCAACGATGGTGCATTTGACATAACAAGACAGATTTGATTCCCAAAAAACCCTGAAATGCGCATATTCAGCGCCAAAAAGAGGGGCAGAACGTAGGCGCACCAACTAATTCTGGAGAGTTTGGAAGGCACATACAAATTGCTTTAACTTTCTGCCTATTAAGGAATTTTCACAATTTGTTTCAAATTTATAAAAAATGCCAAAATTTCACACTCATCATTATACTTATTTTTAACACGACGCTTACTTTTTCAACTAATTTCGAAAAATTTTGCCTGCTAATGACTTTTTTTTCGCACCACCCATGCGACTAGAGGGGCGACTGCCCAGGCTATTAAACGAAATGAGCATGAGAAAATGTGCGAATCATTGAAACATCTTTTCGCTCATCATAGTTACGTTTTTGATTGCGAAATTCAATTCAAACTGGCAACCTTTGAAAGCGGCAGACATCTGGAAGACATTTCGCATATTGCTCACCCGGATTCAATTACCCACACACTGGAATCATGCAATACTGAGGAACGATAGGAGTATAGGGCAACGATTCAGTTGAAATTTTCGCAGGCAGCTGGTCCCAATACAGAATTTCTGCGGAACCATCACATGTAGAGCTTCCGGCATCTCTCCTTTGCGCTTGCTGATGATAAAACAAGCAAAGGTAAAGAAGACAACAACCATTTACTTCGCTCAGCATAGCCATAGTAAAACTAGATTTGCAATGTATCTGCCTTTTTTGCAGTGAATTGACGTACATAATCCTAACAAGGGCCAACAGCTCACATACGCAAGCCCATATGGGTGCTATTTTTGAAGCGACGCACGAACAATTCGCATAATTGCAGCAAAATTGTCCACTGACTCGGCATTATAGGCGATCGACACCGACCACAACCAAGAAATGGACGCTGAGAAAAGAACAGTGAGAGTGGTGAAGTACGACGGCAATGGTCTCGGAATCAGCATCAAGGGAGGTCGCGATAACAACATGCCAATCATTATCAGGTGCATACCAAAGTACATCAGTACAAAAACTTTGAACTGTTCTCATTTAAGTGCATTGTAGTAAGATCTTCAAAGGAATGGCAGCAGACCACACAGGAGAGCTATTCGTAGGCGACACGATTCTCGCAGTTAACGGAGAATCCCTCATTGATGCGACGCACGACGATGCCGTGCGTGCTTTGAAACGAGCGGGAAGAGTTGTGGACCTATACGGTAGTTTACCACAAAATGAGAATTGTTTAATATGGAAGTCATTTTACCAATTTCAGTGCAGTATAAGAGGGATGAGCTGGTTAGGCGCGACAATGTCGTTGAAAAAATCGAATGGGATGACGATACACGAGATAGAATTCGTGCAATAGGCTTGAAATTGGCATATGTGGCTCGCGCTGGCGTGGATGCAGACGCGGAGGGCAGAATATTCGAGGTACGGAATGAACGCGAAATGAACGGCAAAAAGTCAAATTTAATCCTGTTGAACATGGGTAGTATGGATGGCAATGCACCTTTACAGTAAAGGCATCAACAGCTTAACCCTTCCAGATGAGAAGTCCATCAGGACGTTACGCCCTCGCCCTGAGGTGCACCTCTTCCGTCGAGGCCGACTCATGGTTTGAAGCGATTCACGGCTGCGCGAATGCGCTGTTAACTCAGGCTCTTGCACAGGCAAGTAACCAAGTCATTCAGTCCTTCATTAGTTAAAACGGTATTGGATGACTGGTAAACTTGAAACGAATTGCGGACAAATTTTCAGAGAGTATTCACCATGTTCTAAATGAATACTTGAGTCATGGAAAATATCGATTTTTGAAATTCAAATTCAGGTGAACCTCATGCTTGGAGGACATCCACAAGTGCGAAGAATGGGATGGGTTTCCGAACAGGTGAGGAGCTTCAACAACCATTACTGTATTTCTACTTTCATTGATTAACAAGTTTAACTTTATTGAATTGTTTGTTTTGGAAGTGAATGCAAACATTTTCGTTTTCATTTCGCATGAGTTCTCACTTTTCTCTGTTAGAAGTATTCTTCACACGGTATCCAAATTCCAGTCTCCCTTCTGGAAAAGCTTGTCTTCCAATGACTTTGGTTATTTGTGGTTTCATGTACAGGGCCAAGCCATGCGATGATAGAATATCGAGGAGAATGGGGTCAGGGAGCTTTTGCCAGCTGAGAAGAAGAGCCGCATGGGTGTCGACGTGTTATCATCATATCGCTTGACCCTGATTATGTATCTTCTTTTCGACAGAGAAGCTTCGAACCCCACAGCATGCACCAGTTAAAAATGATTAATCGCATGCAGATTTGCTTGGTAATTTTTGATTAGCCCTCTGCACATCCTTCTGGTTCCCAACTAGATAGCGCATAAATCAAATATAAAAATGACAATATAAGAACTATTGCTACCACTACAGTAGCCTAGACATCACTCTTCAGGTCAATGAGGATGGTATTATTATGTGGAAACCAAAATTCCTGACCCTCACCCAAAGTGAGCTGCTATTCTATGAAGCTGTACCGCAACTTAAGACTGAATGGGCAGAACCGCGAATCACTCGGCCTCTAGTCGCGACAAGAGTTGTGCAGACAACATCACGAACTGCACCCGTATTGAAAGGTATATAGACGCGAACTATCAGTTAAATAGTTGGTTTACAATTAGATGAGAAAGCTAAGTATGTCAGACATTTCATAAGGCAATACTCAAGTTTTAAGGTTTATCTGATGTCATATCTCTGAGGATTCGAACGGGCACACAAAACGGAGTACGTACACATACACTCCGAGTAGAAACCCATGCCGATCTAGCTCAGTGGGTGCGAGCAATCGTTCTCGGAACCTATGAGGCGTGCTCGGAAACATCCCAGGTAGGAAATTACAGAACACTGAATCTCTAGAGGTAGAAGGTGAGCGTGGGAGGAAATTAGGCAGGATTTGTTATCTGGAACCATGTGAACAAATTTGAACAGATTGAAGAAGATCGAAGATAAGATTGAAGATGCAGGAGGAGAGCACGAGATTATTATCCGTTATCACTTGTAAAAAAAAAGCTTTCAAGGTAACATCCCCATGCATCTGGCGAGGGGAAAACTGCGAACTTGTGGTAAATCTCGACACAGGAATCTCACTTAGCGGACCAAACAGAGAGGTAAAAAGTTCAAAGAGTTTGGGAATAGAAACAAACGAACCTATTTAGATACTTTGGCAACACCCTTTCGAGTCAATACGTGCAACAGGCGACGACGGTGGCCGCTTTCTGTGGATCGACTTTGGTCCTCCAGCTGGTGAACAGGTAGGCTTTCACCTATCCCTTAAAAAAACATAGAACCGTTATTCTACCCTAAAATATAGCAACAATAGAACTGGATAAATATGGTTGTGACGACCAAAAACATATATAGTTGTATAAACAGAAAAGTGGAAAACATTTATCAAACAAAAACGTAACAAAAAACAATAATTCAGGAACTGGATCTCATAACGTCAGCAAAGCCAATAGTCTTCATTCTACACTCGTTTCTTGCAACAAAAGTCTATCGACTAGGGCTTTACGCTTGATAGAATGGTGAGTAAAGATCAATGAAATAGTAACAAGAAAAAAAAGTTAGTTTTGTGGAGCACCATACGCGTCCGGCATACGCTCTATAGAAAATCTATGTCCAACAATATACATTATCGGGACACCAGGGATCTTCCTTATCCGCCGCTTCAAATCGCGATCACAGGTCGCGACGATGTAGCACTTATGCTGAAAAAAAATGATCTTGGTATTCATAACTTTAATTTATTTTCTTTCAGGAGCACGAATCAGCCACGACAGCTTCTTGCCCTTCCTGTCACATTCCTTCCACACAATCCAAAAATTCGGTGATTGACACCAATTCCAAAGGTGCCACCATATCAGCTCATGCGGTCGCTTGTTTTCATTGACACAAAACAGTGATGTTAGTTATGATAGTTTATTTAGCTGTGATTTTGTTTGCTTCAGAATATATGCAAATTACCGGTTACTATAAAGCATTTATAGTTATGAAGTGTCGTAAATCATGCTACTAACGCCTCATGCATTACGTTCCTATGAAGCGAAGGGGCTTTCACACTTTTGGCTCCGCGGCGGCGACGGCAGCAAAATGCGGCGAGAGGCAAAAGTTGTCGCCTGGCGACAAAATAACTCTACTACCACACCTTGGCGTACGCCGCCATGTGTCGTCGCTCAGTGTTGCTGCGGTAAAAAAGTGCAAGCTCCTGTCGCCGGATTCACGCCGCTGGTACACCGCCGCGATGTCGCCGACCCATACTTAATCATAGGCGACTGTCGCCTCTGAGAAAGTCTGAAAGCACTTTGAATAAATAACTAACCCTATCTGCACAAAAGACCAAGTTGGAGTTTGTGTATGCTGCAGTATGTGATATGACTGCCTTCCATTAATCGAACGACTGATGTTAAAAAAAAAGACTATGCGGGGTATACGCTTTCCACTAAAAGGCGTTTCCATTATCGAGAGGCAAATGTTGAAAGATTGGATTATACTTAATCGCGATTAATCAAAAGGGCATGTACTACGTTTGTACAGTGGAACTTCCATATGATGGCAATGTCTTTGAAGTACCTTAACGGCACAGCCCAAGTTCGAAATCGGTTTCAAGATTTTCACATTGAAAGAATTTGCACGAGCTCCTGATCACAATGTTACACATGATTCTCTGCGAAACTTTCGAAAAACTCGTTTTGGAGCCGCAGTTCTTGGAGAGCTTAATGATGACGTCAGGGCGGAGCTAAAGAGAGATGACGGAGTTCCTCAAAAACCCGGGGGCACACTTTCTGAGAAGATTTGTGCTTCTCGAGGATCCTCATCATCTACTTCCTAACACGACTGGAAGCGCGATTCCCAAGTGACTAGCAAAACAGTACATGAAAAAAGGAATACGTGAAATCCCAAAGCCTCGCCTTGGCTAAGCCCATAAGCTCCCCTCCACTAGGGTTTGAAAAGGGGTTCTCGGCAGTTTTGAAGGGAACCACGCACTTGGCAGCTCCAGTAGAATGTCTCCCTTCATCAGAAAATTTCAAAAGCGATTCCGAGGTGGGACGGTGTTTTGATGTGTGATGCGTGATAGCCGCGCGGAAAAGTTTACGCGTCGATACACAATGCAAGGTAAAAACGGATTGCCGATTTGCTGTCGAATGTGACGAACGTTCTTGGTTTTGCCGTCGTGACTCCTTGCGGATAAACCAGGTTTCCACTTTCGTTGCTTCAAAACAGCATAAAAGGTTAATGAAATTTTGCTGCGATGCATAAACTTGTCCAGGGAGTGAATTGCGCCTAATTCAACTGTTACAAAGATTCGCAAAACCCACTAACATTGTTCAAGAAAGATAAAAACCCGAAACATGAGGGTGTAGCCCTCATGTGGCAACAATGTCATCTCCGTTTTGCACCGCAACCTCATCTGGAAGCAGTATTCTAGAAGAGAAATGGCAAATGAGAAATCGAATGCATCAAATAGTGTGGAAGATGGTGGTCGGCATCTATCTTCTTCGACATGGAACAAAGTTTGATCAGATTTGATCAAACACTAAGAGCTTCGTATGCAGGATGCCAAGAAATTATGCTTTTACAGTCAAATAATTTCACGCGACAGATGAAAATAAACGTGTCAGGATAAGAAAGAGGTCCATCCCTAAAACTATGATACGATCCGCCTCAATACTTTTCGCTCCTACAGAAAAGTCATCTATAGCCCCAAAGATCGTGTCCATGGAACATCATCCTGAGATTCAATCGTATTCTTCTTTTTTCAACAATTCAAAGACTCTCACTCGGGCAACTGATTTCAACATACTCCAGATAGCACTCTCCATAGACTTAAATTCAGTGGATGTGGTGCTCACTGGATGCAAAGCGGATATCGCCTAGATGCATATTTGAGAGGAATGAGAGGTGTCGAGTCCAAAGACTGGAAACAATCGCTGGAGTATCCCCTCTACTTAATAATCAAATTAAGTTGAGAACAAAGCATAGAGGAATTGTGCATATCCTCTAGCGAGCAGAGCCAGTAACTTACAACGGGCAGTACGAGCCATCCGTCCATCGCAATTGTCCTGTTTTCGCCACTGGATTTCCCCGGAATTTCTCAAGGAAATCTTTTACAAGCTGCTCGCCAACAGAACACCCACATTATACCGCAGCGCAATAGTGTAGGATCAGTGTGAGCATACCATAAAGACGAAAAGATACTGTGTATTTCCTTCCGGAATCTCGCCGTTGCACACTGCACAGAGGTAATACATTGTCATTCTGATCACGAATAAGAAATTTGCTTTGTGCCGCACAACATTCTACTTAATTACTGTAGGTATCATGTGGCTGCACTTTTTCTTCTGGATTTTACTGAAACGTTCCAGGGATGGGTTATTCCACATGACAAGAGAGAATACAGTGCGTTTCAAAAACATAAGACCGTCCCTAAATTCAGCGTTTTTGCGCTTCTTGGTGGCTTGCTGGCTCTAAAACTGCCATCATCGGATTCCTTATATAAAAATCCTGAAAGCTCCATACTTTCACGACCGAATATGATTTTCATATTTTTCTTTAATAAATTTCTTCCTATTTCTGGGCGTTTCAAAAATATAAGACCACCTTGCCAATAGGGTGGTTATCGCTTGATTAACTCAAGATTTGTAAAACAAGCATGGCAAAATTTGTCCCTAATTTGCATATCAGCATACTGCATTCCCATATTGTCAATCCAGCGAAGCATTGCCGAATTTTTGCATTTCACCGTGTAGGTCACAGCGAGCAGCTAATCACCGGTCAGATCGCACATTCCTATTGCCTGTTTATGAGATTTTATTCAAATGTAATGACAAGGACTGCATCTAAATCGAATTTGGATTCATATTTTTGGCATCTGTTCGTGGTTCAAAGCCGCTTCAGAAGAAATTATCAAACCATACCTCATCTATAAATTAGGCACGTTTAGCCGTAGGCCTGCCTGCATCAACACCTACCCAGTAGGAAGAGCTGGGACACAGCAGACACATTGATGGAAGAACAATAAAGAAGAAACGTGACTCTTGGAAAACCAGGAAAGTGCTACGCTTTCATTCGATGCCGAAAACATGACAAGGGATTGCAGCAAATTGAGAGCAAACAGCAAACCGCGCTCATGACTTCTCATTCTCATCCAAGTTGCTCTTTTGTAGGAAAAGAAGCTCAATCTTGATGACTGGGACAGCTCGAAGCGAAAATTTCGTAATCTTCTGCGAAGATTTGCCACTGTTTTGTGGTCAGCACATTGGCTGGTGCAAGTATGCAGATCTCTGACTACGAAAATTACAAAATAATGCTTTCTCCTGATTTCGCTCCTTGCAAATTGAACATGAAAAGTTGTTAGACGGTGTGGGCAACGCATTCTATATCGTAATTGGATGACTAATTCATCGAGACATTCAGTCGACAAAAGTGCGGTTTTAGCCTCACATGTTCAAGATTCCTTGGTTACACAACTGCATTCAGCATATAAACTTCATGAAGAAGCTGAGAATAACCATACTGCAGTGGCGGACGCAGGTGGGGGGGGGGGGGCGGGGGGGGCGCCCCCCCCGAGAATGGGTCGCCAAATTTTCGAAATTACTTTACAATACAAATAAAAATCTTGTGTTAGTTTATTTTTAATTGTTTATTTTTATTATTATTTTTAATATATTTTTATTTATTGTTTATTATTATAATTAATATTATTATTAATTTTATTTTCCGTCTGGGTCCCCAAAACGGCGGAGACCCCACTTTTCTTCCCACGCCCCCCCTCCCGCCCACTTTCTGCGTCCGCCACTGCCTTACTGTGAAAGATTTTCGCTGAGAATTGCCAAAATGTGACCTTTGACAGGCCTGGAAAGCCCATCTGCATTGGAAGAAGGAAATGAACACTAATGTGTTGCAGGGATATGACTCAAAATATGGTGTGTAGTCTATTTAACGCAGCTACCTGTAGGGGAAGAACCATCAATCATTGAGCCTCCAATTCGCGATTATTTTCAATAAATCTTCATTTATCAGGAAGTGGTCTTGTATTCTTGAAACGCCCAAAAACCAGTAACAAATTCATTAAAAAATCTTAAAGATCATGCTCGTTTCTGGAGATACTTTACCATAGGTATTTTAGTGAGGGGACTCTAATGGTGGCAACTGCTGATAAAAAGATTCTCGGGAAGAAGAAAACTGAATCTGAGGGTGGTCCTATATTTATGAAACGCTTTGTATGTATAGCATCAAGCTGCGCTTCATTGTCGATTCAACGTATAAGAGTAGTCCATCACCTAAGCAACACGGTATGCGTACATAACGTACCACTCAGTGATCCCTCAGAAGTGATTCGCGGTACGAAATGGATGTCACATTCGTGATCAGGACACCAAATATATCTATCACCATTTTGGTAAGAATGGCAAATTTCGCGCTGACCCCACGAGTATAAAAACACAGAACATAGAACGTGTGTTGTCGTGAATATGTTAGAAGTTCACCTGTACTCTGGACCACCCTTTCGACCACCTAATCCAAGGAATCAGTACGTGTTACTTGCTGCACAAGGCAAGTCAAATCAAACAGGCAGTGCACCCTTCATTCTTTAACACAGCACTTCATAGGAATATAATACATCTTCTGTCATGCAATAAACCATCAAAGAGAAGGAAATACGAAATGCGCAAGAAACAGCGAAGGGAAATGGGACAAATCATACCTGGGTGACTCGTTGGACAAGGCAATCGTCCGCATAGATACCCTTGTGGTCACATTTCAAGCGCTGGAATCGAGCATCCTTGATCACTTTGAGAGCGATTTTGAATCGACGACCAGCCTTTTCCAGTTCGCCCATCACACAATCAGTGATATATGGGATGGCTGGAAAAGAAGGCACCGATAAGAACAGTTGTAAGCAAACAAAAGATCTTAACTCACTATGAGCGTACAGACAATCACGAAATCCTTGAATAACATCCAGTCTATTTTTCACGGCAAAGTTGACAAAGTTGGTATCGACCAGAACATGAAACGGTGGCCCGAGTTGATTGTTGAATTTCAAGAACATAGCAGATGAGATCTTCGGCCTAGAAAGGAACAATGACATGTCGCTGTTATCGGAAAAGAAAATGGGAGTTTCGTTGACTCACGCATGGTTAATTTTGATCTCCTGTTCATCTTCCTTCTTCTTACGGATAATTCTGTTCTCTTCTTTTCTAAACGAAAGCAAGGCATAACTTCAGTGCTTCGAAGTAGTGATGGGACAAGTAAATAATGGAACACCACAGAAGAACATAACTCACATCCTGCTATCAGTCATCTTCAATGTTTTGATCTTTCTCGATATTTTTGCAGCCTTTTTCACCTTGCCCATTTTGCTCTGAAATACGTAAAGATGAGGAATGGAACTGATATGGACCAGACTGGAACGCATACAAAAATATGCAAAGGTTAGAACCCAAAAGACAGCTGTCACACGCACTCTAGGCGTAAATTAAAATGCAGAGTTCAGGTTACGGGCGAAACACCGAACAAGACGACGCTTAGTGATAATGACGGTGTAGAGGTCTTCATCATTCTGGACATCTTTTGTTACTGTTACTTTTGTTACTCGGAACAGTTCAGATTCAAATGGGATTATGTTGAGAAATCTAGAGAAGGTTTGCGCAAATGTGATCAAATACACTGGGCAAGGTTTATGAGGCCAAAGCAAATGCTACCATGGAAGACACCAAAAAAAAAAAAAACATGACAGAGCGAAAATGTTCGTGGTGAGCAGGCTTTGCTTCTTGTGAGGATCCCGTTTGCAATAACAGGAAATTGAATAGATATCATATGTTTTCGTGCCATTCCCAAATTGAGGTTAGTTTTATACGTGATTTGGGAAAAATTGGGGGGGGGGAGGCACTCTCGTGAAGCCTAAGTCTAAGCCTTAGACCTAGGCTTAAATCCATGCTTAAACATAAGATTGGGATGCCTTAAGCTTAGGCTAGGGCTGAGGCTTAAGCTTTTAAGGTGAAGCCTATGGACTTTTACGGAGTGCCCCCTCCCAACCCCATTTCGCCCGTGATTTTTCGAACTCAAAAGCAGGAGATCACAATGTTCAAGGCCCGCCCGTAGTCGCTGTATCACATGCAACGTAGCACCCTGACTGCCTGCGCATCCTTTCATAAGCGCTTATACTACTAATTAAAAGGATTGACAGTTTCGTATCCATAATAGCAGCTGGGTATACATATACGTGGAAGTGGGTAAACATGTTGATGGGTTTCAGGTAGAGGCTAAGGTTCACTACGTTCACAGGTTTATCACGGGTAATCTTAATGACGCATCCAGACCCCAGGCTCGTTCTCGCTCAGTGACTATGCTGCTTGTCCTGAACTGTTCGAGCAAACGGTGAGGAGTGCTCATGCATCTCGACCCCGGATTTTCTTTTATGCAATTAAAGTGCATTCACAGGAAAACTACCGCTGTTACCAATGAACAATTATCAAAAACAAATTTCAGTAATATTTATCAAATATATTCCTAACAAGAACAATGAAAAACATACACAACAACAGAATGAGATCTCAACTACTATCGTTTTCTTCGTCTTTCGGTGCCACTGCAAAACATTTCTTTGAAATCACTACATCTCGGGGTGCTTGTTACTCTAAGAGGAAATTCTAGATAGAAACTTACTTTTGAAACATTGTGTTCGCATTGCACACTCCATAAATGCTAATAATTGGTCTCCACATGCTCCCGCCTCTAACTCCTCTTCTGTGGAAGCCTTTTGACACGTAATTGCTTCTCTGAAACAGTTAATCCTTCAATGCACAACTCATATGGAGACATATGACAGAAATGTCGATGTAAACACCTAAATTCATAACCGCATGGACTGGCAACGAGGTGACCAACGCAGTGGCACTCGAAATTCACTGAGCCATCAGGTTTTGTGGGTCCTGAACATGCTGAGAGGTGAGGATGACAAGGTTTTCATGGAATATTCGAACTGTACCTGGATTATTTGATGGGTAGACATCGTTTGGGTCCATATCAGCTATCCGTTGAATGTATTCATCTTTTATATCTGACCAGTATTCGCTTTCGGTCAAGTAAAACACCTGAAAAAATCGACTTGCGTTCTATGAACAGGAATGTCCCCATCTAGAACCCCTGATTTTTCCGTTTTGCAAAATTAATCTTGCCGTCGGGAAAAAAATTTCACCCTGCTGTGCTGAAATAGTTGTGCCAACATACAGTCCTTCTCAAAAATACTTGCCTCACGCTTCACCGCCCATCTGCTAAGTCGCGCCGCATCACCTATGCATTATCATACGTGGTGTGACGTGGCTAAGCTGATGGCGTGAGGCAAGAATTTTTGAGAAAGACTGTAGACAAGAGTCGAGATCGCGGCGAGGCTCTCATGGGCAGAGACGCAGGCGCACACTATGCTGAGCTCCCGTGACTCTGCCCAAGAGAGCCGCGCCGCGGTCCTGACTCTTGACTGCGTCCGTTTGGAGTTCTCTCTATGTATATGTTCCTACGTACTGTAAAGAAAAACAATGTTACATCGCCCCGGTAAGGCATCACAACAGTGTAAGACAGATTCCGGCTATACCAGCCCTAATAGACTGAGTTGGAGGAGAAGGGCAGTCAAGATCAGATAAATTATGTACAGTCTATTTTCATTCGCATAACGTACAACCTTAGGCAAAGGATATCGCTGGTTGAATTGCACAAAACTCTATGTAACGCTCTCAGGGAAGCCTTGCTTTGCCACTCGACCGCAACCGCGCAAAAACCGACTCTTCGAAAACGTCCGCGAACTTGGGTAACTGAACCGAAATTGAGGAAGCCAATCAATCCTTCGACTGCACCCACTTCCAAATTTGAATTTAGATGTCCTTCAAGCCACCGGCTCGTAGCCAAAGCTTGACACCATATATCATCTAGCCGAAACGATGAGTCCGCCCATGCACGCGGAGATCGAGGGGCGGCGCGGCCGCGACGGATGCTGTTGGCTGCCACGTCGTCCACGTCACAGCCAAATCATTGGTGGTTATCATGAAGATAACGATGAAACGTGATACGTAGAT
This sequence comes from Ancylostoma caninum, assembly GCA_037903475.1. Classification (NCBI taxonomy): domain Eukaryota; kingdom Metazoa; phylum Nematoda; class Chromadorea; order Rhabditida; family Ancylostomatidae; genus Ancylostoma; species Ancylostoma caninum. The sequence continues at coordinate 179,145 of JBAJFG010000163.1, forward strand.
CAGGGATGATGACGTGAAGCGCTGGCCAACGTGGTATATAGCTTCTCGATCCCTGCGTGCGTGGGCGGAATCGTCGTTTCGGACAGACTATACCAGAAAATTCCTTGCTTCCAATGCTTCCGACCAATCGTTTCTTATAGGAGAAGAGTTCAAAAAGTTCGACGGAGGCAAAATTCGCATTGAATGCCTTTTCGACCGACAGCGAGCCGAACTACTCAAGACGAGCAGTGATTGTTTGTGTGGAAGAAGGCGAAGAGCCACTGATCATAGGGCTGTTGGACGTTTTTTCAGACAAAAAAAAATTAAGAGAAAGAAATTTATTTGCTCCCCAAACAGATTCTTGTGTGCCTTCAACCTAATAAGATCTGATTTCGACTGTTCTCGATTTTCACTTCTTCTTTTACTGCATTTACTTGAAAACATAGCTTGCACCACATTAAACTAATTTCTTTCAAATTCGAAGAAAATAAATAACTCAAAGCTGCTGAAGTGAACAAACCTGGTCTTTTTCCTCGTTCTTGGCCATTCTGTCTAATGTAGCAGTAAAAAGAAGGCCCTCCCGACAAGAAAGACGTTGAAAGGCGGTCGTACATGACTGAAACTCCGAAAAGAGCAGCTGCACTTGCAGTTGTCCGTGATTGCAGACAATATGACGCAATTTTTTCGGCAAAATTTTTCTGCGTGTGTTTAACACTAACCACTCAATTTTTTAAAATCTTTTTGAAGATTTCTGAACAAGGGAATATTTTATCTGAGTGATGAGTACCGCAAGATCTCTTCGTCTGCTGAATGTGACTATCCGGTAAGCATTTGTTGCTTTCTATTCATATATTCCTTGTTATTTTTCTTCGAAATATCCTCAGGCGTCCATACTTATAATTTTTGCAGAAGTGCTCTTCCTGTATCTAGCGCTCGCTTTGCACATGCCAGAAACACATTTATCAACTTCGTCCCTCAACAGGAAGCATGGGTTGTCGAACGCATGGGAAAATTCTACAAAATCCTTGAACCGGTGTGTTCTTGCTTTCAACCTCTTCTTTCATGATATATCTTCGTAAATTTCATAAAAGAGCTGAAGCATATTCCTGATGTAGTGTTTTTGATATTGCTATTATTTCTATTAGGATGAGGAATTATAAATGTCCGCTGCATTCGTTTTCCTTTCTTCCTCTATTTTCCCCAGTGTCACTATTTTTGGCGGGGCATGTGTATTCATGTGAAAGAACATTTCATGGCGCTCCAGAAGATATGTGGTTTGTTTCGTATCCACCGATGTTTCACTTTTGAAAAATTATTTTTAATTGATGGCCCACCCACTCAAGGCGGACGTTGTAGATACACGAGCCGCCATTGGCCGAATCCTTCTCTGCCGTGTAAACAGTCGCAATTCCTTCGAAACCGTTACAGATAATAGAAGAGCGTGTCTTGAGCGCGCAGATAAAAAACCACACCTGCTCAGCAACGTACAGCAGCCTATTTCAACACGTAAATCTGATGGTCACGAATGGAAGATGACACTGCGTTTGCGGTAAAATATGAGAGGAACGTTCCATTTAAGGATGATGAATCCTGGTCAGAAGTTTACTCCTGATCTCTCTGCGCAATATCAGGGCCGCTTGGGTGAAGACCTTCATCGTCATGGTATCAAAACGGCGGCTGCAAAACTTATCCACGACACGGTCCTAACGACACATCGCGAAAATGACCTAGAAGAGAACCAAAAAGTAAGGGTGGGGAGCCTTTCCTTACCCGCCTCCTAGTAAAGTATCGGCACTATCAGACTGGTATCTATTCTATATGCAGCGTTCATTGAAGGAGAAGAGCTTTAAAAACTGCGGCGGAGCTAAAATTTAGGTGGGTCGCTACGGCGTCTCAAAGCCCTACGATTTTGTCACGGAGGGCACTCGTTCATTTTGTGGAGGAAGTAGAAAGGTCATGCAACAATTTGGGAGATACTCCTCGGATGGAGTTCTTGTAATATTGTCGTGGTAGTATTTCTAATTTGATGGTCAAACGGACATTTATAATACCTCAACCTAATACTTTTCCGCCTCACCTAGCTCATCCAAATATTTTGATGGTTTTCTAAAGTTTTCGATTGTTTCCATGTTTACTTCAATCTGACAATGCTCTTTGTAATGGATGAGTTTTTAGGGATTCAATATTCTTATACCAGTCATAGACAGAATAAGATTCGTGCAAAGTCTTCGAGAGATCGCTATAGAAATTCCCCAACAAGGTGCAATCACTCTGGACAATGTGCAGCTGCAGTTGGACGGTGTGCTCTACTTACGCGTCTTCAATCCCTACAAAGTAATACTCGTTCGCTCATTCTCTTGGGTTTTTCTCGTACCCCTTCATTCAAGAATGGCTGTTGCAACAGGCTTCCTATGGTGTTGAAGATCCCGAATTCGCCGTCACGCAACTGGCTCAAACAACCATGAGGTCGGAGGTGAGTTCCACAATCTGGTTGTTCGATCTAGCCATTCTGATTCTACTCCTAGGTTGGCAAAATCAGTTTGGACACGGTATTCAGAGAGAGGGAACAGCTGAATGAAAGTATTGTTGCAGCTATTAATAAGGCAGCCGAACCTTGGGGAATCAAATGCATGCGATATGAAATCCGTGGGTTACTTGTTAGTAGTTTTTCAAGACTATAGGAGGCTTCAGTAGCCCAGAGCCGCTTGGCGCACCGCATCATCTACGTTCTGGCATTCTGATTGTCTGCGCATCCACACTTTCTCGATGTTACCGTTCTTATCCTCGGTATTCTGTGCAGTGTGGCTTTACGAAGGGTTTTGGCCCATGGGAGCCTCTTCTATGTTATATTCATTCGTGGTTACACACAGTAGCCGAATCTTAGACAAGTGACTTTCAGGCGATATGCACATGCCGGCAAAGATTCAGGAGGCTATGCAGATGCAGGTGTGTTCCATAATAAAATTTGTCGTTTGCACAATGTGTTTTCATATTACTGTGTCCGATTTTCCATTCATTCAAAGGTTGAAGCCGAACGAAAAAAGCGAGCTGCAATTCTGGAATCTGAAGGACACAGAGAGGCTGCAATAAATCGGGCTGAAGGAGAGAAACAGGCCGCAATCCTCGCATCTGAAGCTATGGAGGCAGAACAGGTACTTGTTCCAAGCGAACCTTCTTGAGCAATTTGGCGTTGGATTGGCCACAGTTTTTGGCTCCTTTTCCTTTATATTGCTTATTTTCGAAGACGGCAATTTAACCTTAACGGACAAGTTTAGATAAACGTTGCTCGAGGTCATGCAGAAGCGCTGCGGATTAAAGCTGCTGCTCGCGCTGAGGCAATCGAAAGGATAGCTAATGCACTAACGCAAAAGGTTAGTTTGATAAATTACAGGACGGGCCAAAAATGCGGTAACAACACTTTTTTTCACTGAAGGAAATTGTTTTGCCTTGAAGTTAAACTCAATTGAGATGCCCTTTCGCAGCGTTTTACAGGAGCAATGCTCCGGCCCACAAGTCATGTTTGATTAGCAACACGACCAGAAAATATATCTCAGGTCCTATTGGCCTCATTGGGTTACCACCTATTTGCTTGGGTCTCATTCATTAAGGTTAGTAGACTTTGGTGATACCCGAGACCAGGGCTTGTTCATTACCTCTCCGGAATTTGGAATAGTTGAGTGAGCGCTTCAAAATGTGTCGGATAACCTGAACCCCAACCACTTGCGCGTAGCGGTGGGCGACTTCACTTAGCAGGTCCTGTGTGGCAGCTGACAGGAGATATCCCGAGATGAAGGGTTGCCGTATTATAAATTACTTTTCGACGTATATTTTCTGTGTTACCGTATTTATGGCTCACCCTGTGTTTGTTTTTACGTAGAAGTAACTGCAGCTCTGGTTTCTTAGGTTCTTAATTTGTCTTTAAAGGCAGGATCCACGGAAATTTTACTTTTGGGATGAGTGTTGTTCCATGTGTGGCTGCCGCTATGAAGCCTTTTGTCAAGCGCCTTTGATCGCCTCCAAACTGGTTCTGTCACATCCTAATGCGCATCATACGTAGGCATATTCGTCAGAACTTCATCAGGCAAAACAGCGCTGGAGTAATATGGACCCGTCTAAGTATGGGCCTCATCCAAATTCGAAAACGGTCATCATTTTTGAAAAGTACCAGTGCTCAGCACTGAGTGATAGCTCACACATTCCTTGGACGGAGTGCACTCGACATCTAGGATTTCCACATGGCGCCACGTATACGAGGTTGCACTTAGAAATACATTCCTTTGTGTTGACCGTTTTTGGGGTATTTATGCGGGTAGAATTTTTTAGAAGACGTTGAACAAACCTGTGCTTGAGTTGTTTGAGGAAACTCGTAGGCCTTGAAAGAAGAATTAGTTTGGAATGGATGGGTTCTCCTGTGCGCTAGGGCGGAACCACTTTGAGTGTTTGCTGCTTGCTACGAATTTTCATCCACGGCCACTAACCACCTGCGCGTACCGTATCGCGTACCCAGGTCATTTTGCCTTTTTCGACTTGAAAAGCACAGCGGAACGTGGTTCGCAGGATGAACTAATCGCTTTGACACATTGACTAATGATCATAGCTGAGCTTTCTTCGTGAAAAGAATGGAAATTGCAGTTTTCCACATATCATCCAAGCACTGTATTGTGCACTTGGGTGCTTAGTATGCGATAATGGTGGAATCCGTGGACTGAATAATTGTGATATCCTCGTTATAAAATGTTGTTTTGCTCTCTACCAAGATTGTCTATCAGTATATGTTGTCTGAGAAACCGACTGTTCGGTTCCAAACGCAGCACTTCTCGGATTGCTGTATCATGACTATTGGTCGTCATTTCAGGGAGGCGACAGTGCAGCCAATCTTACTGTAGCAGAACAATACGTCACGGCGTTTGAGAAACTCGCCAAGGAATCGAATACGATAGTATTGCCTGCGAATCTGAGCGAACCGAGCTCGATGGTTGCTCAAGCTTTAACACTATACGAGAGTATTGCAAAGAAACCAGCGAAACAGTGATATCACGAAAAGTAGGAATTTTTTCAGTACGTGTTCTCTATGACATTCTAGTACATTGTAAGTTATTTTTGTTGTTTTGTTGTGAAAGAGTTATTGTTTATTTACATGTGTTCTGCTCGCCAACTAGGTCATAAAGTTAGTGAGCGCACAGAAGCTGTAGCAATGTACACAGTTGTAACTGCATGAATGAGAAAACAAGGCCACGGACTCATGCAAAAAAAGTCGAGGATTATATCCTGATATGGAAGGTTCGGATGAAATCCGGCGATCGTGAGACGACATGCTCGAATTCGGCGTAGTTGATGCGATCGTCGCCGTCGAGATCAGCTTCTTCGATGATCTGCAATAAGTTAGGATCTTGATTTGGGATCTTATTTTTTTTTTGGGGGGGGGGGGGTAGGGAGAGAAATTAAACTACGATGAGGGACGATACTTACCCTCTCTATGATGAAGTCCACTTCCTCGTCGCTGAGTTCATCTCGCGTTAAACTTCGAATCATTTTGCTAAGGTCATCGTGTCCCAAGTGGTCGTCACCATCGAAATCTGGAAAATTCGCTCTGCAGAACTGCGTTGAGAAGATTTGCTTCTTCAATCCTTACAATTCCACGATTGACACATTATCCGATGAACATAGGTGTGGGATCTTACCATAAATCCGAAATGCGTATTTGAGCTTCAGCTGAAGTGGCGCCATCTCGGAAAACACGGAGAACATGTCCAGGAAATCGTCGAAAGTCAGATTGCCTCTGCCGTCCTCGGAAAATACTTCGCAGATTCGTCGTCGGAATGGGTTTTCCTTAAACAAGGACTTTGATTTTTAGAGCACCTCAGAACCTGTGCATACAGTACATACATACGCGTCGATGAGAGTGCGTCTTCCACGGCCTTGAGAAGCACGCGGCGCGACCGCACCGCTCGCGCTAGAAAACTCCGCGGCAACAAACTATAGGTTTTTAAAATAGATAGTCAGTGTTGGCGATAACTAACATCTAAGAAGATGAAAAACTATCAAGGAGACCCTGATTTGCCTCTACTGTGACAATTTTCGCGCAAACTGCTCGGTCGCGACTCGTGTTTCCCACATCCGCGAGAGACGCACCGCCATTGACGCTTATTGTAAGCATGAATTACCCTCAATTCTGGCATCTTTTCTATTTCTTCAAAGGTCAGCGTGACAATTGCCGGCCGTGTTCCTTGCATATTCGTAGGCACTTTCTGGGGATTCAGAGCATAGTATCTTTTGTACAGTCGGATTATATCCTTCTTTGTGAAGAATGTGCAGTCCTGAAATAAGCAGTGATCCTCTTTCAATTCTTTACAAAGTATGGGAGACAAGTAATTAATGACATTGGTTGATCTCTGGTATTTTTGGTATTTTCAGGAATTTTCGTGGGTTTTCTTTCTGAAAGTTGATGTAGCAGATGCTGCCATCTACATGATTTCAGTAGGTATGCTACGGACACTTTCAGAGTGGAAAAAACTTCGGCAATTAGTTCAAATAGCATTCAGTGCTAGCAGATTAGGCTGGTCCACCGAGAATCGTTAGCGATACGAATTCCAGGGAGCACATGGATTATGCACTTGGCAACATACTGTAAAAGCGAAGCAGAAAAAAGAATGTATTGATTTCACGAGATGCCGTATAATGTAAAATATTCACCGGCAAATTAATGTAAATGTAGATAAGAGATAAGCTCGAACAACATTCAACAGTGAAAGAAAAAGGACAATGTCTCAGTATTTGTAGTTATAGTAGTTATAAACACAACACTAAAACAATTCACTACAAGAAAAAAATTCAAAAAAAATGAAATTTCATTTAAAAAAAGACTCAGAAATGTATGCCGCATTATGGATCTTTTTGATTAAACTTTAAAAGCCTAAGAATCGAAGGAAACTTCAGATAAAAGAGCGTTTTAGACCACAACCTTGCCCATGCCACAGACCGTTTAAATATTTTGATACAAACGGGGATGGGGGGTTATCAACCTGCCAATACATTTTTTTAGACCATGTCTACATATGAGGTGGAAATTCAGTAGTATCTTCATTTATTCATACTTTACAGTGTAAATGATAAGAAATGGAGGTAAACCGAGCAATAGTGATTCAAACATGGACTTGGAGAAAAAAAACACTAATCAAGATCACTAGAATGGGATGATTAGTACAGGAGAACTTTAAAGAAAATTTGTTCACAAATTTTTTATTTTTTTGTTCGTTTGTTTTTGAGCATTTTATGGAGCTGATAGTGATGACAGTAGACACCACAGAGTTTCATAGTATTGCATTTAATAATATTCGGAAAAAGTACCTGGTACTCATCCAGCTGTTCCCTACTGAACACAGCTCCCTTGGAGAACAGATTCAGATCGGACAGTGAACTTCCATTGTTCCCCATCTGGACTGCTCGGCTTCTCTGAGAAAACAAAAGACTGAGAAGATTTCCCGTCTTTCTTTTTCTAATACAACGGAAATGCATGGTAGTCCACCAGAAAAGGGGAAAAATGAGGGAGAATTGGTTGTAAATGAAAGAAGTGAGTAGAAGTGAATTTTTTTTCCACGCGGCATTTTCTAGCAGCCATTTGAATTTTCAAAATCTTATGGAAAGGACAGCTCTCTATAGAATTTGGATGACGGAACATTGGGTCCACATAGCTCTAAGCACTGAGGACCAACAGAGCCAGGAACGAGCTTGGCAGTAACTGGTGTCAGAGGCTGGATCGATACGCTGCAACAACCGGGAGGTTTAAAGCTGGCGGCAGGAAGTCATCCACCCGCACTTCCCTCCCACCGGCGGCGGCGGCTCGGCGAGCCCCTCCGGCAATTGGTGGGAGAGCCGTGCTCTTGGACCAGTGTTATGGAATAAGTGTGGCTTTTATACAGTGAGTGAGGAGGAGAACCATTTGCATAATGGGAAGGTACAAATCTGCGACTTATAAAGATAATCTAGGATCTCGTGTGGGAGTCGTCGGAGGTTTCAGTATGCTTTGCGAGATTGTGGACGGTCTCAGGCGATTTTCTCGTCGCTTACAATTTCTCCAGACGTCGGACAGCTACCCAGCAATTCGGATGGAAGGCTCACCGCTCGTGTTTCTGTTGTCGCTCAACTTTCGCAAGCGTTCATTGCTCCGATGACTGGTATGAACTGTGACGTGGTCAGCCGTTTAAACGTCCGCGAGAACAGCAAATACTCGAATTCAACAAACGGGAACTGAACTGGTAGAACGACACAAATCTCTTCCATTTTGTCATCGAGGTCCACGCACAGAGTCATCAGGAAGCCATTGGGATTCATGAAACGTTAACCGAGCAAACCTATTATGGTTAATGTTGTTGGTTATTTTAAAGACTATGTAGTGATCAGAAGAGCAGGAATGAAAGTTGGTTTGGTAACCAGGCTTCGCATGGTCATGAGTTCATGAGCCCTAGCCCTGGGCTGTCTGTTGTCTGCAAAAAATGACAATTTGTGTCTCTCATTTGTGTTCAGTGTCCGTATTCGAAGCGTCGCATGACGCTTGCATGATATTCACATGATTAGACAAAGTTGTCAACGTATGTAGTGGTAACTGATTAGATGATGACAAAACCGGTGCCATGAAGAAGAAACAAGACAAACGGTTCCTGTTCTCCACTGCCACATCAGGAAATGTGCCACTGTAAACAAGTGCAAATCTATAGTCGAGAAATCTAAAAGCAATTATTTAGTTTAAGAAACAAAGTCTTTTCTAGAAATTTTCAAGGTCACAGTTTATAACTTCGAATCAATCTTGCGAGGGAATGAAGAGAGTCCGTCGCACTCAGCGGACAACTGATAGTAACCATCCACTAAAAAAATATGGAGCTGTGCTTTATATTGCTTTTTTCAGGGACATGAACATTCATAAGAGCGTGAGCGGAACTAGGGCATGTTCGAATAGAAAAGCTAACGTCTACCGAATACAATGTCGAAGAGTTGCTACAAAAATTCTGGCCGAGAAGAAAAGCAGCGAGTGAATCCTAAATTGCCTGCAACTTTGTGAATGGTGCACGCAAGTCTGCTAATCCACGGAAATAGCAGCAAAAACTGGCCGAAAGTGTTGGATTTCTTCGTCCCTTCACTTTGTTTAGACTACACACGTCAAAGTAGAGTGTTGTGCCTTCGCTGAAGACTTTAAGCTATATCTACCTGTCAGTAGTGATAATGAGCGGAGGCTTCTACAGGAGGCAGTCGATGTGGTGATGCAATGGTGGGAAGACTGGGGCTTACCGCTGTCGGAAGCAAAAATCAAAGTTCTGCATCTAGGAGGCAAAATTCAGTGCTTCTACTACAATATCGGTGGTCGGGGGTCACATTCTGCTGAGGAAACTGTAGGCCTAGGATTTCTAATCAGAAAGGATTTAAATACTGACGCGCATTGTGAGCGTGTAGTTAAGCAAGGTACAGGTATGGTTTACAGGCTATTCAGGGCTATGTCCGCTAGAAATGCAGTAATATTATTGAGGACCTTTAAAACTTACGTTAGACCACTGGTTGAATATGGAACTACAATCTTCAATACTCATAAGAGCAATATTATTGCTATCCTGGAGACGGTTCAAAATAACTTCCCAGGAAAACTCATGACTTGGGTTTTGGGCTTCCTGTATGACGGGATTCCTCGCTGTGATGTGAGGAATCACGACCTTGGATTGCGTCCCCTAGCCTTCAGGTGAAGAATGTTTGATCTTGTAATGTTCTACAAAATATTTACTTTATGGATGTGTAGGGCTGAGGTCAAATATGCTGTTTGAAATGAAAGCTTCAAACACTAGAGGAGGCTCCTTCAAGAAATTCCTTGGGCGAAAAACAAAGTAAGGCATTATTTCTTCGTAAATCGTGCCGGATCTGAATTTCAAAAACTGCAAAAATAAAACAACTCATTCCGCCTAAGCTGAGTCTTTTCAAAGGTTAAAGATTAGTCTTGTTGTGTTAGTAATGTTGGTTGTGTTTCAATTTTGTGTTGTTCACGTTCACATGGCTAATCCATGTAATATTGGGTTGGGCAATAACTTCGTGCGGTTTTTTTCAAGTCACATTTTTACGAGGATTTGGTCTAACTCCGATAGCCTATAATAGGTCATCTTGTAGCCCTAGTTTTGCTCTTTACAAATATTATAACCAATTTCCCCAATTTCCGCTACTTCTCATTTTCTGTCGCATGTCGTGTCGAAACGAGAGACGCAAAAAACGCGGTTTTCTGCCCTTTGGGAAGGAATCATGCATACCTCAACGATGCGCATCTCCCGCAGACTCGGTTCGCAAAAAAATTCCAAGAGTGACCCTAAGATGAGACACTGCCGTAGGTCCTTCTCGAGTGATCGCATCTATCATGTACACTGAACCCTTTCGCGTCTTCTGGACAGCACGTGCAGTCCCGTCTCCAACAAATTAGATATGTCGTCCTCGTGCAACTTTACAGTCGACCTTTTCCTGTCGGAAAAGGTTCTCGTGCATTCACGAAGGTTCCACTTGTGGCGTCGCATGCAAGCACATTTCCGTGAAATCCAAATACACGCACAGGTCCGAGAAGATCGATGGAAACAAGTACCTGAAATGATGTGGCAAACTGCCAAAAATCACCACCTCTTTCTCCCTCAAGAATGGGTCGGTAATTACGTTTTGGAAGTTAGATATTTCATTCGTTTTGTAGTCGGTAGATTTCTGTTAGGTATTCTTGTTAACATTTCCTATGCATTTATTTAACTTTCGTATTGGCTTGAGTTTGGAATAAACCTTTTAGATATTTTATTCCTGAAGTTCCTGTCGTCTTGCAGACCCTCTTTCTTTAAATACCACTTCATCCATCCCACTCCACCTCCACCCCCGTTTGTATCCGGTTCCGCCATTTGTGGATGCCTATAGACGAAGAATTTGCCTTATAAGCGTAATCGGGCACCTTTAGTAGGGGTCAAGCCAAAATGGAGCGAGAAGAAGTGGAATCATACCGAAAATTGACATTTTTTCTTCAAAAAAAAAAATGAAGGAGTTGCGAGTTGTTGCGTGAACGCTTGCCATTGTTCATTTATAACTATTCATTTATCTGACCATTCGTTCACTCAATGTAATTGTTCATTCATCTACCTGTCAGGCGTCAAACATTAGTCAGACGAACTCGAGAATTTCCCGATCTTTTTCAGGACTTCTGTACAATTTAGAAATATCCCTCAAGGTGCCATTTCTCGAATTCACTTTGAAAGATTTGCATGAAATGAATTTCTTGCGATGAGAACTCCCGCTGAGAATCGTTCCAATTTTGCGGAAACTGCTAATACGCCGCTGCACTCTCCTAAAGGCAGCGTCCCTCTCAAGATAGTTTTTGAGATTTCAACGTTAAAAGAATCTTGATCACAACGGTATACGTGCTTCCATGCAAGACTGCTGAAAAACCCCATCTCCGAGCACCAATTTTTAAGGAGCCTTTAGACGAAGCTAAGTAACTTTCCGAATAATTCACTACAGAAGAACCACCTCCTGGAGAATTTCATGCTATTCGCGAGTCTTCTTCATCCACTCCCTAGCAGAATAGAAACTGCGCTCTATGGTTGATTAGCAAAGGAGTTCGCGGTCCGGAAACCCTTCAATTCCGCCTTGGCTCTGGAGCCAATATGGGATGGTAGGGTTTCCTCCCAACGTACTCTCTTGATCCCCGCGAATGGAGCAGAGTTTCTATTCCGTTAGGGAGTTGATGAGGAACTCTCACGAGGAATACAAATTTCCTCGGTAGATGTTCTTCCTGGAGTGAATTATTCGGAAAGTTACTTAGCTCCGCGCGAAGGCTCCTTAGAAATTGGGGCTCAGAAATGGGGTTTTTCAGCAGTCTTGCATGGAATCGCGTATACCATTGTGACCACCAGCTCCTGGAGATTCTTTTCGCGTTGAAATCTCGGAAACGATTTTGAGGTGGGATGCTGCCTTTGAGTACAATCCATGCATCGAGACCAAAAGTTTTCAGAAATATGCACAGAACAAAGGTACGCCATGCTGTCTGGTGCCTTCTGAAAGATCAATTAAGTCCCAGAATCGATGTGAAACAAAGGAGAAGAGCAGGAACGGTGAGGTTCTACCCGTTCACGTCTGGGGATGCTGTCACATATGATCAATTTGCTTGCGTTGCCACTCGCTAAGGTTTCAGTTCGATTTAATTTAATCGCAAGCGACAGAGTCTCACAGTCAACATATTAATAGACAGATGCTCTCCAGTTTTCCTTCTTCTGGGTCACTACCGAGTTCACCGGGAGACTGACAGACAGGACACAGACAGTGCTACTGCTCTTTTGAAGGTGTTGGTTATGAAATCTGTTTCTCCAAGATATAGTCATTGGGACCAGATTATGCATAAAGTTGCAGTTCAGCAAAAATTTCGCCGATGTGGTGACCGGTCTCGTACGCATAAATCTAATGTAAATAGGTATTTATGTTTTTTATTTGCTTATTTATTAATTTATTTGCAGCGGAGCTGCCCCCGGTGAGAAAAAAAGAACAGAAAATGGTTGAAAATGAATCTTCCAAGGCATAAAAAGCAGGTCAAGAATGCAAAAATAAACAGGTTTCAATTGATGGCAGTGCTTCAGATCAGTTTCCATCCTAATCGACGAGCGTCGAGTAGAAGATCATACATATCGATTGCAGATCGTGCTTTCACTGAATAATCATTCAGGGACTCAGGGTCGAATGTTTCTGAAATTCCCCCGAAAGATTCAGCTGCATGGAGGGATTTGCCGGCGCGAAGGACCACTTCGCTGCGCCATCAATTATTGGCATAGATTGGTAACACATCACAAGGGAGACCAGTTGAAAACAAAAACTCCACCGTAAAGACTGAAAAGTGACTGGGTACGGAACGCTGCCTTCCAGTTCGCCGTGTCGCCATTTTCTATTCTCGCAGTTTTGTTATGAATCCTTGGAACATGTAATTCTCCATGACTTCTACCTCTATGCTTTTATGTATTTACTCGCACCTCACACTATTAATCAATCAAATGTCCTATTTCCGAAAGCTAGTTTGCCTCCAGGAAATGGAAGATACTCTGAGATTTCAATCAACCTGACGCGGTGTCGAAAAGGGGAGCAAGTGTAACTGTTTCCCATAATCTAAAATTTATTGTGCTGATCATGCCTATGAAGGCCGGTTCAAGACTGAAGCACTTGTGCAACGCAAAGGTGTTCGTAGTGTAGAAGCGATGACTAGCCATCTCTCCTAGAAAGCTCTTGTCATGCCCCGCATAGTGGGTTATTTCACGTGATGATCACGATTATGATATGTAGCCTTCAACGGCGGACACGGAAATGTCCAGCAAAAGGGGATCAAATAATCAAAAATAACTAATCCAGGAATAGCAGAAAAGTGTACTGTCAAAATAAATTAATATAACCTTCATTCTATTTCATAAATTATTTTCGAATCTTCACCGACCCTTTACTAGAAATTAGAGGTGGTAGTACTGTAATGAGCTACTTTAGCATTACAGTCCCTATGTAGTATTGGTCCGGTTAGACACATTAAACTGACACCGACCTATGTGCAGTTTTTCAGCGGCGCTACGGTGCTTATTGTTTGCCATATTCGTGATGAACATGTGGATTAAGTTCTTTGCGGAAAGCCTCGATAAAATCTTAAAGGGAAACTGTACCCCCTGTATGACTTCACCAACCCTAATATGCATTCTGGTGAAGACTGGACGTGATCTACAATGTGTATGTATAATAATAATGCATGACACATGTACGTGACTAGCTTGTCAAATAGCCCCACTCACACCGGATTCTAAGAGGAAACACTGCTATAGCATGAACAACATGCTTACAGCAGCCCTACAGTGCTGGGATATGGTAAAAAATGGATGTCATATTGGAGGTTGAATGAAATCGTCCGTGTATGGAGAAGTTGGGAAATTTTCCATTGACGGGCTCCCAATAAAACATATAATTGGCTGCTGCTACGTTGTGTACGTGCTAAGCTTGATTGCTATCTGTCCTATTTTCACCAAGATCTCTAGCTGCTATGATTTTCGTCATGGGGCTCAAGCAACGAATGAAAACACCACGCGCAGATCATTGTTAGCAGTCGTGCAGCAATCGCCCTCTTGTTTTTAGCTGATGTCATCTGCACGATGCTACTCGCTGATTTTACTAATGGGTGTTACCATTAATCTTGGCCTTTTTTCCACTCACAATCTGTCGATCAGTCCATGAACGATGTCGTTCTGGCTCTCAATCTTGTGCTCTCCCTTCTCTCCGACCTTGGACTTTTTCGACTCCTATACCTCGGACAAAATGTCTTTGAACTGCAGTGGAAAACGATCTCGATCATGTGCGGGATTGGTTGAGAAGCCAGACACGCAGGGATGAAAAATTCGGAAGGACTGCAGCAGAATCTCTTCGCAAAATGAGTTTGTGTAGAGAGTGGTTCGGAAGGACTGCAGCAGCTATTCGGAACAACAGCAACAGAAAACCGGAAGAACTATAGCAGGAAACCGGTAGAACCGCAGGTCACTAGCCAGCTGTTCAGGTTTTTTTACTGCGGTCCTTGCGAAAATTTGTCCGAGACCATTTATCCATGGAGCCCGGAGGACCTTAGGGCTATTTCATAAGCATGGAGGGGTCATGAGTATATACACACAATGGTTTCCGGGCGAATATCGAACATACATCCGAATAAGTCGAAATTTCTGCCAATGGGATTCGATTTATCTGGATAACGTCGAAATATGCTTATTCTAATACTCAATGAAAAAAAAACTCGACTACCGCTGTTTCATCTCGAGCAGTTTGGTTGAGAGCTATTCTTAAGACTTAAGGCTTTGTCGAGTAGTCAGGCCGTCCTCTTGCTGCCTCAGTTTCCTGAATTTCTGTCTCTACATCTATCAGATGGATGTTTCTCCTGAGTAATCTGTCCTCATCTCTCTTGCATAGGTCCCCACCCAGAAACACTGACTAATGCGTCGTGATGGCCGTGAGCCCGTGGTGAGTGCCATTTCTGTGGCAATTTAATGATGTCGCGGAGTACGGCAATAAACATTTAGCACCATATTCTCGTGGATCTTAGTGGAACAGCTGTTGTCCAGACTTTTCCATTCGCGTTGCACTGCCTTCACTTGTAGGAAAACATCTTGACCTGCGGCCAGATAACGGTCGATAGCCAGAAAACAATTTGAGGCGCATGTTATTGTCGGGATTCTCCCACGAGAACGCAACAGTAATTCATCATTCGCCTCCATTCATCTGATGCTGTTGCACTTTTTGAGCCAGACGTCGTCGAGTACCCGAAAACTCGCCGGAATTGGCGTTCCCTTGGCGGGGAGCAGCGGGAGATTTTCGGGATGTGGCGGCGACCTACGTTTCCACGCGATCCGCCGCCTTTTCGATTCCTTCCGTAGATCCGTCCGTTCTCTTCGCCGCTTGTTTTTATTTGTGTTGTTCGGCAGACGAAATCAATCTTTCTTTTGTTTTTTCAGCACCCAGCCAGAAGGACACCGGACGATGCACGTCGGAATTCAGTGCGAAGGCAGCGACACCTTCACAAGTGAGTGATTTGTCGGTTCATGTGACTGTTGCTGCGCAGAAAACTGAAAATGGTTCTCCTTAATGTATTCTGGATACAGGGACGTGTCGTGTGATTGTCCAAAAACAGCTCTCCTGTGTACTTTTATTGGTCGTATGATGAGATGACTGGATCTTTTGTCCGACAAAAAGATTTGGTGCCATATCTAACAAAAGGAATTTATTCTTGGACGTAAGGGTGATGTTGCTCATACTCAGCTGAGACGGGTGTCCCGGCGTGAAGAGAAGAGTTGCTCATTTTCAAGGATATCCTCTGAGGATATGGATGAGCATGTTGAAGTCTCAGGAGCCTTAGGAAGGGCTTTTTTCACTACTCTTCTTCTTTAGAACCTCTACGAAATAGCTTGGTTCCTTGGGAACTCTATTTCATGTTTTTGTGCACACTTTTGAAATGTTCTGGATAATCTTGTAGAAATGATTACATCTTCCGAATGATTATACGGATAAAAAATGAGTAGAAAGGTGAATGCAACCCAAGGAGTTGGAAGCTCAATTGCTTCTTTTTCTTCTTTTTTTCTGAAAATTATTGGGTAATTCTTACCAGATAGTGTCGTTTATACCAGATGCAAGACCCATTTTTTACCCACCCAAGAGTTCTCATGAAGACCGGTCACTGCGCCCTGTCCGATTGAGCATCGCTCGCACAAGCACTCGCGTCTCACCTGCGTCTAAGCTGCGTCAACACTGTCTCCCATTGGCTCCTACACAACACATGCGCACGTTTGACGCACGTACGCACTGGTTGTGAATTGCCCTATAGAGGTTAATCGTCTGGAAACTCTGCTGAAGTCCAGATGATAATTTTAATATCAGCTGCTCCTTCTTTTCCACCTGCAATACCCGAGTTTTTCCTCCGTGTTCTTCTATCTAGAGGTGGCAAAAGGTCGGTAGTTCTATCAATTCTTTTCCTGCACCACTTCTGCTTTGAATAGTACTTTTCGGACGCTGTGAACATTCAGCTGGGCTCCTGTTAGGTACCCGAAAAAGTTTCATGAGGTTAGTACCCTAAAAACGAACTATTTGCATTGAATTTTGAGCAACTCCATGGCTTTCAAAGAGAACTGCAATAAGTTCTCTTCGTTGTCTCTTGACGTTATCTCAGGGTAAATTCTGTACCCAGGTGCATCAGCACTAACCTGTCCCCCTGCAGCCTGAAATTGCTCATATTGGGCGAGCTGTAGTCCAGTGGCGTAAATAGTACTTCCTGTTTATGTTTCCACTAATTCTTCAGGAATTGCGATTTTACGCATTCTTTCGGCTGCGCCTGAGACTGACGACCTGTGAAAGTTGTTCTGATCTGCAAAGAGCTTGCAAAAGATTACATCACATCAGTTGTGCCCTCGGAAGAATCCACAAGTGCAGTGTTGTCGCATTCCACGGGGTCAGAGAGGTATTGCACACCAAGTGTTCGTAGCACTACCCCAGAATTCCCTGGGGAAACATGCTTTACAATCTGTGCTTTTGTTGTTCACATGTGTGCGCGCTGTTTATCTCCTTCCTACTTCCTGATAAGTTCCATTTTCTGGAAGATTCTGGGAAGAGGTTGCTTCTGATAAGTCATGGCTAATTGCAGGTATAGCAGAAAGAAGGGCTCCGACGTGTACAACACTGACAAATTTGCACCTCTTTGAACTTTTATTCCGCGAAGCATGGCCATGACGTGTTTCTCAAGAGTTCCTCAACGAAGTACGGCAACTTTAAAAGGATTTTTGAAAAGGTTGCGCCTAGAACATACGTAGGTGCTCAGAATTTAGCTTTCGTTTCAAGCTTCATCCTTATCCGGGAATAAGCTCTACTATAAGTTTATACTATTTTTTTCCGCTTTCCCAACGGATTTTTCTTGTCATTCACGATGGTTTCTCCCAGAATTACTCGTCCTCGGCAAAGAAATTTCATCTGAGATAGGAACTTCTTTCCTTTTGTAGCCACATGACTGTGCTCTTCCAAAGAACTCTCATCCTATGAACGGATTCTCTCGCCAGTAGTGGAGCGCTACCACGGATAACCTTGAATTAAGTGAGTTTCGTTGTCGCGCAGTTATAAGTGCATTCCACCGACTGACCATCGGCGACTCTTCTCGTCGACTCTTCTCTCCGGGAGTCCACTGAAAGGAAGTACTGGAGTTCCTGGTTTTATCCTTTATTCAATTTCTACATCTCGACATAGACATATTGTCGAACTGCCTCTGGGGAGAATTGTGCAGTTTTCTCATCTTCCTTCGTTTGAGTTGTTCAGTTGATTATTGGCTTCTATCCCCTTACATCCTTGACTCTTTTTTTTCTAGAAATCTACGGTGTAGCCAAGCCATCCTGTCTACTATGATAAACGACATGACCTAACTCATCAAGAAATTTTTTGTATTTGTCATCATCATGGCTTAAATGAGAAGCATACACTTGAGATATGGGGCTAATTTGTGCAGCATTTATTATAGTTTTACGAGCTGCTTCTGATGCTTTAGGAATATTTAAAAAACACGTCCAGACTTTGGCAGACACTGGGCAGGTGCCCGTTTCCTTCGGATAATGGGTTGCCTAATTTTCGAAAATACTTTTCAACATAAGTAAAATCTTCGCATTGGTGCTTAATTTTTTAATTGTGCTCACTATGCTCATTTTTATGATTTTTAATTAATTTTTATTGATTAATTAATGTTATACGCGATATTTTTATTATTTCTACTTTCCATCCGAGTTCCGGTGATGGCAGTTCCCCCTTTTCCCACGCCCTCCTCGTCCCACGCTTTCTGCGTCCTGCTGGACCCGTATCCAATATACTTTATCCACTCTGATAAACGCGCTCTGACGAATATGTTGGAATGTTTGGGATATTCTGCCATCCAATAAAAACTTATCCTTGTGTATGTGTATCCACTAGTCTCACTGCTGGGCAACTTTATCCGGTTGATATTCGAATGATAAGAATCAATTGTATGTTGCATCACTAATTCGTGTTAGCTCTCGCTAATGCACCGAACATCGGCCCATGAAAGAATACGTGGTTGGATTACAAATATATCATAGTAGAGTGGATAAAGACCAATGTTAGCGGATGCTGTGTTTTCCGCTGTTTTTTTTTCACTAGGAAAGGTAGTTGAAGAGACGCCAGAGTGGAAAAAAATAAGAGCATTTGGGAACGGCTACACCCATATCCAATATATTTAGGAAAGGTTTCATGCAATATTTTATTCCAGTCGTAAGCGCAAGAGGCATCACCCCTCCCCCGCTTCTACCCGTGAATGGGTCGCCGAATTTTCTGTAACACTTCATGAAACAAGCAAAAATGTTGTAGTTATTTTTGATTGTTTATCATTATTATTTTTTAATACTGATTCTTTTATTATTCAATATTAAAATAAGTATTTTTAGAATTTTTGATTCCATCCGGGTCCCTAAATTAGCGGAGATGCCCGTTTTTTTCTCACTTTACCCATGGCTTGCCATGTCAGCGTCCGTCACTTCCTTATACTTTTCTTGATTCAAAGCTGAGGGCTATGCCCTTTTCTGCATCCTCCAAAAACGGACAAGGCATTTGATTATGTACCTTCGTGGTCATATTCGTAAACTGATCCCAATGCGGTACATATTTCCTTATAAACGTGAGGAAAACCTTCTTTGAACCTCTTATTTCTGGAGATTTTGAGCTGCTCGCTGCGACAGCTACCACAAATTGTTGCGGAATTGCAGCACACCGCGACAGCGGTGACGTCAATCGCTGGTACATAACGTACTGGTAATACGTTCTTTGTGGTAGTTGTCGCAACGGCAGCTCGAACTCTTCAAAAAGAAGGGTTTCAAAAAGGAGTGTTTCACTTTTTTGTAAGGAAATATGTGTACCATTTTGATCAGTGTGGACATCCTATTGATGTCAGAATCTCAAAATCAATTTTGAGATGAGGCACTGTCCTTTAACCAATATTAAAGTACAAAACAGTAGCTGTACCGCTGAAGAAGTCGGCGGCTTCTGGCTTGACCACCTTTAATGACCATGTGCTCGGAGCTGCATCGATAAGGCATTGATCAGCGCTGTGATCTCTGCTCTGGAAGCGTCCAGCACTCCGCGTTTTCCACGAATGGCTCCGCACAGACGCAGTTTCCAGTCTTATCAGATGAGTGGCTGCGTGTTCTTGGCGATTGCTATCAATAGACACACAGTGGACGTTGGGAGACATACCGAGGCACGCGGTAATTTGTCATTTCGCACACGGACCTTCTTGCCGCTCCATCTCATCAGCGAATCCTACGTTTCGCTGACGATCACCAGGGGTTCGTTATTAGGGGAGTGGCAGCTACCAAGGATTTTCTTGGAATTTCGAATTAACAGGTCCTGCGATAGTCCGGAAGTTTTGCTCCAAAATTTATTTATCGATTCAGAATTTTTTGGTGTCTAGTTGAAATTCTTTGGTAATAAAACGTGCTAGAATTTTCTACTATTTCCCAACTATAAAAATTGGCAGATCAGGTTCCATCCATAGACAACGATGTTATGATTGCTTGGAAAATATTAAAATTTCATACAAAACTTCCGGTCAAAGCTAATAGAATTAAACTCTCTTAGCAATCCATGACGAAGAGTTTAAGTTCCTCAAGTCCACAAACCCAAAACCATAAAATCAAACGAATTGCAGTTTGAACACTTGCACTCCTGTTCTTCCGTCTTTCCAGAACCTTCAGAAATACCTTCTCTTACCTTCTTCTTCCGATTTTTGCCCTATTTAAGGAAATACAGCTCGCTGCTGCTGTCACTCTGGTGAGAGCAGATCTCTTGATTGTTCCAACAGAGTTTTCTTGTGTATTTGACGAACTCCTGCAGGTGTAGCGCGAACGTTCCACTTCCTTACGTATTTTGTTCCTGCTGCCTTGATTTTCGTACATTTCCTGCGTTTAATTCTCTGTTTGTTAGGAAAATGTCGCTAATTTCATCTGAGTTCAAGAAAATGTTTTTTGAAAACCCTTGGAATCTCCTCCTACTACAGTGTTCTCGCCTATTAATTCCAGATACTTCCTCATTCCACAATTCTACTTCTTTAATCGTTATATGTCTACAAATAATGTTTTTTACCTTATTTCTATTCTATTAGTTCAGCGGGTACTGCATCAGTAAACTCTGAATTGGTATAATATTTGTGGATTAGAGAGTTTCAGGCGAGGACTATGTTAAGGATAATTTCGATTATTATAATATCAGGGTGATGAATGGGAAATGCGCGCTTTTTGTATGATATGAAATTTGTTCTAAAGACGATGCAACAACACAACACCAACTAACACCTTTGTTAAGAAACGGCAATCGATGATTCGATTGGCATTTCCAATTTCGGTTTAGTTACCCAAGCATGGGACCATTTTCAAGAAATCGATTATTGGCCAGTAGCTTCAAATTTGATATGGGACCTGTGGAAGGCTTCGTTGTCATAAACAAACTCCAGACTTTTAGTCGGTATCGTTATAGATAATAAAGTGGATAAAGTGGTCGGCGTTAATCAATCTCGTCACGAGGGATGCGCCACGCATTCGACTTCATCTGAGCATCGTAGAGGCGTTGAATGCGTATGTGCCCTGTACAATGACTTGCGGGGGGCACCCGATTTACCAAGTCAGTGCTTCATCCTCCCAGACTCCTCTGGTACCAATTTACCGACCCCGGAGGGATGGAAGGCTTGGTTGGCCTCGGGCGGGATCGAACCATCGATCGTGTGCGCGCCATCGTTATAGATAGTTCTAAAAATCAAAATTGACGAACATTCATCTTCAATATGTCATATTCTATCAATAAATGCTCCATGAATCCTTCAGATACTATCAGATGCCCAGGAGTCAGCACACTTTACCAATGCGACGCAGCCCCCCTCCCCCCTCCCTCCCTAGTTCCCAATCGTATCGTTCCAATCATCTAGGAACTGGTTCAGAAAATTTACCGGATTATCTTGAAAATATTAGGGTGGTAAGAAAGTCTTGACTTTTTTGTGCTTTATTTTATTACTCAGCACACAGTGGAATTTGCTCAACAATATAAAGCCACAGTTAGTCACTGCAGTGTCCCACCTAATGGGCAGGTCAGCGGGTCCCCTTTTCCCAGGAATGGGATGATTGGGAGCTAAAGAAATCGCAGACCTCCCTTCCAACATGGTCAACTTTGGCGGATTTTTTCTTGACTTGAAATACCTTGAAAGAGCAAAATCAGTGGTAGTCGGAAGAAGCAACATCAGGAGAGTAGGGTGAGTGAGGAACCGTAACCCAGCTCCGCCAATTTTTCACCGATCTCTTTAGCTATTTGGAGCCTACCCTCATCATGGCGTAGGTGTACAAGAAACTCGTTTCGACCGTTTTTCTCAAACAGCATCCGCGGCTCTCTGGCTCTCTTCTCGCAGAGCGCTAGTTCTCTCGACCATGTGAAGGTGCCAATCCCAGACCCCTAGTAGTCCTTTTTATCCTTCTACTAGGTTGATGCAAAAGAAACGGCGTCTTTTCGTGTTGACTTTATTCTTCCCCACAACTTCAACCAACGATAACTTCGGCAGACCATAAAATTTTCCTCAGTAGCAAGGACCATGACTTATCGTATGAGCAGGTCCCTGACACCGTATGCCTATATACTTATATTTCGTGGAACTGAAAAACGATGAGCAACGAGATCCTCGTTTTCATGTCGTTGTGTAGGGCAAATCTTTTCTTACGGAATGAAAGCTTCTAGAGCTGGGAAAAGCTACAGAAACACTGGAATTTTCCTGTAGGATACGATGGTTGCGGGACATCTAATACCCAATTCATTGGAGGGCGTGGCAGGCCAGGTTCAAACAGCAGACAGTACGAATAAGAAGGCATTTCAAAACAGTTGCGCACATAATTCTATTCAACAAGCTTGAAACTCTTTGCACGACGGCCCAATATCGATCGAGTCAGAAGACGTGCAGTAGAAGAAGTTCTGGTTGAGGCTATCTGTGGACTCCCTACTGAGGTACTTCTGCATTGATAAACCCTATCTGTTCTTCAGCAAAGTTTGAATGGTATGAAGATCCTGTACAGTTTTGGGATATCCATGGAAATTTTCTGAGGCTTTTCCAAGACCTGAAATCCTTTGGTTGAACCTTTGGTTGAACAAGATTGTCTTTCAACGTCAATTCATGCAAGAGATGCCAAGAAGGACCATCCCATGCGCATGCCGCGATTAGTCAGAAATGAGGCTAGGTATTAGATGTCCGTAAACGGGATACGATGGCTGTTTGAATGTTTTCTAGCAGAATCACCAGAATTCAACCCAGCTGTTAGAGGTAAAGTTTGGTCAAGATCGGCGATACAGGAAGTGCTATAATACTTTGGGCGTCTCAACCGTTTTTCCAGCAGAGCGTTGACGACTTTTGGGGCCAATGACAGCAGTAGATAATGAGATGTTCTCTCCGAAGAGCACCTTGGAGAGAATTATCCAGCAGGAATCGTAGAAATAACGAAGGAAATTCTTTAAAAAGTATTCATCTTTGTTTCCCTAGAAGGCAAGCCGTTGCACCAGAGCTCACATGTGGAGTAGATTGTGATGTCTTTATCATATAGAAAGAAGGTATTTTAGGCTGTATAAGTTGTAGTGTTATAGGAAAATCAAGAAAACTTAAACAATCGAGAACAATGTTTCTGGACATTTTCGATTGTCTCACGACTATAAACTGCGAGAGAAATCTCAAATACCCGCAGAATAAAAGAGCTTGTATTGGACTACCAGCACGTCACAATATCACGATGTCATACTTAGTCCAAACCTAATTCATATGTTTTTGAAAAAAAGTAGCGGCACTTCTTTCGCATCAATCTGATGCATGTGTATAGTATGATGTTGGCAGCGGATGGATCTCGCAACCCCGAGGTTTTTCCCCATACCTCTCCCTATGTACAGGCGTTCGAACTCTACCCATTCCATCTCCTTCGTCCCTTTCCACTGCTTGAACCTCTGCTGCTCCATTTTCCCCCCATCCAATTGTTCATTTTTCCTAATCGATAGACGAATCGGTTCTGCCGGTGGAATTTTTCTGGTGGGACGACGAGAGGGCTGTACCGAACAGTGCAACGACTGAACCTGTCCTTGTATGCGCTGTGAAGCGAGTTTCTGCGCGAATAAAAACTTTTTACCAGGTGATAAATAACTTTTTGAACGAGCTCCGCTCTGTCATCCGTTTTTGCCACATAATGTGATCAGTTTTGTTCATCGGTCGTCATCGTTCTGGATCTATCGCACTTGTACACTCCTGTAAGAGACGTCTCTGTAGGAGTGATGCAGTCTTGGAAAATCCGTTTTGTTACTTCCTGCCCTGTCTGATTCTGTGAAATAAGATACTTTGGATTATTTCCGGTCAACGATTCGTAAAGTATTCTTGTTTCCGGAAACCTGGTTAATCCACTGGCAAAAAGTGCGGATATTTTCGAAATTTCATTGATTTGCTGATTTTCGCATGTATTTCACTGGTTTATCCTGCTCCACGGTCCCGCCGAATTCGATGATGAAATCGTTTTCTAACCTGGGTTAGATATAGGAGAATGTCGTTTTCTCTACTGATTAGCGATGTCGCGCTTTTATCCATGAGATTTTGTTCATAACTGTCTGCTATATATGCATAAATCGGTTCATGGATTGCTATCAGGGAACTGCCTTCGTGCTGCTACCAAACGGTTCAAATTGCTATCTCTTGCCTCATCTCTGCGTGCGTCTGCGTCCGTTGTGCAGTCGAAACATTGCCGATTAGGTCGCTCTCGTAGCTATAAACAGACCTTTATGAGTAGTGCCACTAGCTTCCTGTTTAAAATCTCTCCAGCGTGCTGTTATCAAAAAAAAATGGGAGGAAGCTTAGGAATGCAAGAGTTTTCGCTGCTCATGCTGACATTCTGGCTGCTCGAATACTTCTAAAACTCTATCAAATAATCGATTTATCGAATGGCTGTCGAATAATCGATAGCAGTTGGTCACGAATGATTCGAATGACTCCCACGGAAAAGATCTCCTTTTATTCAGATGTTTTTTTTAGAGTGAATAGCATTCACCGCTCCACCAGAAAAGCAACAAGCACCGTCTAACCTCACAACAAAAACTAGGCGTAGAGTTTAAATATAATGTTTTATTCACTCTTTTTCATTTTTATTACCACTAATTTCATTACTAATGGTAGTGTCTTTTGGTTACCATCCTTTTAGCATTTTTATTTACTTCTTTTGCGTAAATTTTTTTGTTACGCATGCCTGTTGACCGTAGAACGTAGTGTTCAAAGATAAAAGACTGTGTTCATACTCCTCGCGCCGCTATCGTCGCACACATGCAAACTGTTGAAAAACGGATGGTCCCATGTGGGCACGTACTACGGTCGTGTAGTGGCAATTGGGCATTTCTTTGCAATGCGACGTCTTGGTTCCCAGCTGCATGCTGTCTATATTTCTCCTCCTCAAAATTTCGCGATGAGCCGAATTTCCGTCGTGTCTGCTAGCAGTTGCGATGCGACATTACCATTGTGAACCTGGATTTGCCCTTGTTTCCTTCCTCTTCTTCCAGGTGTTTCGTCTTACAGCCTAATTAACTTCGCTACCCTTCGCGTAATTGATTTTGCGCTTGTCGCCGCGACGCCATCGCCTCGCGATAAAGTATAAACTCAGCCAAAGGTGTTAATACGTATGTGACTGTAAGTTTCGCTGATTTCCATTATAGTGAAAAAGGGTTAGGTGCCGTGCAAACCACAAATAGGCCAAGTATAGCTACACCATCTGTTTGTGAGCAACAAATTTCTGACTCCTTTGAGCATTGAACGTGAAACGAAGACTTTCGAAAAATTTTCTGATGACGGTGAAAACTTTAGCGAAATTTATCGGTAAAATCTTTGAGTAAGATTAGAATCTCACAAGATATGGCTAGAATGGGAATATGTACGATTTCTCATTAGAAAACAGTGATGGCACTGATACTTTATGACAGTGTCGCCCTAGTTGATTGCTGCTCGAATACAGGACCCGAAAACTTCAAATCTCGGAAAATCTGGGGAAAGTTTGCGTTATGGATGCCTCGTCTTCGCTAGTGAACACATGACCTTCTTAGTATTTACGGACACCTTGCACATGGCTTTTTCCTGGATTCTTTTTTTTGCATAAGGACGTCTCCTTGTGGTAATAGGCTGTTCCTTCTGACAGACGAACTTTCCGGAAAGGGCAGCCTAGTAGCATGTGTCCTGTGCACTTGTCCGGCGTGTTTTGGCAGAAAATCCTTCGGGAGCATTAATCAAAGTGAGGAGTTTCACCATTTCCTATCAGACGATGGAGAGCGGAAGGATTTGCTCGTTCCATTTCCTTTTAGGAAATGCTCAGCAGAAAGGTCTGCATAGTTCTTCTGCAGATTCCCCATTATCGCTGGTTTCTTTACTCGTTCTGATGGTTTCGCTGCGGATGTACTCTGGGGTTTATGATAAGTTTTCATTAAAAAAAAGTCCAAATAAGTTTCATGATTTTCAGCTTAAGTGAAAGAGTCTCCATAGACGCCCTCCAGTGCACGTATATCGAAGTCTATTATTATAGTTCGTTCATATCCATCTTGTTCATATTTGGTAGTACGTATTTGTTTTGCAACAGATAGGAGAATAGTATTTGAAACTGACTTTCTTTGAGTGATTCCATTCTAGTCTCGGATGCGCTTTCACGACCAGAAATTAAAAAAAAAAGATAACCAAACAAGCCTATGAGGATTAGCACTATTGGTCATCGCATGCTCTAAGTAATGCTGAGAGCAGCAGAACGTGAAATTTAGTTTGCTATTATGGTTCGCCTAATTATTTGTCCATGAATTCTAGTCCAGAACGTGAAGGTTCAAAACAGAATGCTAGCAAGATTTCTTTGTTAACTCTGATCATTCTGTAAGACTTTCTGATAATTTATTCTTTCTCTGCTGTGTTTTATTACCTTGTGTCTTTTTTTTATGAACACATGCTAGATACCTTTTCGCGCACAACTTTTTCAGGAGTTTCCTTCTTTCAAGTACTACATGCAGTGGAAATATTTTCCCACACAATTCCGACTTTTTTCTTTTCCAATTTGTGAGACAGAAAGAGAGAGAGGGAGAGAGTAGAGAGCTGAATATTCTACATTAAAGAATTTATAGTGGTTTTGGGCGTTACGCAAGCAGGATGAGAATGCGGTCAACGTCATCGAACGCTCCATCGAGAGGGTGATGCTAGGAATAACCCGCCTCACACAAGTGAGGGCTGGAATACGGAGTTCCACCCTTCGTGAACAGTCGAAGATCAGGGACGCTGCCGCTTACGCCAAGTTGAGTAAGATCAGGTGGGCCGGACACGTGATGCGTCTTAACGACCACCGTTGGACAAGAGCCGTCAGCGACTGGACTCCACGGGACGTTAAGCGCACGACAGGAAGACCACCGACCCGATGGTCAGACTTCTTCACGAAGTCCTTCAAGGAAAGATATAATGCTCTTCGTGTCCCTCGAACGGACAGAATCCACTGGACAACTCTGGCTCGCGAGAGGGACAAATGGAAGGATTGCTGGCGCCCGCTCGGTACATCCGAAGATCAACGGGAGTCAAGGTGATCAAGGTGATAGTGGTTTAGGTAAGCTTCGGTTGGGGATTTCAAATTTTTGTCACTATTCCAACTTTCCTCAACAAATTTTCCAATCGTCAGTTAAATAAATAGCATCATCAATAGCGATGACCTAAGAGGTATCTCAGAGATTCACTTCTTCAAGAGTCCTTGTTGGAAAGGCTGGGCAACGCTGATTTATCATGATTAGTTCTAAAAACGTCTGCTTGGGCAAGGGGCCCTAAGCGTGGATGATCAACTGAGACACACATACAGGGGGGGGGGGGGTGAAACGGTTCTACGGCCGGCGTACGGAGTCCCTTACAGCTCCGCGCTCCTTTGTACATCCTTATAGTAGAAGAGAGTACTGAAACTGGTGCGTAAAATGGATCAGTAGTGCGTGAGGCATGAATACGGCTAGAAAAGTTTCATTAACTCATTTCTCGGTCCATTCTGAGTATTATTTCTGGAACATCTCTTTTTAATTACTTCTATTTGTAGTCATTATTAGTAAATTTTCGGAATTTCATCCATCTGGTTTCCCTTTCCACCACTTACACCCTCTTACAACCACCTCTGGTTTCAAAAAAAAAGCTTTGAAAATTTACTTGAATAGCCTAGATGAATGCAATTTCCAGAAAAATTATAGCTAATCTTTTTCGTTGGTCAAATGCGTACATTTTAGCGGTGAATTTAATTGTCAAGCTCTTTAGGTGATCTACTAAAGTGCATATCTATGAGCAATTCGCAGTTGCAGCTCATTCTCGTTAGGGAACACGAACAACACTCATCCACGAATGGAAAGGATTATCTGCCATTCGAATCCAGATTTTGGAATGAGTTATTTGTCCTGCTGTACTTGGGAGTCGATCTATCTGCTTATCGCTTTAGTTTCTGCCCAAGTAAAAAAATCTGGTTTTTTTCGGATATTTCTTTTATATACAGAAGATCCTTCGACCGGTATGAGGTCTGGCTGAGTGCCAGCTCAACTATTGAGCCTCATTCTGGTGCACTCTGCCCCACTCGTAATTCAAGTCAGCTCTGGATGGAACATGGGAGTATAAAAACCCTGCGAGCAAGCGTAGTTCATTGCCTTTCATTAGTTTTGGGGCACTTTTTGAGAAGTGGGAGGGAGGAGGATCACATGTCTTGCTGGCGGTGTTTTCTTTACACATCCTTGCCAGCGCGTAATTCTTCATAACCGATGGCTAATCTCCTACTAATGAGAATTTCATCAGTGAACTTCATGCATAGCGAGGAATATATGTACATAGTACTCTTGGACGATGGTAATCTCAAGAGAAATTTAAAAATTGTTTATTCATTCTATTTATTGAAATCATCTGAATCGTTCGCCAAGAAAAAGACATGGAACATCAGAAAGGAGAGCGAGAATATCCTGGGAAGTTCATGCCATTTCAAACCCATTAGGCTCACTCACATCTCAACTAATCAATTTAAGCTAAAAATCAAGGCAAAATGGCGAGAAAAGAATTATTTTTATAATGTTGCATGAGAATGTTCTGCTGCTTCCTGTATAACAGGAGTGGTGGAAAAGTTTTTGATAACCTAAGTTGTAGGAGACTAGAAACACTATAGTTCTCCACTAGTATTCTTACTCTTATAGTGGCACAACCCTTGCATCCTGCTTCCTCACTTCCATTCTCGCATTTCTTCACTTCTTTTATTTTATATAGACCAACCAGCGCGTATGGTTCACTGTACCTCTGCTCCTTTTCAATTGTGAAATCAAACTCAAAGAATAACTTTCACGATTGGCCACAAAAACTGTCATGAATCGGTGTCGTAAATAGGCGTGCAACGCTAGAACCCGTTCGAATCCTCGCATTGTTCGTGCTAGAGTCTAAATCTGAGCAGTTGCTGATGTACATTTTTGTGAAGATGTACCAAAGAGGAAGCGCGAAGACGAACCAGAGCAAGCGCCTTCGGAAATTCTTACGAAGATCACGTAAAGAGCGGCCTAACGAGAGCTTTCGAAGCTGGCAGCGGTGCGCCTCGTCGTTGTTTTCCGTTGGCGACAGACGAGTCCTCTGACTCAGCGCCGTCAGCAGCGCTGAACGGTTGGGACCACAACGTTCCTGTGTTGTGACTAACAGCACAAAAACTGCAAAGCATGTCATCATGTCGTACGCGGAGCTGGGAACGAGCAGTGCCTTGTTCCACGCGGCAAAAGTCGAGCTACAATACCTCAGAATCATGGATTATGGCTTATAGGAGAACTTGACTGTCTTCACCTGCAATTTTGTTCCTTTCATGCTCCATGGTCGCCACCGGATATCTTTCCGTCTTTTTCGTTGTTTAGTAGCTCTCTTGTTTTTTTAGCGCACGGAAAAGACGCCCTCCTTTTTTGATTTGAAGCCTTCTTTTTCTGTTATCGTTCAAAAAAGGCGACTTACTCCTTTTTTGATTTGAAGCCTTCTTTTTCTGTTATCTTCATGTCATATTTCATACTTTTCATGTTTTTTCCAGCATGCATCATCATCTCTTTCTTGGGCCTTACGCCTATTCATCCAAAACAGTCAAATTTGATCTTTGAGATTGAACTTGCCAGACTGTTTTGCGCAAGCGTCATTCCCAACTATCAAGACATATTTAAATCTTTACACTTCTTACCTGTCTTGATGAGGTCATACGTTTAATTTTAGTCAGTTTTAGTAAGTATTTTTGAAGAGTAAGTTTTGGTCGCATTACTTTTAGTTCTTTTAGTGTTGACATTGGACCTCTTGCCTTCCTAAATGATGAAAAATTATTCAGAATTTATTTTGTATGGATGAATTACGTATTTTGAGATTCAGTATTAACTAGTAGTTATTAGAACTGGGTTGAGATAGGCTCATCCTCCTTTCAATTCCAAGGCTGCCGCTCTACCTGGAGCATTGCTCCCTGCGTTTAGCGGCAGTGGTGATAATACCTGTCGATCGTAGCTGCAATCGCCGATACTGGCAAAGTTTGTGAATCTTCGCAAAAGCAGAGTAATTGCCACCATGTAAGATAATCCTTGAAACTATTGTATTGCAACATTAGCTTTCAATTCTGTTACTGTTACTGTTATTGTTGCCCATCGTAATCCTGTCCGGGAGCTATAAACAATAATTCATGCTTCTCAGCCTCTACATTTATTCTTGAGCCTTGAGGTCATTCCGGTTGGATCAAAGCGTCGTCGTGGGAGTATTCATCGCTGAACAATAGCTGGAGTACACGCGCGACTCCAGTAGTCGAGACCCACTCACATGCGCTACGCGCCCGCCTGCGACGTAACACTCTGATTGTCTACGCATCCTCATTTTCAATTGGTATGATTATTGCCATTGTTGCTCTAAAACCTGTCCAAACAGGTGGTGAGGTGTGTGCGTGTGAACCTTTACCTGTGGAGTTTTGAGTGTGTAGGATTTTTTTCAGACCTTAAGTTCCGCTCCCACTAGAGAGGCTATCCTTTAGATTAGGGCGATTAGGGCGATTTGTTCCTACAACATGATCACTTTTTGAGTACTTCTATTACACTTCTTGCATTTCTACACCATTTCCTCGCAGTGTTAAATCCGTGGCTGATCCTTCGGTTGATCATGAATTCCACTGTTTTCAAAAGTTTACTCCTATTGCTTTCCCCATGTTGTGTTTCGCTTTGCCGATTATGAGCTACGTATGTATAATCCATTGTTCTAGAAATCCATTGTTTATTGTCCGCCATCCGTACAAAGGTCGTGCTTATCCACAGTGTCACGCCTAAAAAAACCAGTCAGCCTACTGCGGTCGTAACGTGTGATCGATTAATGAGACATGATCTAGTCTTACCTGCTAGTTATCGGCTTCTTGCAGCCGTTTCCCATTTCCGAGCGGTCCCGTCTGCTGCTGCTCCCTCGCACCCCAGCCTCTTCCGCCTATCCGTCGTCGGCGACCTTTCGGACTCGATTTGAATTTTCGAAGTTAGCGCGCTTTTTCCGCCTTCGAAGGCCGTTTCTGCTCAAAGCGCTGGTTCCGCTATGCACCGCTACACTTCTAAGGTGTTCGGAAATAAGACCAATTTGGTCACCGAGCATCAGGGTAGGGTTTTCAGGTTTTTTATCCGGAAATTATCCAGTATTTCACACCACGTTGTGCGTGCTCTTACAGAGAATGACGGCGATTTCTCCGCAGCTTCACTGTCTATCAAGGCGCAGAAGAAAATCGCCAGTAAACTAAGCACCAGGTAGGAGCTATTAGTGGATTGCGCGATAGCGTCTAATTCTCATAGTATGACGTTCCAGAAAAACGACGAAGCTGTTCCTAAACGAAGCGGTCGTTCGGGTGTTCGACGGTTTCTACAATATCCTGCGAACTTACTATAACAAGAAAGACTCAGAGAAGGTGTGTTACTGTTGAAGGCGTTCTTGCCACTCTCATCTGTCTTTGCACATCTTCCTCGTTTTGGCAGCTACATAGAAGAAATACTTCCTTGAACTTTAACCTGATCTGATCGAATTCCTAGGCGAAGTGAGAGAAAGTTCCGGGTTTTTTCGACTTCTTCACTAGTTATCTTTGACTTTTCCCTCTTCTTCACCTTTCTCGTTCCCTGATCTTATCGCTGAATTACTTCGGCAGTAATCGGTTCTATCACCGACCTAAGTACATTAATTTTCGACACCTTTCAGCAGTTATAATAGTATGCCAAAACAAAGACAAAGGATTACAGTAGGTGAACAAGAAATGCGATATCACGCAAAACCCTAGCCCACCTCTCCCCCTTTGCCGAGAATGGGTCGTCAATTCCTTCAAATTTTCAGAATCACTTTATAAAATAGATAAAAATCTTGTATGACTTTATTTTCAATTGTTTATTCCCATATTTCCATTGTTATTTTCTTTGAAAATGATTATCATTGCTTATTTGATAATTAAATTAATTATTTTAATAGATAAATTAATTTATCGTCCACGTCCCCAAAACGGCGGTGATCCCAATTTTTCTCCACAGAACTCTCCTTCCGCCTATTTTCTGGGTTCGCCACTGGATGGCGGCATGTCAATTTACTTATTCACTTACTCACTTATTTATCCATTTATTTATTCTCTCATTTATTTGCCTGTCAATATTAAGTAATGGAGCATAGTATGGAAGTAAGGGTTTCAGGATAAGCTAACTTACTCGGTGATATGCTGAACATCGCGACAGTTTTGCACCATAATGCCATTCCCATGGTTTCTGGAAGGGTTTCACTTAAAAAATTAGAAAACATATTAATTTTGGCAACAACTGGCAATAATATGCCTAAAATTGCCGGTCGTGTGTGAAATAATCGCTTCCTGCTGAGGTCCAGAAACTTGTGTGAGATAGCCTATTTATCCTGAACCTATCGCAGCCCTGCAAGAGTAGGGTTACGATGAAGACTAGTTAAGCTTTCAGGGTAAGCACAACTGGGAGAGAATTATTTTTTTCTTAGAGATTCTATGAAAAAGCCAAGCAGTTGCTAGCATTCAATTCTCTAAACTTTTGTCTTATCTGATAGTGCAAGGTTTTGAGCAAACCATGGATAGTAGGAATGCTAATAAGTTATGGTTATAAGTAGTACTAATAAATAATTCCACTAAATAATGTTAACAAATAATGCATGGTGATTATCACCATTAGCTTATTGCACGAGGACTGCTACGAGGAAAAAAATCGATGAGCTGTATGTTCTCATCAGCTAGCTATCTTCTGCGGCTGTTTTTGTGATTGGCAGTTTTTTTGCAACCTTTCCGACAAACGTGTAGTTATGAGATGGTATGAGTTCTACCGTTGAAAAGCGTTATTATTCAAAGTCTGCGAAAATGCAGTAAAAAGCAGCGAATACTGCACAGGTTTAGAGAAGGTAAACAAGGACGCGTACCTAACATGGTATGCTTACAAACTAGAGAACTAAAGAGAATAGAAATAGGATGAAACTCTTGCGTTCATTAAAATAAGTGCTGGAATTGATGGCGAACTACTTTTTGCCTATACATAACAGACTTCAATGGCGTTGACTCAACCACACGCGCCGCATTTCCATGGCGTGGAGAGTTTCGGCCAGAATCGAGAGTGGGGATAGTGGAATATGATGGTGCGCAGAGCATCATAGTGTTGAGGCAATGGTGGTGCCGCAGGGGCTCATGCGGCTCTGGAATACAGGAACCTCCTACAGCTAGGTGTTGACATATCGAATGACAATAATATCGAATATTCGATGAAAGTGGGATACGTACCCCAATTTTAGGCCTATTTGCAGAGCTACTCGATGCAATTTTAAGGCTTTCCCATTATTCTTCTGTGCTACGCTGGTTTATTATTCTCTCAGAAATAATATGACTACTGATCCACCAAATTGTATAATTGTATATGTAGAACTCATTCCATCTTATAAATAAGAGGATCATAATGGCTCGAAACAGCTGGCACAAACTCCGTTCCTCATTGCATTCCTTTGGGAATGCTCAGAGCTGGTTCACTACCAGTTTATTCACCTGATTCGTTCACCAGTGCCTTATTTTTTGTTATTTATTACGTTGACCAAATGTGAACACTCCCGAACTTTCATTATTTCCTGAACTTCACTGATCAGAGATTATCAGGAATCAGAGACTACATCAATCATATATGTAATTGTCGCGTGTACCTATCACGAAGCCCAATTTAGGGAGCGGGGAGGGTAACAATTTCCACGAAATCGGCAGTGTGGGGTTGGAGGTCAGAGACGAATTCAAGGGCGGATTTGGTGTTATAAAGCGGACTAAAGCATCTCACTTGATATTAAGATTCTGGAGAGATACAGTATGCAGTTCTTCTCGAAAAGATAGACGGATTCCGTAACTGCAGAAACGCGGTGGGACCTGAACGATGGATGTGGAGAGAGTACGCTCCAAGTGAGGGGGTCGACTAGATGTCACCGCGATTCTTTGACCACAACGCTATGAAAACGCACACGCAATCCGTCTATTTCTTCGACTGTAATTTTTCGAAGTTTTTGAAGTAAAACACCGTCGATAAACCCATACTGTACATCAACAATACCGGTTGCACAATTGGTTGATCAGAGTTCTGTGAGGGGTACGTTGATAGCGAAGAAAGAAAAGTCAGAAGGAACATATGTATAGTAATAAGGTGGATTATTTATTATACTTTTTTTGTAGAAAATCAACTAAATAAAAACAAAAATCTGCACAGGCCAACAATGCGCACCGCCGTGAGATAACTGAAGAACGCCCCGCACCAAGTCCAAGCGTAGCTCTGTCGGTGAAGGAAAGTAGATAAGAATCAAGACGGTGAACATCCGGAAGGTACACAAAAAAGTAGCTCAACCTGAGAAGATGATGAACCTGAGCACTACCACAAAAGAAGTGTTTATACTTTCATCATGGAGCGACCATAACGTACATGCCAACTGTTCAGAAGCGGCTGCTCCCATGTGGAAGCATGCGCATACTACGGCCGCGTTGTGGTGATTGGTGATTTTCTCGCTACACGACGTCGCAAAAATAGGAATCTAGGACAAATTTCGTCCACACCTTACATATCATTTGGGAACTCGCGCGCTCTGGATCCTCGCTCTAAGGCGTCTTTTGCTTGAGTGGTGCCCGAGGTGCCTACTCTGAGCGATAAATCCCTGGACTGGTCATGCGATGTTGTTGAGCTAATACTGAATTACGCTTATCAGTGCTTTCCCTTGCAAACTCCACTTTTGTTCAGTTAAGCAGCGTCGTCTCAAATAGTGCTTCCGGAACGGAAGCCTGAGAACTGGTGAACTGAAGACGACTCTGAGAAGATGAAACAGAGTTCCGTCGTTTTCTACGCGAGGCGTCAGATGTTTTTGTAGTGACTCGTTGTTGCACGATGACTGTGCGCATGACATTCGAATGCGCTTCCACAAAGACCATGGCAAGTGCGTACGTGCGTCAAACGCATGCCGGAAAAGCAGCGGAAATCTGTGGACGAGTTCTTATGATTGACTATGATTGTTATTTGGTGTTGATGAGCGTTAAGCTACATTTATAGCACATCGGAGTCCGATCCAGCTGGATAACGACGATCAATACGTATCTTTTGTTATCCGACCTGACTCCGATGCACTATAAAAGTAGCTTTACATAGCATGGGGTGATAATAACTCTAAAGTTCGCCGCTTATTTTTTTCATTTTTATTTTCATTCTTACTCCAAAGATGTGCAGCCAAGTAAAGGACTAAATAAGGAATATTCGAAAAGATGAAGACGATGAGTGGTAATAAAGAAGGTGAAGAGAAGTAGCGATCTAAAAAGTTCTTGAGGAAAATTTCCCGATGTCAGATAACATCCATAGGGAATGCATCGAGATGTACAAGAATGTACAAAAATCTGCTTGTTATGAAATAAAAATTCGGTGTTAGTCCATTGTTTTTCATAACTCAGGATTTCCGGATAGTCGTACAATTATGAAACCCTCTATACAACTACAAAAAGACTAGAGAGGAAGTAGACCTTGCTAACAACGAAATAAAAAGAGAAAATGGAGATATAAGCAGAATAGAAAGAAAACCTTCAACAAGCCACACGATGCATACATAAGTATATGGATTTTAGGTCCGTTCTTGTGTCGATAATTCCTGTCCTTTGACTCAAACTTCCAAGGATTACATAACGATGATGTGTTGCGTAAAATGCCTCATTTTATTTCAGGTCGTTAAAAATATAATCAAACTGGCAGTTAAAATGACTTTACTGTCGAGGAACGATATGCTGTCAGAGGCCGACGTCGTTAGGTTAATGAAGGTCCAGAAGCAACTTCATTCACTCACATTGACTATTATCTCCTTTGTACAGGTAATGCGAGGAAGTCAGACTATAGGTAATACGAAGTAGCTAAAAACTTCAGGTTCGATACTCGTTCGAGCGATCACACCTCATCGATTTGCTCAAAAATATGCAGGGTTCGCTCGCACCCCTGGTAAGTGAACTTGTTAAATAGCAGGCGGCAGGGAAAGTGGTCCGAGTAGAAGGCCACTTCTACCAAATCCTTGCTTTTTTCCTGACGCAGTATCTGGTTTGCTTTTTGACCAGCTCCAAGTGTTTCCACAATGTTTATCATCAATTTCAATTACCGTTCTAGAAATTTGGGCGCTGAAAAAGGCCTCAGTTGTTGACAGTGGTAATTGACCGAGATGCTTCAATATCTCGTGCCTTTTCCAGGTTTCTCTGAAGCTGTCCGATAAGTCCACACGGCGATTAGAGCACGTTATTATCCATTTGACCAAAGTGGAGTTCCTGGATAGCTTGTTCAAAGTGAGTCATTCACGGTTCCGTCATTAAGAAATTACTATATGACCATTATTCTTCCATAAGGATTTTTTTGTATTATATTTCATTTGGAATGATTTTTACTTAATAAATAATCAAAAGGGAATGATTTTCATCGTAAGGTATAGTGCCGTTCACTCATTTTCACATCATAGAAAGCTACTCATATGGATTACCGCGCCGCATCACGTACGTGGCATGACAGGCAAGCTGAGCACTGTGATAGGAGGCCATTGGTGTTTTGCTTATGCTTTTACTGTTTTCTTTGTGTCCTCGTCTTCTTACCGAATTGCTTGGGTTATAACACGAGCAAAATATAAGACAATTTATACTAGCTGCGTGCGTCAGTCGCGCGTCAGTCGCACGCATCCATTTGAGAGGGATTTTTCATGAAGACCGTTCAACACGGCATGTACATCCCCAATGAAAAGAACGCGCGGCCGCCACGAGGCTGTAAACGCGTGCGTCTGAGTTGCGACTGCGATGCGACTACAATTGGACTGTACCTTATTCTTTATCATATGGACGCACGCGCGTCAGTCGCACGCATCCAGTATAAATTGCCTTTATCAATACTAGTAGCGCATGACAGCCACCGCCCCTCTTAGATGGTGCGACGAGCAGACCAGATGGGCGGTTTTCTGTAATGCAAAAATGATTGACTCGCACTGTCATGAGGACCTACTGTCTGTTCCAAAAATCAGAGCAATTCAATGTGTTTTGTCTAATTACACATCAAGCATTTTACCACACGCCAAATTATGGAAGTTGGGGCTATCAATCGACGATCGATAGCTGGAAGCGTGCCAAAACATAACAACGTGGCTACCTCATCATGGCGGACGCTCAAGTGGCATGATTCGTGAAAAAGACAGTACAAAATATTCCTGTGAGGATTGGAATTCTTGAGTCTAAGCTGTTTTGTCGACTTATGTGAAAAAAAATAACCAACTGAAAGCGGGATAATGAGGTTTTCCCGGCCGGGACGTCCCTTAATAATTTTTCTAAAACGTTTTAAGACAGGTCAGCAATGATGCACGTCAAAATGGTGTTAAGCCAAGACTAGGTTTAGGGAGAGCCTGCGCATTCCTCCTTCTTTGCTTATACTTTCGCAGTAATGGGCGAAGTAACTTCGTCTGTATTGGTTGTACGCTGAAAAAAAAATTTCGAAATCCAAAGTATTCTACAGCATTTTTTAAACATTTTTTGAACAGTTAGTGGTCCTTTAAAATCAATCATAGCTTCAGTTATAGATGTAGGGAACTATGCTCAGCTTGCCGATCTTGAAGTCTAAGAGAAATACGTGATGGTTAATTCATTTGTTGGCTTTGAAAATGTCAATGTTCAAGAGGTTCGTAGCAAGGATCTGAAAAAAATGAAGTGTATTAAAGGGGAATTTGCTTGTCTGCGGAGACGTCTCCAAAATTACAATTTAAAAATTACAGAAAAAAACGATTAATTTCCTAATCTTAAGGGAATTTCAGGTGGACGGTCCCCACGCAGAAGTGCTGGCCGAGTTCGTGAACGGACTGGAGAACCTCATCGACTCTAAGGACTTATAGTGTTGCACCGCATTCTCCATGATTTTTGCTGTACATTGCTTTAAACCGTCGCTGATTTTGTGCCTTTTGTTCTCGTCCGTCTCTCATCCCTCACCACTAAGCATTTTACTGTGACTGTAACTACTTATTTGATCTTGTTCCCGTGTAAATGTGATATTTGTCGAATTGCCATGCATGTCATACCGGCCATGCTCAGGACCCACACGCCATGTGCAGAGTTGTTTCGCATGTAAATGAATATAGAAGTTCTGTTATTGATGTGTTTGAGATTATTATGCGACTTTGAACAATCACAGAAGGAGGGGCGGTGGCGGCTCGGCCGGTCAGTACTCCCGGATGATCCCTGAGTGGCTTCGATCGCGCGACGCCAGGAAGGCGCTGATCCCGTACAGGCAGGCCAGCACGAACGAGAGGAACTGAAAATCGATGAGATCAGGGGTTTCGAGTGTGAAAAGCTGAACCATGGAAAAATTGAGTTAATAGAGGAGCCTTTTAGACAGGGGAAATGTCTCAGCAGACCTTGAACGGGAAGGGAGAGCGCACTGATAACGACTAATAACAGTCGCTCGCTCGTAACTCCAACAAAGCATCACTATTTCCCTTCGGATTCGTAATATGACAGTTTTTGTCAACTACACAAAACTATACAAATTACTAAGATAAACGCTTTGCAGTAGTTACCGCTGATACCTTAGAAGTAGTTTATGGAAAGGGGTGAGGCAACGGTATCTTGTTCAAATGAAGTGATTCATCATACCAGACTTCCGAAAAATAGTTAACCCAGAATGTTTTATAGAAACAGTAATGAAACGGAGAAACGAGGATAAGATTAATAAAAATTTTGGAAGGGAGATAATATAAACAAAGAAAATTAAAGAAACCTTTTCCAGGAGAACCTCAGTTTCTTTTCGCTTCCACGGAGTGTTTGGCGGCATTTGTGTTTTTCCTTTTTCAATTTTGTGCTGCCTATTACATTTTCTGCTGTAGTTATCGGCATAATGCTTTTACTACAACAAGTATATTTGGCGAATTTGGAAGGCCATTCGAAATGCTCCCTTAAGTTCTGTGTCAAATTCCAGTTACACATGATCGATGTGCCACCCATCGCAAGGCAAAAGATTCAGTAAGAGAGGCACAGCTTGATTAACTCACTTAATTGGTTATTTTATGCAAGTAAAGTACGCCGGATGGAAAACAGAGATGTAAGTAACAGGTAACCCAGAAGTGTTAGCATTCCGAAAACACAATTTGTAATTGTTGACTTCCTTTAAGCCGATCACTTTCTTGAGCTATATGGCTACTTCTCTGAGAAGAGGTGAGAGCTTTCACAGCTATAAAACTGTCACCAAATAGAAGAAAATGCAGTGCACAAGCCAGAGTATGTATACATGCACGCACGTATTTATCCGAATCCGTGAGGAATCCAGCAGGATGTTGCATGAAGGTGAAAAGAGTTGTCAGTGCTCAGAAAAATTAAGCATTTCAGTACTGAATCTCGCGAAATTCGCACATTTGGCTTACTGTGACCAGATGGCAGGTAAAACGCATTGAATGTGATTTGAATTCCATTTGATTAGTCAAGATTAATTAATTTGATTAATCAAAATTAAAATTAATCACAATTGATCTATTCGATTTCCAAAATCGCAATTATTTCGCGTACTTTACGATGGCGCAAAACCTATGCTTCACTTAAACCCTGCTAGGAGTTTTAGCGGACGGTAACACCTACATATGACCAATAAATCTGGGCCTGGTTAAGTATCCAACAGTATACTGGAACAGTTACGCGTTCTGCTTATATGTTTTCCAGAGAGAATGTGCGATTTTTTTGCAAACTGCATAACATTTAATGCATGTGTCATAAATCTTGTTGCAAACCGGATTCCTTATTGGAGTAAACACATATTTCAGCTGATGGAAACATTGAAGTGTACGCTTCATTCATTTTATGTAAACATTTTCGACGGATTTGGTCTTCAGTACACACGATTTGCATACGCTTCTTTCTCAGACGTGTTTTGTCGATCTCTGTTCATAAGATAAATGCCTATAATCCTGTAGGAAGGAGGAGTTACCAGACCAGTTGATGACTATTTTTACAACTCCGCATGTCGCATAGCCACTCCACCTTCAAATAACTCGGTGTTTCTAGAAGTGAATTGGGTTGGTGGATACCTAACTCTCGAAAATTCGCTTCTAGTCTACTCATTTCTAACCGCGTGAGTAGTGGCATTCCCCCTGCCATCACCTGTTGCTCGCGGTTAAGCTCATCTCCAACTCTTCGGAGCAACGTCCTTTAGCCCTGTTTACCAGTTCTCCACTCTCTGTGCCCTCGCACCTGCATGAGTTCTTCATCTTGAAGTTCAGCCTTATTTCTAAATTGTTGCCCTAGATTTAGAGAATGCATAGCAAGTAGGCTCATGTGATTGAGTTTGTTGTCTGTTTTAGGGTTTCTGTCTTCGATCTTTTCGCATTTTTGTTCTTGATGGTGCACCATGAGTGTATAAATAAATAAATAAATAAATAAATAATAAATAAATAAATAAATAAACAAATAAATAAAATTTCTACTAGGCAGTCGTTTGCAGAAGAAATAAGATGGGAAAACGATGTTTCAAGAAACATATCCAGAAAGATGTCCATTTGCAAATCTCCGAAGGCACACGGTTGTTGAAACTAACAAGGGAGGATATTTGGTCAGTGTGGCCATTCTTAACAAGTTGTATATGGTCTTATGCAGTTTGCAACGCTGATTTCAAATCCGTTCAATATACATCTTGCTATGAATGGCCACTCTGACCAAGTATCCTTTCCTTGTAAGAATCATTGGGACATAATGTTATTTTATCCACACAGTCATATACGTTGGGAAGAGGGCAGCTTCTACGCAATTTTTCTTCAACAGAAAGTGGGACCAGTTATCAGAATATTCATAACAAAAATAGAGGGGTAAGTATAATTTGGGAACACGAAAAATATTACGCATTTAAGGGCGAAGCTAATATGCATGCATAGTACTCAAATAAACGTTTTCTACACTTTCAGAACGTTAACAACTAGGCCGTGAGTAGCAGCAATCAGGAATGTTTTAATTTCATAGATCTTGAAGTCAGCGGTGTTAAAAATTACCAGAGTTGGCAGCAGTACCTTCTGGAGCGCCTTATATGTTGCATAGCAAAAAATATTGGACAAAACCATAGGTGAAGAAATTCGTGCAGTTTTCGCTCATTCTTTGTGCATTTCCTTTTGAAATTTATTTCCGAAACAAGTACACGAAACGTGGGTTAAATCTGCTCGAATTTGGCGATCTTCGAATCTGCATTTCCTCGAGCAGAGTCAACCAAGAATCATACGAAACATAAGCGAAGTCTGCTCGAAAACGCGCTGATGCTACTCAAATTTTTACACTTAAGACTGTTGTGAGAATTTTCGAATGAAACATTCCTGGGAAAGTGGATAGGTCCACAGAGAAGTGC
Organism: Ancylostoma caninum; assembly: GCA_037903475.1. Classification (NCBI taxonomy): domain Eukaryota; kingdom Metazoa; phylum Nematoda; class Chromadorea; order Rhabditida; family Ancylostomatidae; genus Ancylostoma; species Ancylostoma caninum. The sequence continues at coordinate 220,620 of JBAJFG010000163.1, forward strand.
TGAATCTGATGATTTAACATAATTGAGCTTTAACCTCGGAGAAATGTAGGCCGCCATGCGTGGTTGAAGTTGCTTAGGGTGAATGTGATGCCTACTGTAAAAATGGGTAAGGGTGAGGTTGGAGTTGCTAACACATTTACCTTGGGTTAATCTCAATGATGTATGCCGCTTCTGCAGATCATTACTAATGAATCAAGGGAAAACCGTCCCAATAGAATCCACTTTCAGGTTAGGCATTCTCCTCTGCAATGTTGAAGCGAAGATTTGCTGCCATTGACTACCATTTTGAGCACGTTTAAATTTGAGGTGTTCAACGCTACAAAATTCTATATTTCGTTTCATTTTTGCTCAAGTTATTGGGATTAAATATAAATTAACATTATTTTGAGGCATCTTTTATTATCCATGTTCTCGAACAGATCTCAGCATGAAATATTCTTTGGATATCCCTTCCCATCATGTTCATTCCTTTCATAACTTTTTTCATAACTTATAAATCTAGGACAAGTTGGAAATCTGTTGGCCAGTTGAGCTCCTACTCATGCACATCATTATCAGAGCGCTGTCCTTTGGTGCGGCAGATGTGGGAGTTTTGTTTTTGAAAGAACCAACAGCTTAGTCTCATTTTGGAATTTTTTAGTAAGGAAAAAAATTAGCTTATTAGGTCTCACCGACGCAAATGCCCATTCGTAGATGATCCTGCATCCATTGTGGATGAAACCATCGGAGCCGATATCGTTGCAGTTATTCGACCAGCTGCCGGTCGAGTAGTAAGCCTCGACAATAGCAAGGACAATGAACGAAAAGCAGCAAGTGGCGGAGAATACCAAATCCTGAAAGGTGCTTTCTTTTCAAAAGTATTCCCATATCCAGAGAGATCCCCACCGTTGTTCTCCAGGGCCAGAAGTCGAGATGGGTCTCGTTCAGCGTGAAAAAGTAGACAATGAGGAATATAAAAGTGAAACACATCGCTACACCTGCGAAGATCAAAAGCAGCGTTTGTCCAAACAGAATGCCTGAAAAGGTCATCTTCGAATTGATCCTTGAAAAAAGTGAGGATGAATGGTCTTACCTTTGAATGGTCCAGGGCCGAATACTGAAGTGATAAGAGAAATCACAACGAGGCATAGGAACTGTAAAAGTTGAGGTTGATCTAATTTCTAGACACCAATGTTCGAATTCTTACTATTTCGAGGATGCGAAGGAGACCGTGAGGACCTAAGCAGTAGTACTTGTTCGTCTGACCCATTCCGCAACCATAAACCTTATCCTAAACTAGTTATCCTTAACGAGATCATTAGTAGCCTTCCAAGATGATTGCAAGCAGCACCTCAGCATACTTGGTCTGAGTTCGTGTCGTTGTCGTGACGTAGGTGCCATCGGGCTGCTGTGTCGTGTAAACTTCGCGTCGCTCCATCTCTAGGAGACTTGGGATGATTTGGCAAATGAACAAGATGTCTGGATTAGTGGCAGGCTGGGAAAGCCAGAGTATAAGCGACTCAATGTAACAAGATTACATCGTTAATAGGGGTAGAGTTGGATTTATAAGCAGTCTTTGTTCCTTTGGGAAGGATCAGAAAAACAGCTTCAACGCTGAGAATCCAGCAGAGTGCGCGAAAAAAGAAACTGGAAACAATCACCAGCTAGGAAAAATGTGATGGAAACGACAACCGTGTGAAGAAAAAATGAAAGAGCAAAGCCGCAAAACCGAAATACGACCTGAAATCAGCTGGCAAAGAAAAGAGGAAGAAATTTACGACATGGTTTAGTGAAAATATTACCCAAAAGTCGGAGGATTCCAAGTCGAAAGCCGTGATAAGTTCACAACGTGGAGAATCCGGAGGCACAAAGCACCATACATGATAAGTGGTAAGGTGTTGCAGTTAATTTCTTTTTAAAAAATTAGGAGCTGAAAGGTAAGAGCTCAGGAGCTTCCGGATTGGAGTTCCAGTTATCGTTGATTTCTAAAAGCCGACTCAAATATCCTAAACAAATGTAGCGTCCATACAAAATATTGCAAACTTTGCCTATCCATTAGGTAAGTGTGTAGCAATTTGCCTGAAAAGCATGTTATTCATGTTGTTTGTGTCTACTATCTCATGAACTTGGAATAATGCTAAATTAATTTTCATGAAAAAAAACCTGAATAAAAACCCTCGGTCACACAGATTGCTTAAAAAGTATTGGCAGTCTTATGAAAGTCCTGAACATATAAGTAATCAAGCAATCATGAAGGCAGCAATCTAACCTTTCTGCTCCGCGGGATACCAGAAAAAAAAACGACCTAGAATCATTTAGACATATCTTTTCCCAGTTTTTTACCGGTCACATGATGCGCCAATAAGCGAGAGAAAACTTTGAGTTAGAGAGAAGCATGTCCAGGATCCTTAAAAGCAGCAGGCATGCTCAGTATCCTTGACATCATTTTCTATCCTGAGAAGCTTTTGGCAGGCAAAGCTTTGACAAAGAGTACCGCATATTAAAAACTCTTAAGAGCTACACAGAGCACGACTGCGAGATGTAATTCAAGTTTGCTTAAACAGTGATTGAAGGAGAATAGGACATGGGAGGAAAAGCAGCCACCTCCGCCACTTTAAATACACAAACGGCAGAAATTTCCAAAATAATGTAGTGAAAGTACAGTGGACGTCAATGATGGTGGCCCATTTGCGGCCTCGACAAGGACGCTGTGCACCCGCGTCGCGCGCACCGGGATCGGTGTCGTCTGCCACCGGAATGGTATCCTGGACGCTTTTCTCCCCACTTCGATCGAAAATCCTCTAAAGGGATAGAAAAGCTGCTAGAAATAGCATAACAGCAGGAGAACACATCGGCCATGGCCCGCGCAGTGCGGTTGCGGGCGTCTTTCTCGAGGCCGCGAATTGGCCACCTTCATTGACGTCCACTGTAGCCTTTCGATAACTATCTTTAAACAAACATATTCATAGTAAATGATTGGAAGTGAAGGTGCAACCAAGAAATCAGAAACAAGCTGACACAAGAATTTTACCTGTTTTATAAAGTAGTTTTGATGTCTTTCCATGCATCGCTATATGCTTAGGGATTACTTCGAAAAAGCATGGGATGAGAACAAAGGCGACTACAGCTGTGTATATCCTCGTCTTCCCTCGTTCTTTCCGTTGATGAACTTTTGACGATAGAGATAAGAATGACGCAGCAATAGCCTCCTATTGTTCTCTATTCTATTACCAGTACATATGTTGTAAAGAAATTGGCTACACGGCTAACCAGTGAGGTTTGTAGGAATCGTTTCTGTCGTACAGTACTAATTCCGTTTTTTGCACTTACAGTAACAGGAAAATCACTTTGTTCGAGGTATCTACGAGGTGAAGCAGCATTTTTGAAAAGTCTACGTCTTTTGAAAAATTTACGGAATACTATGGAAGAAAAGAGCTAATTTAAAATGAAGCTTCCTTATGAAAAAAGATTGCGTCGTCGATATTAGAAAAAGAAATTTGTTGCCTACAGTGAAGTATCAATTAAACGTTTTCAAACCAGGGGAAGTAGAGATCTGCGGATAGATTTCTGCCTTTTCAGTAAGTTACACAGCTTCAGCGAGTTATATTCTGCGGAAAATATCCAATGACACTAACTTAATTGTCTAGTTAAACACAACAAAAACATCAGGACCTCACCCAAATCCGGATAGGTTATAATGGGTAGGAGTGAACTCTGCAAAGTCTTTTGGGAATGGATTAACCCAGGTTGGAAACCATGAAACTCAGCAACTGCTGAGCAAACCAGTTCTATTTATTGAAAGATAAGAAGAGTCACGCCAACGCTTCCTCCATCTAATTTGTGGGAAGTTTCTGTCGCGAGAAACTGGTGCTATTCTAAAACGACATGTTCTGGTCGAGGACGCATGGAAAGGGGTGTGGTCACCAATTTCAACAAATGCTGGGACGATGCAAATACAAACACCAGTGAAGGCAAAGAGCACAGTGAAACACTGGTTAACGTCGTAAACGTTTTCTCTGACACTTGTTAGGAGGAGACAATCGTCACAAGATTGAAGAGCCATACTAGGACTCCTTATTCTAAGGACGTTGCAAGGAAAAGGTAAAATTTGAAGCAAATTTTAATGACGAAAGTAGGGTAGGTTGCTCATTCGAGTTCAATTGTGAGCCAAATCCATGGAAATATGTCTGTCATGCTGTTTTTTTTAACTATTTTTCTCTTTTTGTTTCCGAACTGTCCTACAGGACAAATGGGGTAAAGCCAAAACCAGAAGGTACATACAAATACCATTTGTTTTCGAGTCACGATGAAGATCGTAGATACCACGGAAGCACAAATGCGTTTGAAGACTGGAAGCTTCCGTTTGTGACGATGACGAGGTGTTTTCCATAATTAGTCATGGGGAGTGAAAGTCAGCAGGAAACACATTGACCCATTGACAACCGCACCCTTTTCGGCGCGTTTCCATCTTTTCTCAAGTTCTGGCTCATTTCGCTGCTTCGGAATTCTCAGAAAATTCCAATATCGACTTTTACAATGACGGTTACTCAAAAGTATTATTAAGTTACGTCTAAGAAACCCGCTAGAACCACTGGGCTTCTCCCTAATCTCTCAAACCGAACCATCCAGATGTAGTGTGCTGGTCATGTGCACTGAAATGTTCTCAGGGAAATCAAATGGAGAAGTTGCAGTCAACAAAAAGCTATTGTGAACCATCGTGAAATATTTCAATCTGTACATTGTCACAACGATATAAACTTTATATAACACCAAAATCTAGATAACTTGTCCAAATTGGCCTACTACAAACAAAGAGGAAGGTAGGGCTGAAAATAGGCGACCGTGGGCAGAAATTCTTAGGTGCGCAAATAGACTGTGCATAGGTAAACAACTGTAACACACCACAAGGCCAGAAAAGTTTTCGGCGGTTCTGCTGCGACTTTTCTAAACAGCAGTCAGAAGGCCTTCTCTTAAAAGTGGAAGGCATTGTGAATAGCGAAACATTCAATTAGTTCCCACGCGTTAAACGGGCGGAACAAGGAAACAGGCAGGCAGGAGGCTGTACGTGACGAACGATGCAATTGCTGGACAACCTCGCACACGTTGGCGGGCTGTCCAACACAATACTCACGGCTAATGTTGATTCTGGATGGAATAAAACTAGGCAATGCAAAGAGGGAGCAAGGCACATTGAATGGGGCAATCTGCGCCAAACAGATGAGTCAAGACGTCGAATTCTAGCACGCCGTGCTGACCACAAAGAAGTGTACAACTGGCGGGCACAAGGCCACCTGCTTCCCGAACTTTCCCGATCCAGTGATGGGGAACATACAGGTGACGAGGTGAATGCGGGCTTACCTTATGAGTGGTACAAGAAATCGATCAATCGGGCCCCTCGACCACTCCCATCCGATGCAGCCAGCGCCACCAAACCTGTCCCTCTCATGATAACACATTTCCCGGCATCAAGGTCGGCTACACACGCCCGAGCAGCTCGACGGATGATCGACTCGCATTCCGTGAGATCATCTGAGATTGTAGCAATCGGCGAAATCTGGGGCCATTCTCTGTTGCAAAGTGGAAACTTCAAAATTTTTTAAGGGGCTCAAAAGAAAAGCTGTGATATTCCTTGCTACAAGTCATTCCTTAGACCATGTGTATTCTGGCAACGATAACTTCTTCATTACGATGTAATTTTGCTCTACTCTTTTCGCATTGGTACCATGTGCAATCGTTGTAGCATGCAACACAATTTCCACCCGTCATGCTGAAATTACTATTGAAAAATTTAACTTGTAGTCCTGATGTAGTTTTGTAATATGGTGCTAAATTCATAAAAATTTGTGCTCGCGACAAAATCACAGCGACCGGATTGCTTATGTAATAGCAGTCGCTGCGATACATTCATGTCGCTCCAAGTATATCCATACCATGGATGAGCGAGCACGAAATTTTCCAAGACGCGGATAATGGAAAGGCCAAAGGTTCATAGCACAAGTACCACCAACAAGACAACCCGGGAAGCATGAAAAAAAAACAATTTTTCTTTCTAGCCTACAGCAATACAGTGAAATACAGTGAGTCCTTTAGTTTTGAGATGCGTGCCTCCGCAACGCTCATCCTTCATCCATGTGGTTATCATTGCCTGCGTGTCATAACCAACCATTATCTCTAGCTATCACTAACATGGTCATCAATGACAGACTTGCTAGAGATAACGATATAGGGGAGAGTAAAGGTTGCAGACATACGCGACCCCATAACTAATCGAACATACCTTTCTCTGCCTTACTCCAAGAATCCTACCAGACTTCGGCAAGAACTTGATCCAAGGCGAGCGGGACTTCGTAAAAGATGCGGTGAGCAAAGGGGACTTCGTAGCTGAGACTTGGACTTCGTCCGAATAATCATCCACTTCTCCGTAGGAAAGAGGGATATTGAGCGAAACAATTTTTCTTCCATCAATTCTATCAGATCTGGCCGAAATAAGGTCGCAATCAAAATTTGTTTGAAAAAATACACTTGGGAAAGTACCTAGCTGTGCCCACAGCCTCGTTGGTACATTCAGGATCCTGTCCAACTGTGTAGTAGGACTGCAGATGCTAATCCTCTTTAATTGCCAAAGGAAACTGGAACTGATTGATTTTGGCAAGAGTTTGTGGGGTTATCATGCGTAAACCCTGTCAGCGGCACTGCTTTGAGCGCTTGTAAAAGGACAGAATCTGTGCGGATCTTGCGGGGAACAGGCACTTAGCTGCAAGTGGCAAAATTCTATCTTAAAGGCAGGGGTCCACCTCATTTTCGTAGTTCAGCTAACAGCAGATTCTGCATCTACTCGGCGCGCTAGCTCCAACGGTATACATGAATTGTCTCAGAATGGTCTACAAACCCGTCTTCCAGGACGGGGTCTGTAACAGTTTGCCAACCCGAGTTGACGTGTGAATCTGTTCATCTTATCGATTGAACACGCCAAGACTCGTTGACCGACGTGGCAGCCGTAGCAGGCAGCCAACACTGCTTGGAGCGATCCGCCTCCGGGCTCCAAATTTTTATCCAGTTCGAGCCTTCCAAAAATGGGGATTTCGTCGCTTCTGTGCCTGTTGATGTACATCCCAGGGATCAACATGATGAGAAGGTCTAGGATATGTTGGTAAATCCAACAGGCAGACCGAGGTGGCCCTCTGCCTTTAATCCAAGAAGGAAATGGATTTTTTTTTATTTGGAAAGGAGTTGCAGTTGAAGAAGTACCCAGCAGTACCGACAGCATGGTTAGTAATGAACGGATCCTGCTCAAACTTCGTGATAAGATTACAGACAATACCCTGCATCCAAATGGCAAAGGAAATTGAAATTATTATAATTGATGTTGAAAGGAGATACTGCTCCGTAATTTTCTGAACCCTAAATTTACCTTGAACCCTCTCTGAACCCTAAATTTAGGGTTCAGAGGATACAGGTCCGAAGAATTTCCATCAAACAGGTCTCCTTAAAATCAATTATATCCTACCGATCGGGCTGCTTTCGTGCTGCAGAGTTATCAGAGATGGTGCTGACACGTTAACGTGCTCCACGGCCATTGCACTTGTTAACACTTGTTAACTTGTTTGGACATGCCGATGCGCATTATAAACACGAAACCACCGTTTTCCGTACAAACTTGTTCTAACGTGTTTGTTTACAGCGGAGCTTCGCAGGTTTTCCGCTAGGTTAAAGGGGACTTTTTTCTCCTTTTTTTCCTCTCGAGCTAATTTTCTGCCAAACTCTGACCTAATAGGTACTCTGTTACCCAGCGCGTCGGTTGTTGTTGGGGTATTGCCTGTGCTCTGAAGTCCGCCGCCTGAACATTTTACGGGTCTCGTTGCCTGGCCAGCAGACGTGCTTGCCTGCTGGCCAGGCACGCAAGAGCCGGAAACTGGCCAGGCAACACCCGGTAGCTGGTCAGGAAATTCAGTCCCGGAATCTGATCAGGCAGCCACGAACACCCGGAAACTGGCCAGGCAAGACCCGGAAACTGGCCAGGTAACAACCGGAAACTGGCCAGGCAAGACCCGGAAACTGGCCAGGCAACACCCGGAAACTGGCCAGGCAACACTCGGAAACTGACCAGGCAAGACCCGGAAACTGACCAGGCAACAATGGGAGGCTGGCCTGGCCGGACATCAACCCGGACGTCCCTGCAAGAATCAGATGACATGGTCGCTCAGAGTGCGATGCCCCATGCAACTCTACCACCAAAAATCTCGAGGATGTACCACTCCATCCCAGCTTTGTATGCATGAGCTACTTCATGACAGCCCTTTTTGCACCGAAGCTTGAAACACAACTCCAACCTCGAGCCCCCCTTCATTGTGCTGCGTACATGTTGCTGGGTGCAACTCGTATGTTAATATAGAGAAAATCCATTTTGACCGCAAAATTGCGCAATTTTTGACTTTATGAGAGGACGTTAAGGACACATCCATCTCGCATAAGCTCCACCCCCAAATGTCTTCGCACTGTAGAAAAATATGGGTGGAAATACAAAAATTCCCCACTAACACCCGTAATCTGGTCAGGCAACAGGCGATACCCGTAATCTGGTCAGGCAACACCCGTTTCCTGGCCAGGAAACAGCGAGTCCGGGGAACTGATCAGGCAACACCCGTAAATTGAGCCGAATCGGATCATGACCCGTAAAATGTTCAGGCAACATCTGAAAACGTCAGTCAAGCCGTAAACTGGCCAGGCAAACTTCAGTTCTCCCGTTTCCTGGACAGGCACACCCCTTCTCCCGCCTGCTGGTCCGGCGGCGGACTTCAGAGTGGGATGCTGCTACAACAAACGGTGAGGTACTTCATGCCATTCCGACCAACACGTCAAGAGAGCTTACGTGTTTAGTACGTGTTCAGTACCAGGTGAAAACCCGGAGGCGCTCTGAGGCAGATCAGTTCCGCCGGTCGACGTCCTGGCGAGCGGTTGCTCACTCCTCCCGAGCCTCGGGAGCTCTCTGTCACTACTTCCGAGCCTCGGAAGCTCTCTATCACTCCTCCTTTTTGTTTTGTAACAACTACATGATTTCGCTCGTCCGTTACTCCACTATTCACTGATTTTCGAAATATCTTCGCTATTTTGTTAAGGTATTTCGCCCCTGCATCCTACCATCTCAGCTAACTGTGCACATCAAGGAGCCTCCATCGCGATCAAGGATATAAGTATGTGGTCCCCGGGAGAAAACGTGGGAGGAACTGGACTAGAATGCGTACTCTTTCAATGCAATGAATGTGCACTACAACGAGGTGAGCTGCTTCATGCCATGCCGGCAAACACGTCAAGAAAGCTTAAGTACCACGTGGAGGCCCGGAGACGGCCTGAGGCAGATCATTTCCGCCGGTCGACGTCCTGGCGAGTGGTTGCTCGCTCCCCCTGAGCCTGGGGAGCACTATGTCACTCTCCTCCCCTTTTCGCGTTCTGCAATACCTACATGATTTCAATGTGGAAAAAATGCTGCTGAGAGGAAAACCTTTGATGCTTAGAGATAGCTAACGTCTCGTGTGCGAATCTTCATACACGGTCGCAAAGGAGCTTCTACTGAAAATCGTTATAAAAATTAGGTGGCATCAATTGGCAAAACGCAACGCTTACAAGGAAATAAAACATGCTCGTTGTCAACTCGGTGGTTTCAAGAAGAATTGAAACAAATGCTCAACGGCCCACTCTTACGTCAACTCTTGACCAGCAATCAATGCATAGGTGTCTATTAGTAACAATTTAAATTCTGCCTAAATGGCACAATCAAAAAATGCACGAAATCATATCAACGAACGAGAAGAAGCGAGTGCGGCATGAGCAAGTACAATAGACATGATACTGCATCGGAACATTCTACTGTACTTCATTACCAATGTCCCTCATTTGGCCAGAAGTGGTTATAAGAAAGAAGTGAACACAATTTATACGTCGTCACAATTTTTAATCAAAGATTTTTCTGCTACCAATGACAGGGCTGGTGAATTTGCTAGAATAGGGAAATTCAGCAGTGAGTTATATTCGTCGGTTTGCTTTGAGGACAGTACCAAAACTGAAGCAGTTGTTCATAATACCTCCAAGCTGCATATGTCGGTCAATTTTCACAGTTCGCTCGATACTGGGGCAGGGTTGCGCGGTTAACCTATGTGATTGGCCGATTCATGCTAACGGCCAATCGCAAAGCTTGCTGGCATCCCCTTTTTTTCAAATGTAACATACCACACGTTTATAGCTTCAATATAGATTGTTCAGTGTGCGCCATATGCTCTTATACACCATTATTTAATAACGGCGCAGCGACTGAATTCAACCAAAAAGCCAACTCAACAGCAAACTCAAACCACCTATCAGATCAAGAATATGTCGCCATTTGCTTTTGTAATAGCTCATAGTCAAGATGGGAGCGAGTACATGGCGGCACGGTGATATTTCTTGTATAAATCCTCTTGAAGTTTCTCCTTAGCTGTATCCTACGAGACCAAACTTGTATATGGTATACTTTTTGATTTGCTTCTGAATCCTAGTTCCATACAGCAGTCCTTCAAATTGCAATTGGTATTGTGGGAGAATTCGCCCTCCTCACGGAATTTCGGCTGCTCACTATACCAGGAAAGGTACTTGTTCCATAAGCATACATTTTGTATTTTATGTCTTGTGAATAGTCATTTATGCGCCGTGCTACTTCTGTGCGACTGAAATTCGATTTACCCATATTTGGTGATATAAGCTACAAAAACTAAAATATTAGCTCATTCACGGTGACTACTTGAGGGTTCCTTGAAGTTTCCAGTAAAGGAAAGAAGATGAAATCACGGCTTGGACAGTGAATTTTTCTTTGTCATCTTCGTCTACTTCAAAGTTGTGGTGAGCAACGATTCGATTTGCTCCGAGAGGTAGCACCAGATTAAAGACGACATCGCCGTACTGTGCCGCAATGGGAGTGTTCCCTCTCAACGTTGAGTTATTACAAATTTAAATAGTGACACATTCCCGATGTGAAAGGTAATTTATGTTGCTGTAGAGTTGGCTCAATGTGACCATAGATGCTATGGCACTATGTTGGATTCGGCCTTATCAAATATGGTATGCAAGGACTTATGTCGTACCCTGTAAGTCGCAAATTAATGTAAAGTAGAAATTGCCCTGAAGCAGACTAATACATATTGGTAATTGCCTTGAAGCAAATTAATATTAAAAATTGCCTTGAAGCAGGTTACTATAAAACAAAATAATATGATCCATAACATGATCAAAACATAAAGGATGCATACCATATTAGTATGGAGTCCATCTCGGAAAAAAGACATTTTAGCGATAGAAAAAGTACAGAGAACTTTCACGCGAATTTTATTTTATAAAATATTCCCCAACCGAAACTACCCTTCAACTTTGCCATGTTACCAAATTAGACTGAAACGTTTGCATCTCAAATCCCTGTACTATCGACGCATCGTTCCTGATTTGCTCCTTGCGTTCCGTATCCTGCGTCTAGAAACTAAGCTAAGACCAAGCGAATTCTGGGTTTGGAGGCCTTGCAGTGGTCGGAAAAGTAGATTTAAATTTTACTATTCTCTCAGTAGCTTCTCAAGGAATACCAAGAAATGTCCTTATGAAAAGTCATTTTTTGTATAAACAGCCTCATGCTTTGAAAAACTTCCGCCCAAAATTGTGGCTTCGGTTAGTACTTCTTCTTTTAAGAGCAGGTTGAGGAATATTGACGTGCTAGCAATGCTTGATTTAGATGACATAACATGAACACGATGCTTCCTTATCACGGACATGAACAACGTCAACCGCCCCTGTTAAGAAAAAGAAGCTTCATCCTCCAAATACCACTTATCTCTAATTTATTCTGTTAGTATAAGATTCACTCCACCACTATGTTCAGAACAACTACTTTGTTACGATCTTTCCGTTGAAACATTTGAACTGTAATTGACAGAGACTCATGAAGTTCTCGTTATTCTCTCTATTCTCTCGATTCTTTTTTATCACATGATACCGCTATATAATGAGGAAAGTGTTGAGTACGAATCACGGGTACTTGAATTGCTCCTTTTGGAATCGATGAATTCAGATCTCTACCAAAACATCTGCTTACTATCACTACTGCATCCATGAATCGCCTTGCTGCTCAGCATCATCAAAATCACAAGTCACAAGTGTTCCTACAGCGCCCGTGGTACGTACCAATTCAAAGAGGTTCTTGCGACACAGAACCCGCCGCGGAGCGTGCTTGCTAGGTAATCGCACATCTGATGACTACTAACGTACCGAAAAAAAAGCTATAACGCTCGTCAGCACGACGTAGTAAAGCATGGATGTTTTAATAATTACCGATAAGACATACCTTTTTTGCGTACACTCAACACTTTCCTCGCTAATATTCTCTTTTTGTCTTGTTAATTACTGTCGGTACCAAGCACATCATCTGCGATGTAACAAATAAATAAAAATACCAGTACATTATAACTTCTCTTTTCTCTTTACTCCTATTCAGACACAATTGGATGTAATGATGGAACATTTGTGCCTATCCTGTGCTCAAAAGAAGGTGGTTCTCAATATATGAGCCGAAAAGGATGGAGTGCTCTCAATGTCTGCGTCGTTGCCGATGCTATAGGTCGCATCCTATACTTGAATAGCGCGTTCCCAGGATCTACCCATGATTAGACTGTCTGGAACAGAAGTGCCCTTAGTCGTTTCTTCCACACAGGTGAAGCTCTCAAAGGATACCAACTCCTCGGTGACTGCGGCAAAGCAAACGAGGAAGGGATAATGACACTTTTCCGCCCTACCAGCATTCGAGGAGATTACCGCAAGATGCGATTCAATCGAGAGCACATTCATTCCCGTCTCATAATTGAAGGGACAGTTAGACGATGGAAGAAGAGATTCACAGCACTTGCGTCTGAGTTCAGAGTATCATCACATTTTGCATCGAAAATGGTGATCGCCATTGCTGTGCTTCACAACATCGGGTACTGCTTGGGAGTACCAAGGTTCCGCTGGCTAGGAAGAAGAAAAGCTACGATGGCTCACCCCCTGGAGGAGCAAGAGGCATCCGCAGTTATGTTGTTGCAAGGCTCTAGCTCCAAATAAAACTGCTGAGATTGTTATCTACTGTAACATTTTGAATAGGTTGAAGTCTATGCGATTTGGAAGATCATCTGAAGAAATATGAGCATTGAGTTTATTATTATTCTCCGCAATAGAATAACATTTAGTCAAAAAGTCAATATTAAATTCTATCCTTTTACAGGTTTCCCTCTTCCGAGTTCTTTTTATTCTCTTGAGATGCCGCTACTCTAACAACTACCTTAACCTTTTAGTCACAACATGATCCTCAAAAATTTTAATAGTGGAAATTCGAGCACTTAAATATAGTTGATGCAGTCGCTTTGACCAGTTCATTGATATCACGACTCAGCGGCTGTAGAACTACAACAACACACTTCATTGCTTTTTCTTGAGTTTTGGCCATATCAAACATGCCTTTATAGATTTTTTGCTGCTCTTCAAAATAAAATGATCTTTATAACATCCACGTCTGACCATTTAGAGATACCTTTAGCGTGGCAGCCTGAAGCTCTCGTAGCTCCGCATTTGTGATGCTTTTACGTCTTTGTTATGCCTGGACCACAGTCTTCGACGACATCATAAATTTTCTAACGTAGAACAACATATTGTAGTAAGGCTAATATACTCTCTCATTGAACAACACATAAATGTTTTACGAAGGGATTGACAGTGACTTCAAATTTTAAAATAATTTACGGTTGTGTGTCAAATCCAACTCACTAAGACAACTGTTGAGCAATCAGCCAATGATCCACTGCTCAAAAATGATACGGACTCAGCTTTTTTTCTAAAATTCGCAAGCTCTCAGTGAGGTTGATTAAAAGGAAGAAAATTATGTAGAACCTGCTGATTTTCTGGAGTAGGACAGCTCATTTCTTCCGCCGCTGGAGGAGATGTTTCTATCTCATACGCCTACGCTTTTTTCAGATGAAATAAATTTGTAATGAAATTATGAATGCGGACCTTATTTAGCTCCAGCGAATCGCCCTCTAGAAGTCCTTTTCGTGACATCTTGTTATTGTAGTAGCTGCACAATTCAAAATTTTTTTGATCGATGCGAGACTGCTCAAGCAGCGCCTCTTCTTCTTCGTCTCGCCGCCTTCAGTTTTAGCCCGGCATCTACGTTTTTATAATGTAACGATGACAATACATGAGCGGCGCATAATAATAATAATAATAATAATAATAATAATAATAATAATAATAATAATAATAATAATAATAATAACAATAATAGTAATAATAAATCAAATTTGGAAACTTTCGGCTATTACTTTCTTGCCAACCTAATAAACACGTCTTTAGACCTCACTTTTCCCTCAGATTCCACAGATAGTGCACGCTCTCTGCGATTGTTGAAATGTTGTTGCACTTGGATAGCGCTAAGCGCTACATCATACCTTTCATAGACTTTCTTGGCGATTGTCCTCCATTATTCCTTGCGGTGGTCGTTAGCACCTAGGAGTCTATAACTCTGCCCACGCAAAAGAATTTCTTCGTTTTTGAGGACCACTTTCACAACAAAGTCAGAAGCTGCTGCTAGAAGAGGCGATGCCCTTTTTTCTTTCGGCATTGGCCAGCTAAAAATTGCAACTAATGGATTTCTTAAAAAATCCTTAAATGCCTTAAAGGCAGTGTGCCACCTCGTTTTCGGATCTGAGGTGTTGGTATTCTGTGTTAGCTCACGTAGTTAGCTATTAGCAGCTACCAACTACTTGCTGTTAGCTACTATCAGCTCCAGGACATATCACGTGTGTCACTGTTCTCGAGAGCTCATTCCTGTACAACTCCCAAAAACGAAGTACAAGATGACATATTGCCTGGCACACACACACTTGCACACAGACTAAGCCCGTAATTGTAGCTCACTGGACCGTCTGCCCGGCTGAGACCTGAGGGATTTGAGACCTGCTCAAATCTTGTTACGTCCTATATTAGGTGATGTAGCATTTCCAATCTTTTTGGTTGCGACAAGCTGGGTCGTTCAATGCAACTCTAACGCTAGTTAAAACGCGATTAGTCAGCACCCAGCAACTGACTTCTTGGGCTGATTGTGAGCCGCGCCAAGGAGAAACTATAAAAACCCGTCAGCAGTCATTAAGTCCTGTCAAATATGCACTCACAAAACCACACAACAGTTGAATGCGCAGCGAAATGGTGCATGCTAACAAATTATACTGCGGGACAAAAATAGAGTAATAACAAAAGAATGCTTGTTATTTCGTGTTGGTGGAGGGGTATTACGAGCATGTTTCTGCGATGATGGGCTGGCGTTTACGCAGTTTCTGTTTGTAGTAGGATATAGGTGCTACTTCAAAACGTAGATAATTGTGTTTTTGTGAGTGCTTCTTTGCTCACAGAGGCAAACAAAGACTTTTTCGAGTTTTCATGCAAAATGTTTCTCATACTAATTGCTCTCTTGTCCATTAACTGGTTCAGGTTTGTGATTCCACCCACATGCCATGACTCTTTTCCTTGAGAGTTCGAGAACACACGTGTGTTTCCTGATAGTTCCTTCAAAGCGCGAGCATCAACTGTCTAAGTTATGTTGGCAACTCTAGGACACATATACTCACACGTTTTGAGAAGAACCGCTTAATTTCCTCTTTTTCTAAATCCGAGAAAAAAGCATTTTTCGTAAAACATTAGGTTAAACAGAATGTTTTTGATCTGAATTCTCCACCATTTTGATCCATCATAATGGGGAATTTGATATGTTGAAATTTTATTGCTAGCTCACGAACATAGTGAATGCAAATAAATCTTCGTAGATTGTGAAGTCGTATCCAAAAATATCAGTTTTCACAAATGGATTACGAACTCAACTAAGCATAAAAATGCCCAAAACTTCACATAAATTATATTTACTACAATCGAATTTATTACAATGGTTCCAAACAGCGGAGAATCTTTGCGTACGTCTGCCTCATCACGCGTTTGATCTCGGACGCAGTGGAACTCTGCATCCTAAGGTAAGAAAATCGCTGACTTTATAATTAGAAACATCGTTTAAATGAGTTCGGAAAAAAATTTATTAACGATACATTAACAGCAAAATGTATGCAATAAAACTTCTAAAAATTCTACTCTTTAACATGCACAAAAACAAATATGTGATGTAAAGAGGTAAGTGAAACAAATAAATGAGAAAGCAAATGTTAAATAGAAATCATACGATGGGAACGAAACAATGGAAAAATTCATGTAATGACAAAAAAAGTTATTCTTACATTGGGAGAGCTGGGGCTTTGAGTGATCATATCAAAATTGAGTTCAACCTCCAAGGCTTGGATAAAATGACTGAGATCGAATTAAAACATCCAAGGCCAGGGCAAATGATTGAGATCAGAAAAAAAAAACGTCTAAGATAGGGCGAAATGTCTAAGGCTGGGGTAAAACCACTGAGATTGGGTAAAACGTCTGAAGCCGGCCGAGTAGGATTTCAGAGATTGAGTTGGAGGGTGTCAGAATGAGCAAAGTCTGAGGAGCGAATACAGCATATTTGATCTGTGAAATGTGTTTCATGGAATGAGGAGGCACCAGGAAGTTTCCTCATAACTTTTCTCATGTGCGTACGTCCACATCTGACTCAAATACTCATTGCTCGCTAATTCGCTCTATTTGAAAACTCTTCTCAAATACCAACTTGCTGAAATAACACTCAACTAATTGAATAAGCAGTCCGTCTTCCCCTATCTGCTCCATTCAGTTATCAGCAACATACTCACTCTCCATTCCCAACACTTTTCACCAGCATAGAAAAATCCCGCGAACAACGGAGTGATATTGCCCTGCAGAAAATCGACAAGAAATCCAACAAAGCCAAACTGTTCCACCAATCAACCTGCCAGACGCCTAAGAAAATAATGGAATTTTCTATTCTTTTTGAGCTTGAAAATTCTTCAAAAACTGTGCTGTAGGATGCATGGAAAACATTGAGTTTTTAGCGGAAGATTAGAAAACATGAAGCCTTAAATCAACGCGCTCTGAGGCAAATAACTTGTTGAGAGGCCGGCGCAACCGCTATCGTTGCCGTCATCACAACCGCTGCTATGCGCGCCGCAGGCGGACGGCGCAATGTATAGAAGATTAGGAGAAGGATGACCATGAGGAAATGTCAGGGATATTGCGCTCCAGTGCTAATCCGAATGGTTATTGCGACGACGCGATGACGAGCGTAGTCAGGACGTGGTAGCTCTAGTCGCGATTTCGACGGTTAGTCAATACATCCCCATATCATTATTGCCATTACGTGTGGTTCCCGGCGGAGGCTGCGCACTTTTTGGCGATTTTACCTCTGTTAACAACACGTCTAAGAGCTATATGTTCCAATTTCCTAGTACAAATTATAAAATTAGATTTTTAATCGTAGTGAAATTTTCGGGAATTTTCAAGGATTTAAAAGGGTATATATTATGGAGTATCTATTTGTGTTTGATAGGTTTAGTATCCGTTTCGTGCATTACCTTTATACGGATTCTAAACTAAGGAATATGCCTTTTCTGCACTCATCAGTAAGGGAAAAAGGCATTGGAATTCGTGCTTTATAATCATTCTTCATTTTTAGGTATTCTTGTAGATTATAATCGTTATTAGTGTTGTTATTGTTATACTTTTAATATTTTAATGATACTATTACTTATTTTATTCGTATCTTGCCTTTTCTTTTTTAAAAAAAAAGGACACTGTTTTGTGTTTTAAAATCAAAATGGGTTGAGTGACTTTCTTTGAAAACAATAGCAATCTTATCAACTTATTAACTGGTTTGTGAGGTTTACTTTATTCCGCAAGAACATTATGAATGGTGGTGAGTTAGTACCCTATTCTATATCATCATGGACCGACGTGGGCTGTGCCGGCATGGACGCCGTAGAAACCACAGGAAACGGGCAACTGCTATATAGAAGATGCGCAGGCGTCCGCAGTGATGTAGACAGCACTGGACAGGGCCATACCCGTGATAGGGGTGTGTTGACCTTTCATAGCGTATGAAACATGACCGAATGGTCATATAGCCCCGAGAACGAAGCGCCGGGTTCAGTACTGGGAATTATACATTGGAATATTCGACGATTTTTGAAATATTCGAATTTTTGAATAATTCGAAAATGGAACTTTTTGAAATATTTGGACATTTGAATAATCCGAAAAGAGGCTTTTCAAAATGTTCGAATAAACGAATTGTTCGAATGCAGGACTTTCTTGGCAACCCGAATGAATGAATCATTCGAATAACTGCTTTTTGAAATCACCGAATGAATGAATAATTCGAATCGAATATTCGGTCCAATACCATTTCACTAATAGCTTTCAAAGCTTCCGTTCCTGGCCGTCATTATCAAACCTTATTATTCACACCTACAAAGATTGGCCTCAGGACATATTAGGATCTCACCAGGCGATTTGCGGGACTTCTCGGGGATCGTAATGAGCCTTTGAGGCAAGACCTTGTTAGTGGATGCATATTGCTCTCTATAATAGCCATCTCACCATCATTGTCCGAGTATGAAGTGTTCTCAAACGCAATAAACGAATATTTCGAATTTGCCACTTCTCAGACAGTCGAATGAACGAATTGTCGAATATTAGCTTTCTCTAATCACCCGAATGAACGAATTATTCGAATAACTCTAATTATTAACAACTCGAATGAACGAATAGTTCGAATATGCTTACTCTTTGAAAAATCGAATGGATGAATTATTCGAATATTCGATTATTCGAAAATTCCATCGAATATATTCGATTCGGTCACATGTATAGTGGGAATGCTCTTCTTGAATAGGTGGCGCGTGAGATGATTGCAAAACAAGCACAGTCCGGTGTAAGCTAGACGTTCCTCTTTGTAGTGAACTTTCTCCAATTGTTCCTGTGAGAGGAGCTGTTGGCATGCGCTGACTATGGGCCTAGACTACAACCAGTGCCCTGACCCATGCCCAAGTAGCTTTGTAACTGATTCGCGAGGATCATCTAACTAAGATGCGCTGCATTCTGGTAGAGGACGATCAATGTAAATCCGAAACTTCTAACTTATGTTTCTTTTTGGATATATCCAAAACTATGTCACTGTCGACCACCTTGAAGGATCAATGCCCATAAATGAATGGGTAAACTAAAAAGGGAAGTGAAGCGGGTAAACAATAGTATCTCATACAAGCTAGAGTGTTGACTTCATTTCATAACCTAGTTTACCGTAGCGGTTGATTTAGCCACATGTTCATGATACATGATACATGATCTGTGAATATTTGGTTAAATAAACACAGTACTTAGTATCTGTGCTTATGTGTTTATATATATTTTATTTGTTATATATATATATATATATATATATATAAATATGTATATATTAAAGGATACTTAAAGCAAACTGTTTGAGTTGATTATAATTATATTATAATTGTTTGTAAGGTTATATTTGTATGAAAGCGTTTTTGAAAATACATTTAATTATACAAGAATTAATGAAGAAATCACTATAATCCATAATGTTTAGTTGTTTTTTTTAGTTAATTTTATCCTATTTATAAAACAGTCTTGTTTTGTACATGTTCGTGCTATTCTCGTGTAGATTGCAGCTTTTTTAATTTGACAAGATATATTTGTACAATAATGTGGGAAACGTGTAACAAAAAACTTGTAATCGTCTGTTTTGTTATACATACTAGTAATTAGATGTTCATTTTCTATTGTAATTTTTAGGTCTAAATAATGACATTGGTGGGTAGTTTTATTTGTAGACTCAAAATCAAGAATGTTATTGTAGATTTTGTTGAGAATTTTCTCAACAGTGGGAGAGTCTGCATTGTGCACTACTAGTAGGTCGTCCATGTAGCGAAAGGTGTGGAAGGGAATTGTGTCTGTTTTTGTCTGTAAATTTTTATATGCAAATTGATATTCGAAGTAGCTGAGGGTGAGGTCTGCTAGTAATGGACTAATGTTCCCTGTGGTACACCATTATTTTGCTTGAATATATAATTACTAAATTTACAGAAACTGTTGCTTAAAATATAATGTACTAAAAATATTAGATCTTTAACAGTGTAGGCTTTATTATTTGGTTTTGGTGTATGTGTATAGTAAATGTGTTTGTTATTGTTACTATGTATTTTTTATTAGCGTTACTGAAACATATATTTAAAATTTCTTTGATGTTGTTTAAAATATGACTGTGGGGTAAATTGGTGAACATGTTGGTGAAATTGGCCGAATAAAGCTTAGGGTGTTGAATTTTAATGTTAGAGAGTTTTTCGCTTATGTCAATATTGTCAATAGACCAATATTACTATATATTAAAATTACTATTACGTAATTTTATTGCTTTTATATAGTTTTGAAAATGTTTTTTGATGAATTTGAAAATATTGTTCATTTCTATTGCTAAGGATTTAACAGTACTATTGAATGCACCTATGATATACCTGAACTTTACTGGGTTCTTGTGTAGTTTTGGTATAGCATAGATCAGTGGTATACTAGAATCTTCCAATGGCGTAAGCTTGTATGAACATATGAAGTTGATGTGTTTTTCTATAATTTGATATGCATTTTCATTTACATAGTTTTCATATGTATTTTCAGAAGAAGATATTGCAAGAAAATCATTCTTAGGTTGAATTCCCATTTCTTTCATAATATTTTGGATGTGTAATTTTTTTTACAAATTATTGCATAATTATTGCTTGCTTTACTACTGGACAGAATATGAAAAATTTTTTAAGTTTGTTTATTTTTTTATAAAAGTTTAGACTTAGAATGTTGGAAGTATTAGAATTTGTATTATATAGATATGTTTTAAATTTCTTGAATATGCATGTATTATTGATTTTTTAATTTCTTCAATATGTTTGGATCGGAGGTGGAATTTTGATATGATAATCTGGAGGAAACTCTTTTTCAGTTCGTTTATCCAATTAAGTATAGTGTCTTCATTTACATGTTGTTGAACACGATATTTTGTACCTTTAGAGAATATATTTTGAATCATAGTGTCATTAACAATAGACAGATCGTCAGTTATAATATGTCTATAGCGTGGATTTATTAGGTTGTTGCAAAATCGATGTCGTATTCTCATCGTTGACTTTGATTGATCATAACTCAGCTCAAACAGAACTTTATTGGTCAAAGTAGTTACCATTCGAATCAA
The DNA here is from genome assembly GCA_037903475.1 of Ancylostoma caninum. Classification (NCBI taxonomy): domain Eukaryota; kingdom Metazoa; phylum Nematoda; class Chromadorea; order Rhabditida; family Ancylostomatidae; genus Ancylostoma; species Ancylostoma caninum. The sequence goes on from JBAJFG010000163.1 coordinate 241,834, forward strand.
CACACTCTTGCCATCCTTGCACTAGCTTGCCGATCCCATCAGCGAAGAAGGCGGGTTTCCTTGAGCCGATGAAGTCGATGAATGCGTTTCGAGCATTAGTGCTGTCACGAAAAATTTTTCCCCTAAGATAAAGGTCCAGGTGCTTGAACTGGTGGTGATCTGTAGGCGAGAGGTCGGTGAACAAGGTGGATGAGGAAGAGCTTCTATCTCCAACTGTGCCAATTTCTGGATCGTCTGATGTGCGATGTGCGGCCGAGCGTTGTCGTGCAATAGCAGCACACCTTTCCTGTTTACCAAAGATGGGCACATTTCGCCGAGTTTCTTGTGCATTTCTTCAATTTCGTGGCAGTACGAGTCAGCAGTGATACTCTGGCCAGGTACCAAGAAGGAGTAGTGGATCACGCCAACGGAATTCCACCATACAGTTACCACAACCTTTTTCTGCCGCAAAGCCGGCTTAGGGAAGTGCTTGGGTGCTTCACACCTGTCCAACCAATGTGCAGGGCGGCGACGATTGTCATAGAGTATCCATTTTTCACCGCAGGTGACAATCCTCCCCAAAAACGGCTCCGTGTTGTTGCGCAAAATCAGATTCGAACAGGTGGTGTAACGTTCATTCCTTTGCCTGTCGCTTAATTCGTGTGGGACCCACTTCTCTAACTTTTTTACCTTTGCCATTCCTTGAAGGTGGCGACTGACAATGGCATAATGTATGCCAAGTTCATCTGCGAGATCACGAATGGTTCTACTGAAATCGGCTTCTGTTAGGGACTTCAGAACGCCATCATCGACATCTGACTTGCGCCCGTAACCTGGCTGAGTTTTCATACTCGTGTCTCCTGAGCTGAAATTTTTGAACCAACGCTGCGCGGTGCGTTCGTTGACAGTTCCCTCTCCCCACGCTTCGATGATATTCCGGGTTGCTGCCGTTGCATTATTACCGAGTTTGAATTCGTGGAGTAGAATCAGCCGAATTTCAGCACTTGACAACATTTGGATTCACCCACTAAAGAACCACAAAGAGCAGACAGAAATGAAACGGAATGCAATATGAGATAGAGCAAGAAATAAGCTTTAAGGTACATTCAAAATATTTTCTCAGAATGTCTCCATACATGATATTCATGAAAGCAAAAGTCATGGTTCGAAAATCCGACATCGATTTTGCAACAACCTAATATGTAGTTTTCATAATGTGGTATACACAATCTTGTGACATTATTTCTTTAATATGTGAATTAGTTAAATTTTTAAGTGTATAATTATAATTGAAAATTTTTGTACATACTGGTGGGAATATATGTATGTTACTCGAAAGGGAATGTGCTTGATTTTAGAATTGCTTGAGATTAGTGTTCTGATTTTATTGTTATTTAAAATTTTGTTTAAATTGATGTTGTCTAGCACAGTGTGAATGCAGTTTGTCTTTAAATTACAACTAGTGGCCCCGTAAGCCACGTTATTGTGCTACTTTCCGTAGTGTGACAGTATTGACCCGTTGTGGTTTTTCTTGCGCGCCAACAGGTTGTGTGAGATTCCCACCCTCAACTCGAGCTACACTATCTTACAACTGTATGTGTATATCTACATATAACATTATTCAGTCGAAAAAGAGCACATAGCGTAGCGAATGAGAGAAGAGAACTCACAGAATCCGTGAATCAATTTGTTTTGTTGTTTCTATCTCTGTCTTTCGCGAGCAGCGAGCATACCAAGGACAGCGTGAAATACAGAACACAACTGCTTTTGTATTGTACAAACCACTCGGTCAATAACTCAGTAAGCCAATCATACACACCCTCAGCATCACCACTGTATGTGACTATCCCATCCTTCTAGTTCAAACCAAACTCATTCTAAAAACTTTATACTTTCCCAAAGTTTTGAACAAAAACTGAAAACAAATTATTGTGAAAAGAGAATAAGCATCCCGATCGCTTATTTCCACCAATCTTCTTCGTCATTACTCACCGATATTCACCGACACGACGTGGCTCATTTATACTAAACCAAAAAAGTTCTAAGTGATGATTAAGAAGGTGATCAATACTCAAATCCACGTGGCCTAGGGACGGGAGATGATCAACAGGGTTGATGGTATAAATGAGTAGGAGCATAAGTTATTGGTTATTTTTCGCTTAAGCTCAGGAAACGAAGATGCTTCATGAGATTGGTGGGATACTTGGGGAGGCGATCCACGGTGTTGGCGGAATACATGGGATGGGTGCGTAAATTATTGCTTAGGCTTTTGCCTGAGCTTCTGGAACGGAATGTAATCCACTGGTTGGGGGGATACATGAGTTGGGTGCGCAAGTTATTTTCTAGACTTTTGTCTGAGTTTCTAGTAAGGGAGGTTGTCCACAGAGTTGACGAGATACGGACTTTTGCCTGAGTTTCTAGTAGTGGAGGTGGTCCACGGGGTTGGCGAGAAACATTGGGTGGGAGCGCAGATTATTTTCTAGACTTTTGCCTGAGTTTCTTGGAAGGGAGGCAACCCACGGGGTTGGCGGGATACATGGGGTGGGTGCGTAAATTATTGTCTGGGCTTTTGCCTGAGTTTCTGGAAAGGGAGGTGGTCCACGGGGTTGGCGGGATACATGAGGTGGGTGCGCAATTTATTGTCCAGGCTTTTGTTTGAGTTTCTAGTAAGGGAGGTTTCTAGTAAGGGAGGTGGTCCACGGGGTTGGCGATAAACATTGGGTGGGTGCGCAAGTTACTGTCCAGGTTGATGCCTAAGCTTCTGGAAAGGGGGGTAATCTACGGGGTTGCTGAGATACATGAGGTGGGTGCGCAAGTTATTTTCTAGACTTTTGCCTGAGTTTCTTGGAAGGGAGGCAATCCATGGGGTTGGCGGGATATAGGGTTATCAAAAAGTTTCCGGCCTAGAGTACTTCCAAAAGATCTACAGCGAGCAAATTTTGTTGTAGTAAAATACAGGTCCCTCGAACACTAATACACTTTTCATGGCTCGATTTGAATTTTTTCAAACCGTTCAAGGAGCTGCTTTCCTCATTTGACTCAGAGTATCTTTCAACAGCCGACTCTTTGACGTTTTCGACATCCAGTCCCATCGTGCGAAGATGCTGTTTCAAATTTCCAGACAGAAAATAGTTGCTGGGTGCAAGGTCCAAACTATAGGACATGTGATTCAGTAATTCGAATCCACGTTCTCGTGTGGCAGCAAGCGCAACTCTTAATCTGTGGACGGGTGCGCTGTCGAAAAGCATGTGAAACCCACTATGGTTAGGTTAGAAAAAAGGGCCATTATTATTGAATGAGTCAGCTTAAGAGCATGAAACTTGGCATGGTGGATTTGAAGATTTTAGGCTACATGATCGCACTCAAAGTTTTGAGAAAAAAGGGATGGAACAGGTTGAGGCCGGAAACTTTTTGATACCCCTATACATGGGGGGGGGGTGCGTAAATTATTGTCTAGGCTTTTGCCTGAGTTTCTTGGAAGGGAGGCAATCCACGGGGTTGGCGAGATACATGGGGTGGGTGAGTAGATTATTGTCTAGGCTTTTGCCCGAGTTTCTAGTAAGGGAGGTGGTCCACGGGGTTGATGAGACACATTAGGTGGGTGCGCAAGTTATTGTCTAGGCTTTTGCGCGAGATAGTAACCCCGTGAGTTCCTTGGCTCAAAGTTTCACCGCATTCTATCAGTGTTGGTATTAGAGTTCGAGTAGAGTGTCTTCAAACAAACCTAATTAAGCACTTCATTCAGTCTCAACACCTGTCTGAATAGAACTAATCCTTAGATTTTGAGAAACTCAAACTGAACAGTGGCAAACAGCTTGTCGAGGAGTCACAAAATGCCAAAATTGACTGATTGAAATTTTTGAAGACCACGACCTTCTTTTTGTTGACGACCAATGAACACGTGTTGCCTTTTGCCTGAAGCCAACGCCGCTTTACCACTGAGCCAGCCAGCCGGACTCACGGGAAAATCCCGGCCAACAGACCTCGCCAATTCACTACTGGCCCAGTTGGACTCAAGGAAAAGTTCCGACCAATGGACCAGTGCGCCCCTTACCTAAAACCAGCGCTACTTTACCACTAGCCCAGTCAAACCCATAGGAAAATACCGCGCAGTGGACAAGTGTGCCCCTTTACCTGAGACCGGCGCGGCACGTGTGCCCCTTCATCTGACACCGGCGCGACACGTGTGTCCCTTTACCTGAGACGGGCGCAACTTTGCTGCTGACAGCGTCGCAGTCAAAGGAAAATCCTGACCAGCGGACCCGTGTGCCCCTTTACCAGAGTCCAGCACCTGTTTACCACTGGCGGGAAAATTCTGACCAACAGACCCATGTGTCCCTTTACCAGAGACCAGCACCTATTTACCACTGACGGGAAAATTCTGACCAACGACCCATGTGCCCTTGTTTACCATTGGCCCAGTCGAACCCAAGGGAAAATCCTGAAATCCCTTGTGCCCCTTTGCCTGAGGTCGGCGCCTTTTTATCATTGGTCCAGTCGAACCGAAGGGAAAGTCCTGAGACCCGTGTGCCCCTTTACTGAGACCAGCAACTGTTTACCACTGGCCCAGTGGAACCCAAGGGAAAGTCCTGACCAACGGACCTGTGTGCCCCTTTACCTGAGACCGGCGCCTGTTTACCATTGGCCCAGTCGAACCCAAGGGAAGTGCTGACCAACGACCCGTGTGCCCCTTTACCTGAGACCGCACCTGTTTACCATTGGCCCAGTCGTGCCCCTGTGCCCCTACCAGAGTCCAGCACCTGTTTACCACTGACGGGAAAATTCTGGCCAACGACCCATGTGCCCCTTTACCAGAGACCAGCACCTGTTTACCACTGGCGGGAAAATTCTGACCAATGGACCCGTGTGCCTCTTTACCTGAGACCGGCGCATGTTTACCACTGGCCCAGTCAAAATCAAGGAAAAACCCCAACGGATGGGAACAGCGCTACCACTTCGTTTCAAAACCATGTCAGGAAACAAAACCATGTGCTAGGATTTTGTTGTAACGTTAATCGACATTATTAGGATTATTGGGCTCCAAATCGGATTTGCAGGGAGCCCCTTCACCCCTGAGAATGGCTTGCTGGATTAAAAAAATCTTATATCTGTTTGATTCTTTGAATCCAGTTGTTTAGTTTCACCATTATTTTTTGAATTTTTATTACTAGACTGTGTACCCGGCTTTGCTCGGGTCCTGGCAAAAATAGCGAAAAATCAATAAAATCGATAAATCGATAGTGCTGTACAAAACGGTTGTCATATTCGTGTTCAGCGTATTGACATACCCCAGTGACATGTCTTCGCCGCGCCCGGGGCAAAATTAGCGAAAAATCAGTAAAATCGATAAATCAATAGTGCTGTACAGAACGGTTGTCATATTCGTGTTCAGCGTACTGACATACCCCAGTGACATGTCTTCGCCGCGCCCGGGGCAAAATTAGCGAAAAATCAATAAAATCGATAAATCAATAGTGCTGTACAAACGGTTGTCATATTCGTGTTCAGCGTATTGACATACCCCAATAGCCATGTCTTCACCGTCCCCGGGGCAAAATTAGCAAAAAATCAATAAAATCGATAAATCGATAGTGCCGTACGAAACGGTTGTCATATTCGTCTTCAGCGTATTGACATACCCCAATAGCCATGTCTTCACCGTCACTGGGGCAAAACAAGCGAAAAATCAATAAAATCGATAAATCGATAGTGCCGTACGAAACGGTTGTCATATTCGTCTTCAGCGTATTGACATACCCCAATAGCCATGTCTTCACCGTCACTGGGGCAAAATTAGCGAAAAATCAATAAAATCGATAAATCGTGCCGTACGAAACGGTTGTCATATTCGTGTTCAGCGTACTGACATACCCCAATAGCCATGTCTTCACCGTCACTGGGGCAAAACAAGCGAAAAATCAATAAAATCGATAAATCGATAGTGCCGTACGAAACGGTTGTCATATTCGTGTTCAGCGTACTGACATACCCCAATAGCCATGTCTTCACCGTCACTGGGGCAAAACAAGCGAAAAATCAATAAAATCGATAAATCGATAGTGCCGTACGAAACGGTTGTCATATTCGTGTTCAGCGTACTGACATACCCCAGTAGACATGTCCTCGCCACGCCTGGGGCAAAAATAGCGAAAAATCAATAAAATCGATATAATCGATAAACTAATCAATAACCCCAGGTGCAAAGTAGCCTAAAACCTACGCCGGCCCTTAGGGAGGTGTCACCCTATAACAAGGAAGATAAAGATCTAGGAAGAAAAAAGCGGACAATGTGGAAATTTAGGCCAGGGGCCCCTTTTTTAAAGTACTCATCACAACACTGCGTATCGACAATGCGCTGAGAGTCGACGCGCAGTAACAGACGCGTTCTCGGGAATTAGCGACCAAATCTTTTAATATAGTAGGATACTCGAAATACTTAAATGGTTTCTTTTTGGAAGTAGAGTTATTGATAGAATTGAAATGAAACTTACAGAGTAGACAAAGTGGATAGTGTTTTTGTTCAGTTGCTATATTTTCTAGAAAGTCAAATGTATGACATTTGGATACTATCTGATTAACGTATTTGTTTTTCATTCGATATAGATATTGACGTATACTTTGTAGATCTGGATTTGTTTCCATAAAGTTGATGAGCTCATTTATGCCGTTAATATATTTCTCTTTGTTGACGTCTATCATTACTTCGTTTGTGTATTTTTGTAATATGTAGACAAAAATATGGATGGTTGCTTTTATATGTAAGTGGATTAGGTATATTCGAGATATTACCATGGCCACGTATGTTATCATTATTTCCAAAAGGGTACGCTGTGTTCAAAAGTTTTATCCAAAACATCTTTTTTTTTACATTTAAGATTGATTTATCAGCATTTTCAGGTAAGTTGTCTGATATTGAAAAGGATATTGTTTAATCAGAAGAGCAAGTACGAAAATGTTGGTAGAGATAATTATATGCTTTCATATTATGAATATTATATAGATGTTCCTTAATTCTATCTTTTATTTTTCGTGTTGTGAGACCAACATATTGTAAGTTACAATTTGAACAGCTGAGTCAGTAAATGACGTTACCGTTTTAGCAGTTAGTGTTGTTAGTTATATAGGTATTCATTTTAAGTTTAGTAGATTGAGGAATAACGAAAGGTGATGTGTTCATTAATGGACATATAGAGCAATTTTGTCCACATGATTGTGCATTGTTGTCATTCCCAAAATTCATAAGGATATATTGATTAGCATCCTTATGTTTTTTGAAATATTGGTTACAAAAATAAGGGATATTGTTAGAGGAAAGGGGGACGGTTTCTGAATTATTGAAAGATCCTAGATCTAAGTATATGGAGGATCTAGCCCATATACAGCGGAAAGACTCCTTATGGAGGTTCGGAAGGGCTGCTTCCATGGTGTGGTTATCCCCTAGAAAATAGCCGTAATTGTTGATGAATGTGTTAGGGAATTTCTAGACCCTTTCGGAGGCGTGTTAGCCCTCTTTCCATACCAGCTAACACTTGCTTAACCCCGTCAAAAAAGCCGTTTTTGTTTAGGGATAGGTCCCTTTAGTATTAAAAAATGGGAGGGGTGGGGTGGGGAAGAACAAAGTGGGGAGGGTTAGAAATTGAGAAGGGTTTATGGAAAGTAACATTGAATTTCACGTGTGTTGCTAATCAATTTTTTTTTGTTATTATGTAGTCATATTTTTTATTAATAGGAATGAAAGAAATGAATAGTGATAATTATCGTAGACAAAATATTACCCCTTAATTTTTCAGGATTTGTAAATGGTTACAATAGTGTTAGTACTGGGAATGAACATGAACAGAAAAATTATGACGCGCAAGAGTTCGTGAACAAGCGGGCGCTTTGTGATTGGGTACGCGTCACCGATTTAAAGTTAAATGTGGGAGGCGATTTGATACTGTTCTAGAGGATTTGGCTCGCAATATTTTGAGGTAAGTGGATGCTGCTATTGGTGCTATGATACTTCTTAGTTCAAAGGTTTCAATTGGGTAATCAAATTATAGATATCCTTCCAATAAAGCATCTCCATTTTCTTGGCTTTTAGTGGCAGGAGTTAAAAACGGTTCTGTGGCAATACGGGTATGAATTCAATTTAGGCTAAGGTATCATACGACTTTTGGAAGTATTTCGTAACTGAGGGCAAAAATCATCTGAGAGAACACAATAAAGAAAATAAGTCCGACATACAATTAAATCGTGAAATTACTAAAAGAATATCTGATCTTCAAAATCTAGGGCAGAGAAATCTATTTTATGTTGTATATTCCAATGAGCGAGTAAGTCGTTTATCTAGACTATAATATTTGTGCGCAAAATCATAAGGACTTCTTATTCCTCCACAAATCTTTGCTGTCCTATCATAACTGTGAAGAATGATAGGATAAGCATCGGAAGTGATGTATGCTCACTGTTTTATTATATTTGTTATATATGTATTAATTTTTATTTGAATCTAGAATTTGAAGATTTCTATTTGCGCAATAAGTCTTGGGGTAAAATTGGAGGCTTGGGAAGGGCCTCCGGGTGTTTAAAATGTTATCCCCTAAGGAGATTAATGATTATAAGGTTAGAATGTAATTAATAAGTATGTAGTTTAAATGTAATTATTATGTATTTGGCAACTTAAATTCTATTTTTAAGGAAGGTGTTATGAAGTTTGGGAGTTTAAAAGTTCCGGGCTTGACTTCAAATTTCATGCTGGAGGATTGTCAGAACGAGGTGTGAAATTTTGTTGTTCATTCTATGAGATGGTTATGATATGTTCTGGTCTCAGTGAATAATTAGTATGATGTTTAGGATTTTTTGAAGCTGTAAAAGGAGAAGAATTTGCAGATATTAGGCTAATAAAATGTTGCTTGAGAAAATTTCGTGTTTTTTTGGGGTTTCATGTTTTTGGTTTCATGGTTTTGTATCCTATGACACAGAACAATGATCTGGTTGAAAGTAGTAATTGTAAAGGGATGACAGTAAATTAATTAATCTCGAGAATATTACATGTGATGGGATTTTATTCTATCATTGTGAAGGTGATGACTAACTGGTTGAATATTGCAAGAAGGGAGTGGAACATAGTGTGGTTTAGTAGAATATGATAGTTAAATGGATTTTGTTCCATCAGTTAGATATAGCGACCAACTGGATTGATGTAGCGACCGAATGGATATTGAATGTAATAAATGAAAGAAAGGAGTGGAATATGGTGCGACTGAGGAGAATATAATAGGTAAGTGGATTTATTTCCATCAGCAAGATGGAACCGACCAACTGGTCGAATAACTGAGGAATTAAAATGATATTGGAAGTGAATATTAAGTGAAATAGTAGAGAGAAGAGGTTAGCTTTTTCTTTAACACCGACCACTGGTCGAATATTGAAGTTAGAGACTATAAGAATGACTATAGTGTACTATGGTTGAGGAGAAAATAACCAATGAGGTTTTTTTCCGTCAGCTAGATGGTACCGACCAACTGGTCGAAAGTTGGAGGAAATAGAATGATATTGGTAATGTGAAGGTAAAAGGAATAGAAGAGCAAGTTTATTGTTTGGCGATATTAATCATTTATTCAATATTGATAAGGAGAATGTTAGTAGAATAGTTATGTACAGAGTGATTATTTTAGAGTTGAAAATTACATTTTTATAAAGCAAACTACTGAAAGTTATTATCTAAGGAACATTATCTAAAAAATTGTTATACGCAAACTATGTAGGTAGTATGAAATGTGAGAGTTGATTAATTTTGGAAACATAAATGGTTAGAAGTTTCAGTAGTATTTTTGTTGTTTATGTTAAACAAAGACCCAAGAAGGTACAGTCAACTTGGTACTGTCAAATTCTCTGTCGTTATCGATCACCGATCACAACGAAACATAAGTTGGACGGGCTACGACACTTTGGTGTGGGGACCATGCAGTGAAGAGGAAGAACCAGATTATTAAGCAAAGCAACGTGTTTGACCAACGGCTGACATGAGTTAACAAGTTTTCTACGGATATGTAGCGGGAGAAGATGCCACCAATCGCCGTTGAGCTCTGCCTTCTTCACGCTTCAGGCGTGATGGGAAAAGCCCACCCGAATACGCTCCCCCAGCTCTCCATTCCTACTTGTAAAAAATTGACCCTCGTAGAAAAAGGAACACTTCTCTCAAATCTGGCTGTCAACCAAGGGAACTCGGTTTATGTGGCTTGTTATCGACAAGATCGACTCTTTTATATTATTTCTTCCTTTAGTATTTTAGATGTAGAGTATAGTTTTATCAAGTATTTTTCCTATTGACAATTATTCTGTTAAGAGGATCAATAGTTAAGGAATGTTGCAGGCAAGTTATCTTCTGCGTTCATCAGAAGCCGCGCGTCGACCCTGTAAAAACATCACGTTCCTCGCTTCCCCATAAAACGGGACCGAACGCTGCGTCAAGTATCGTCTTCAAGTGGTTCGACTTCCGTTTCATGTTTTTTTGATCGATTATTTTCACTCTGATCAGCAAGCTGTTTTCTCCCTTTTTTTATGCTCAAGTAGTAACTCATTTGTTGCAAGTAAAAATCTTTTTCTCTAAAAGTCAAGTATTTCCTGATAAAGAATTTTTCTTCCTCATCCTAGCTTCAGCGCCTTAAATTGATTTTATAGTGCAAGTTACCTTTCTTGTACGACCATCAAGTATTTACTTACTTTTTACAAATAGAAAATTCCCACTTTGGAAAGCTAGAAAGAATTATAAAAAAGGAAGTTTCGGTTCCCTTAATTGATTGATTGAGATTTCACTTCTGCACGGGATTTCACTTCTGTACGTGCAAGTTGCCTTTCTCTAGATCCTAGTCGAATAGACATCTCTTTTGATGCAAGTCAAAATTCCATCCTTCTGAATGGCAAGTAGATGTTTCGAAGGAAAATGTCTATCACTCAATCAAGTAGTTAGCTTTGAAGAGTTTGTCTGATCTGTATTTGTTTTCATTTTGATTTGTCGTATGTATATTCCGTTATTTCAACGATATCGTAATTTTATTGTATCCGGTTTAATTACCCAAGTTTGAGGTAAAACCATCGTTGTATCTGGTGTTGGTTGTGACAAGTATATCCGCGTGGCTGGTATTACATTTGGGTACCATTTGGCGAGCGAGTATATCAACTGTCACTCCCAGCGCTTTATGATTGATTCATCGAAAACATTTGACAAGTCTGCCATAGCAAACTTCTCGCAATTTTCAGGTATTCAGGGTAACCTACTGAGATGGTTCACTTCTTACCTAAGCATACGGCAGCCAGGGACAGCAGCATTGGTGTAGATTTTATTGCGCGAGAGTTGTACCCCAGAGCGCTTTGTCCCCATGCTCTTCTGATATACCCTATTGAATTACTAGGCATCCTCAAAACGTAGCCACATATTAAAGCCCAGATGATTGTCGATGCCATCAAAAAATGTGGATTCTTGGGAGAATAGTAATCAGATCCGTTCAGAATAGACTCCCTCTCGAACCCTGCCAAAGGGCTTCTACTTGGAACGTGACAATAAATTTCGATAAGAAGTCGATTTTACATTTGGATGTGGGGAGAACAACTGATTATATGGTTGACGGGTTGGTGCTGAATCTATGTTTCCACTAAAACCCTGGAATTTGTTGTGGACAGACACATTGTTGTAGACAATAATCTATAGCTCCCATGAAATGTCGAATACTGTTCCGGGGAAGCTTATTCCTCCTTAATATTATTCCTACGTAACATCAAGAGCAACAATCCTGACATTCTCACCCGCCTATACAAGGCTTTTGTAATTGCTCATCTAGAATACTGTTCCCAAGTGTGAAATCCGCTTCCGACGAAGGGTGTGGACAGATTTGAGGAAGTACAAAAAGTTTTTACACGGCTTTTTTTTTTCGAAAGACTCCCTCCACTTGGCGCAATGCCATGTTACCGCGAGCGTCTACAAAAACTCAATATGAAAAGCTTATCTGACCGAAGAGCATTCGCTGATCTTGTAATTTGATTCAGGGTTCGTAGATAAGAAACTAATTGTACATAAGTTACGACCTAGTGAATGCTGGTTATTAGAGCCAACCAGCACCGGAGGATTTAATCCACACTTCGCAAAAATACGACACAGAAACTTTTCATGTATGTTTAACAGGATTTCCTATACAGTGGCAAGATGGTTTCAACTCCTTCCTCAGGATACATTGGAGGCTCAATATGGCGAGCGGTTCTAATCTTACAGTTCCTAAACATTGATTGTCGCTAACAACACTAATCCTGCCATGCGTTTTAACGCTTCACTTCTGTTTTACGCCCTCAGCTTTGATTCTATGTGGCAGTGAAAACGAACAACGCTTCCTAACAATTTGGCTTCCTTTACTTTTATCCGCATAACTTCGATTCTGTTCTGGTGTTCCTATCCTATGCCGTACAACCGATGTTTTACATGCGTTGGTCATACACAACGAAATTACCCTTGTTCTTATAACTTATAAGCTGCACCTAATCCACTTAGTTAGCGGGCTTGCTTTAGTACATACGGTTCATCTACAGAATGTGTGTAAAGTATTGACCACTTGAAATGACTCGTGAAAACCTCACCAGTTGGCGTAGATGTGGCGTGTTTCATCAACATCTTCTTCTTCTGTTTTAGCGTTCGTTGGCAGAGTCCACTTTTCTGATCTTCCGAAGCCATTTCGCTCTATCGTGTGCCTAATCTGGTTGGGCCCCACATGCTTCAAATCGGCATGCAGTGTGTCCAGCCACCTTTGCTTCGCCCATCCCTTTGGCCGTTTTTCTGGTACATCACGATCAAGGCCTACTTTGCAGACGTTGTGTTTGCTAGCGCGCAGAACGTGCTCGAACCATCTGCTGCGGATTTCGCGGAGCTTGTCATCAGTCGTGGCGATGCTGAACCGCTCGTGGATCTTTTCATTGCGTTTGGGGTCCACACGTGTGATATCAGCCATCCGGCGTAACAGCTTCATTTCCATCACGCCCAGGCGACGTTCCACTTCTAGCTGGAGAACATTCTGCACTATGCAACGCGACGGGTTGAACGACGAGAGATACACCTTGAGACGGCCTGTGGAGGTCTCTCGTTACAGCGTCCATGATGACGACGAAGACGAGCGGTGGGAGAGCTGATCCCTTATGTACATTTACAGAGATGGAAAGTTCTGCCGACGTGCCCGCAGCCTCCTGCACTGAACTCAATGGGTTCGCATAGAAAAATCTGACCCACGTACCAGATGAATTCGTGTGTCGAGAAATGTTAGATGCAGATGTTAGATTTCGTTGGCTACGAAACCACACTGATTGTGGTACATCGGGTGATGCCGTGTATTCGGCGTTCGATAATGAGTTCAAATATCTTCATAATCGGGATTGTGGTGCTCCTCTGCCAAACCACAAGAGTCTCCTTCTTTGTGATGACCTGGTTGAATAGCTTCTTAGACCATTCAGCTGAATTCCAGTGTCTTGACTCCCATAGTTGCGCCTCTATATCATCAGAACCGGTCGCTTCTCCTGGCTTCATCCGCCTCAGAGCAGCCACATTTTCATCCACGGTAATCGGCTGGATAGGACCCTGAAACACCGAAGGGAATTGGTACTCTAAAGCAGCGCCTTAGACCACTCGGCCATCTCTTCTCTTCATCCCAGTATTAGGTGTTAACATAAGTCCTTGCGCCTTTTTTAGTTGCAATTTTTTCCACCTCATTGCTAACTTTCATAACGTATCCTACACCATCTGAAAGCTCTGTCTTTCTTTTACAATGTTGTCATCACGTTTCCTCAGAAATCCATAACGTTACCTAATTTTTAGGCTTAAGAACAAAAACGCCAATTCGAGGAAAACACCATTTCCTCCTCTGATAACTGGGCAGCACGAACGCAGCCCGAACGGCGTAATGGTTCGGGTAGAAACCCTAGCAGCAACGTTGCCAGTTGCTGCCATCCTCCCCTTGATTGCTGCCATCTCTCAGCAATTGCTGCTAAAGGGCCGACAGATTGAACAGCAATCGAGGGGAGGATGGCAGCAACTGGCAACCGTTGCTACTAGGGTTTCTACCCGAACCATTACGCCGTTCGGGCTGCGTTCGTGCTGCACAGTTATCAGAGTCCCTGTATTCAATAGGGACCGCGGAGCATCCGATGCTGTTTCTACGTGTAAGCTCCGTAGAATGTAAACTCGAAAGAACATCGTCAATGTCAATGGAACTGCTGGAAGGCCAGCTTTGGACGCTGGCAAAGCTGGGGTCAGACCCTATCGTGGGATACTGGGTACTGGACCCCTGCGATTGGATTCTTTCAGCAGGATTACCCCAGTTATTTGGTAGCTTTGAGAAGTACGATGACCACATGCGGTTCTTCTGGAGCAATTTCCAGGTCTTCTTGAAAAAAAATATGTACGCCTTTGGTGCCATCAAGACCAACTCTGTCTTCGTTGAGCTTAGAAAATCGCTGATGACCAGTTTTTCAAGCAAAACCTCCCTTTCGTACTTAGCACAAGTCATCTGGCCAGTCTTGATGGCCTTTCGAGCTTCATCTGATTGAGGTGGCTGTCGGTAGCGCCATTTTTCATTGACTCGTTGCTGCACCTCGCAGGCTTAAAACTCAAGCGAAATATCAATTTAAGAAAAACTTGTCATAAATTCTTGTAGAGAAAGAACAGCGCTTCCGGACCATTCTTAAAAGATGACAAATAGGTGGAGAAAAGTGCATCCGAAAAAAAGCGCAAGGACTATGTTAACACCCAGTATAAAGAAGATAATAAAACGAACAGTATGAGGCATTGTCCATTTTGAAAACGGCTCCACGAAAACGACGACTGAAATCGCAAATGATGTGCCTGATGTACCGTCATTGACTTCATCCTCTGTTTCTTCGAATAGTCCACCCGCAATTCCATTTTGTGTTGATGTGTAGGTGTGTAGCACATGTTTGCTTCCCCAAAGTGCTCATGTAGTACATCTCATCTGAAATCAGAGGAGTAAAGTGGTCAGCTATTAATACTTGGACCGAACTACTCGCGAATCAGTTTTATTGCTACATCCCTTCGTTGCCCTTCCTCATATGTTGGAGAAAAATTTTGTCAGAGAGGCGGTCCACCACTAAACCAACTGTTGTTGCGAGAAACCGATGCAATACCGTTTTGGCGGTCGCATGGTGATTCAGACGCTAGAGGCTACGAAAATGATAGGAAACTCCTCTGAGCCAGTCAAAAAGACATAAAGGAAGGGGAATAATCACATAGGCAGGAGCAGTTGATATGGCTCATTAGTGTGGTTGTGAAGGACTGCTCATATGCTATTTTTAACCACTTTTTGACTATGAAAAGGTTCTTGCTAGAAGCCCTGAATTGAGTCAAAGATGAAGTCCTGCAACGCAGTGTTGAATTCTTCTCTCATTTTTTTTCTGATAGTGGCTGTTCCACGGATCTCCTCCATACGAGGGATCCCACCCGGTTGGTCGCGAGGTTAGGTGGCGCGCCCCCAGGCGACGGATAGTGGGGGGGGGGGGGTAAATCGCGGACCAAATGCGACCTTGTGCCTGCCCTGAGACGTGGGTGGATTCAGGGGATGGACTCCCTTTCTCTGCAGTGTCGGAACGATCTATACCTTCTGTCAGCTCGTGGGTATGTTCATGCATGCATGCGTGGGTGTGTTAGCGTGTCTGCGGATTGTATCCTGCACATCTATCCGACCAAAAGCCCTGCATTTAAGTGACTGGGAGGTACAGGGGAGGCGGTTCGGAGTTGCCTCCAGCAAATAAGCTGCATCGTCCACTCCCGGGAAGCCCAGGTAACTTCCGGGTGAAATCTTACTTTAGCTCCCCACGGGGGAAATAGAACCCAGCAAGCCACTTCTTGGGGGTTACATTTTCCTCAAGCTCGATGCAGCAATAATAAAGAGTGTTCCCCTGATCTCGGACGAGTCACTGGTACGGCAGCGCCAGTGAGGACGAGGTCCGAGCGGTTATCTAGGCTGCCTAAAACCAGAAGGACTATGATGACGGTCTGTACCTTCAACGCACGCACGCTTGCATCGGAGGCTTCCATCGAGGACTTGATTATGCAGGCCAGGAAGATCACGTACAACGTCATCGGGCTGACCAAGGCGAGGAGACACCAGCCACTGAACGCCTTCTTCGACAGTGTAGAAAAACTGTTCCTTGGAAGCTGCGACAGTACAGAGTGACAACAAAGTCTTTGGCCAAATATAACGGATTGTAAGACTGGGGTAAGATGGGCTAGCAGTCTGAAAATTTACCTGGTGTACTGAGAATTCATGCGCTTTAAGAATCCACTCTTGGATTTCGGATATCTCTTCTGGCTTCTCCGTAGAGTTGACAAAACCGTTGGCTACTGCAACGCATGAGGGCCGCAAGTTGGTCGAGAATTTATGACCCTGTTTTCTTGTTAGGTCTACGCTAGGGAAGCTGGTGTTTGAGCGAAAGTTAGCTCAACTTCTGTGCTTTAGGGACTACAGTTCAGAAATCCGGAGGTCTCCGTTTCAGGGAGCATGATAATTATTAAGCAAATATGATGGTTTGGTGAAATCAGGGTCTGAAGAGTCTGAACCAACTTTTTGTTGCTTTTTATTTTGAAACTTGATGGAAAACTTTTGTCAAAAGCTCAACTTATTTCTGTCAGATGTGCTTAAGCCTAAGAAATAATATACCTCTCCAGGTTTTGCTCTGCCCACTTTTGCCCGTTGTTTTGTGCATTCTACTAGGAAAAAGTGGTGGTGACAGCCTATTGATCATTTTCTGTCAGTAAAACAAATTATATACGGATCTCCCGAGGACAGAAAGCTTATACCCTCTTCAATATTGGGCATAAAACTGGTGATTTGAAGAGCCAATTACAAGAAGTTCTTGGAAAAGATGTCACCGAGACCCTACTTGCGGCTATTTCCATCTCTACCTGGTTTCATGTTTGCGGATCATACGAGGTTCAATTAGAGCTATGGATAATGAAATTTTGCGTGCATGTTCGGGACATTTGGATAGTAAACGCGAATACAAAGTCATGGGTTTCCTGACAAAGCGCAAGAAATAATTGCAACAAAATCTTTGGCCAAAGACTTTGTTGTCACCCTGTAGAGGAGTTGGTGGAGTCGGTGTCCTCGTCAACACGAACTTATTCACGCAGTTGAGAAGATGTGGATCAATACCGGCCTTGACAATCTCCATCGCCTACGCTCCAACATCCAGCTTCGACAAAGAGGAGATTGCAGTTTGAGTCCTACTATATGGACTTAGAGAAGTTCTACAGGGAGGACCACATATTCTACAAGGTCATTGTTGGCGACTTCAACGCCAAGATTGGTCCTAGGAGAACGCCTGAAGAAGTTCACATCGGCCTCCAGTGGAACGAACAGGGAGAGAGGCTGGTCACCCAGTGGAGAGAACCATAATGAAATTGACAACATCATCGTCAATGAAAGGTTCTGTCGGTGTTGTACCGAAGTTCTACACCCGATCAGACCATCAGACCATCGCCTGCTTCGTGTAAGATTCCTCTTCTCATGCAAAGGAGAGAAAGACGCGAAGTTAAAGGGGTTAAGACGCGAAGTCCCAAGCCCGTCACCAATTGGGATCTTTCCGCTTCGCTAGCCGGCTTTTGGGAAGATGCAGTCGTCGATAACATCGACGAAGAGTACGATCGGCTTGTTCAGCATCTCGGCGACAGCGCAAAGGCGCCGAGGGTTCAAGAGCAACCAAGAGACGACTGTCTTACGAGGCCCTCGAGCTTATACGCCAGCCTGGAGCCACAAGAGCCGCAGGCAACTAAAAAATGACGTGCGAGCTCGCAAAGCGGTGCAGAGAAGCGATAAAAGAAAACCTCAAGGAAAGGCGCTCAGACGGAACAATTTCTTCATCAAGACGGGTAATGAAGAGGGTCATCTGCGACTTCTACTCGGATCTGTTCGACAGCCACGTACATTTCCCCCAGTGTCATCTTAGGGAGGATGGATATGTTGTCTCCCTTCCGAAATCCGACATGTCATCAAGTCGGTGAGGAAATGTACAGCACCGGGCCCCGACAGGATTCGACCGGAACATCTGAAGGACCTTCTTACCACCACCTTGGCTGGGCTTTTCACGCGGTACCTGTCGGAATGCAAGGTACCTAACCAATGGAAGACCAGCAGGACCGTGTTGCTGTACAACAAGGGAGACCCGCAGGACATTGGCAATTATCGTCCCATCTGCCTACTGTCCGACGTCTATAAACTTTTCACTTGAGTGATCCTAAACAGGATCGAAAAGGCACTAGACAAAGGACACACGTACGAGCAGGCAGGGTTTCGTAAAGATTCAGTACGATCGATCACATACACACAGTCACTAGACTCATCGAAGTATCGCGAGAGTATAAGATGCCCCTCTGTCCCACGTTCATCAATTTGAAAAAAAAAACTTTGACTCTGTTGAGACGGAAGCGGTGTTGGAAGCCCTGGGCAACCAGGGCATACCTACTCAATACATCAAGGTATTTCGTGAGCTCTACAGCAACTTCTCGACCAGGATTTCTCCATTGTATGACGATATCACCACCGACGTCAAGAGAGGTGTTCAGCAAGGCGATACCGTGTCGCCAAAACTATTCAGCGCCAATCTTGAAGACGTCATGCAGAAATTGGAATGGGATTACATGATAGTGCAAGTTGATGGCCGGCGACTTAGTCATCTTCTCCCTGCTGACGTCATCGTCCTTATACCATCAACCATCAGCGAAGCGGAACAGATGCCGGCCGACTTCGACGACGCGTGTGGGAAAATTGGTCTCCAACTGAATCTGACGAGGACGATGTTTATGAAGAACGGATGGGTCCAGATGCCCCATTCTCGCTCAACGGAAGGAGCATATCCGAATTCTCCAGGTACGTATACCTAGGTCGAGAAGTCAGCGTGATGAGCGACCCCGCTCCAGAGCTGGGCAGGAGGAAACGAGCGGCTTGGGGAGCTTACAAGAGCATCGAGGACGTAGTGAAGAAGACGAAGAACATCAGGTTCCCTGTTCACGTCTCCAGCACAACGGTTCTCCCTGCTCTCACGTACGCCTCAGAAACCAGGGCGTTGCACATGCAGGATGAGAATGCGGTCAGCGTCGTCGAACGCTCTATCGAGATGGTGATGCTAGGAATAACCCGCCTCACGCAAGTGAGGACTGGATTACGGAGTTTCACCCTTCGTCAACAGTTAACGATCAGGGACGCTGCCGATTACGCCAAGGTGAGTAAGATTAGGTGGGCCGGACACGTGATGCGTTCTAACAACAACCGTTGGACAAGAGCCGTCAGCGACTGGGTATCCCTCGAACGGACAGAATCCACTAGACAACTCTGGCTCGCGAGAGGGACAAATGGAAGGATTGCTGGCGCCCGCTAGGTGTACCCGAAGATCAACGGGGGTCAAGGTGATCAAAGTGAAAGTGGCCGGTTAAAGTGGAATTGAAACTGATTAGATAGATTCCTGTTTTTTTTTTGTTCTCAGGTTCCTAAGGAACCGAGCCGTCGCACTTTACCTTCATCTTATTTCGAATTTCTACGTATGTATTTCATGATTCACGAGACGGTCAGTATTGGCTTTGTCTGCTAACGTGGAATGCTGGTTATGCACCCAACATGTTGGGACCACAGGGGTTCTCATAGTAATTTGCACGTTCACTTTGTTTTATGTGCAGTGGTTCTATGTAAAGACTGGAGTAGACCATTAATGACAACAAATCACAGTGACACAGAACCACAAGGTCAACTGTACTCTTAGACCTGCTCAGAACCTCTGCAACAACTATATAACCAGCTTTTGAGAAACCTGTTTCAGATCGCATCAGAAACTAGTTTTTCGGAAGCTGGTGAAAACCTAATGAAATATATAGTTGTTCTCCGAAATCAACCCGTCAGAACAGAAACGCGTTGTATATTACATTTATTCAAAATACAACATTTTTATTGGTGGCATTCGCAGGCATCTCCAAGCTGTTTGGCGCGACATAGTCACAAATCTAAGATCAGCTCGTGCAAGAGCGATAAAATCCAAAGCGCTTCTCTGATTTTCATAGTTTACCGTGATTGGACGATCTTCTGCCACCGCACACATCAGTTCTTCGCGTTCCGCAGTCGTACATCACTCATTCAAGGTCCGAAATTGCCTAAACAGGCTCAAATTCGAAAGGGAATTGTTTCTGAATTAGATGCCCGGACAGGGACTGATAACTGTGCAGGACGAACACCGCCCAAACAGTGTAATGCGTCGAGTAAAGACCCTAGCAGCATCTCGTTCTAGTTCCTGCCATCCTTCCCCTCAACTGCTGCTCAAGCTTCACTCCTCCTCGTAGTACCAATCGAGGGGAGGACGGCAGCAGCTCGGAGAGATGCTGCTACTGTCTTTACTCGACACATCAAACTGTTCGGGCTGCGTTTGTCCTGCACAGTTATCAGAGTGGTTCTAATTTAATGTGGATTTTATTGATTGTTTTTCAACCAGTTTTCGTTGGAACACTTGCCTTCAATGCTTCGAAATGAATACTGAGAATATAAATCAAGCTTATTGGTAGCACATAAGTGGTCATCTTTCACATAGTTCCCTCAAAACAAAACAATGTTGTAGATAACTAGAAACTCCTGAATAGGTAGGAGTAAGTAAAATCTGAAAACTTAACTTTCTATCGCTATCTCCTCATGAGTTCTAGCTCAGGATACCTAGAAACCGTGTTTTGCATGAAATTGAAAGATATAAATTCCACGATTAAGAGATGCATGCTCATGCAAAACAAGGTTTTCAGATTTCATGAGAGGATATACTTAGCTTTTGCAAACCTTTGTCCTTGTTATTATGTTTAGTTTCGCTAGCCACTGATTGATTGGCGCGAATCATTTGAATACCTGTTTTGAGGAATTTTAACAATCCGAGAGAGAGATTTGAAACTCACACACGATGTGAGTAAAAGTGATGTATCTACCGCTCTTCATTATACGGGACCGCTAAAATACCTTACCACATACGAAGGATTCTTTCATTTCCACGTGATGGCTGGAGTGTATCAGCTCAAAGCTAGTATTATAGAATAGTTGTTTTTGGAGAAAGCTGATAAAATAGTTGCTTTGACTTACTAGTAAAATAGTCACGAAAGAAAAGCTAGTCGGCAACTATTTTTTCCACGCTGGTGATGACGTCATACTGGTTTGCAAGCTGTCTTCAGCAAAAGCTTGTAAACTAGTCTAATTGAGCATGTTTGCAAGTTGTTTTTGAGGAATCGTTGTTTTCAACTTACTCCAGGGATACTGAGTAGGGCACGAAGCTGATCGATTGATAATTCTTCCGGGCGAGCAGCCCGCCATCTCAGGCCGAGCGGGCTCGTCGCGTTTCTTACCCAGACAGCCGGATAATTAGAGGTGCGAGCCAAGTGTGAGCGCCACTGGCAGTCACCGGTACCGTATCCGACTGATTGATCTCAGACCAGTCCCACCCCTTGCCCGCCTCCTTGCCGCGTCACCGCGTACGATCACCGCAACGCTTGTGGAATCTCTATGAGCCAAATTTCGCAAAAAAAAAGAATTTTAGAGTACGGTGCTACGGACGCAAAGGGGCGTTGCGCCACTGTTTTCTCAAATTCGTTTAAATTTGAAAATTTGTGCTTTTTTTCAAAATTCAGAACAGCTGGAGAGTCTTAGTCTGAGGAGTGTTTTTAATGCTATCATTGTGTTCATTAATGATTAACTGCAGGATGACAACTTTTACAACTTCTCAATTACCTTTTTGAATTTACATAAATTGTGTCTCTATGCTGAATAGTGCCATGTTTGGTGACCCGTGCTGGCTCATTTGTGCATCTGAGGTGCGAAAACCATCTCGGAGGTGTAATTGGTATGCCGGAGGCTAGCTGAAGAGAAAATACACGATGGAAATGTATTGGTGGAGGCATTATTATGCCACCAACATTCGTTTACACAGGTACTGATGTGAAAGCACGTTTATTTAAGAGACGCAGAAAAACAAGTGCATATCTACAGCTACAGTGAAGCTTGGAAGTTAAAAGTCTTATAGGAGTTACCAAGCGAGCATTCAATTTTTATAGGAGTTTGTTAATATTCGACCTAAATTATTAAAACGCTCATTAAGTTAATTGTCTTCCCTAGGAAAATTTTTTAAATCTTGAAATTATAGGCTCGCTAGTCAATGACTGATATTTATCAGGCCTACCACGTGTCAATTCAACTTTGAACCTCGATGAGCATTTCTGACACCGTCATCCTAGCTCAATTTTTCTTCATAAATTTTCAAACATCACCTTATTCATTACACTGAAATCTAAAAATATTTGGCTTGTTTTTGCGAAATTGGAGTGATACTGTTTGCTTCTAGGCTGTATTATGGATTTTGCTAAATTTTAGAAGGTCCTATCCAGCTGATTTCAAGGATGCTTAAGTTCGCCTTCGTTCGAAGCAGCATTGACTTCGACTTCGTGGGAAGACGAGAGGCGGGCCTTGGTGAGATGCCAGATCAGGTGACCTTCCCCAGGCAATGCTATGAAGGGTCATCCAGCTGTCTGGGTAAGAAACGCGGCGGAGCCCAGGCCGAGCCACTCACCCATCCGCGGCTGCTACGTTCACCCGGCCGCGAATGGCCCGCTCCGAGTGTCTGAGTATATATGAGCCCCCCCCCCCCTACACCTTTGCACCACCCCATACAACCTCCCACTTGGGAATTTCCCATCAGACGCTTGAATTGCCCTTAAGCTTCGAAAATATTAGGTCGTCAAGTATGAAATGTGCGATTTTATGAGCGGTCACTTTGACAGTCTCTATCTTCGAAGATTTACTTGATCTCTTCTCATCTTTATTTCCATTATGAAGGTACATCCTCTTCCTATCAAAATCACTTCCTGGGTTTTTGATCAGTTTTCGAATTTTTGTTTGAAAGCATTTTTGTAGAACTACTCAAAGACGAAAAATCGTATCGTTTTGGAACATAAGTTCCATTTTCCACCCATTAGAGCTGAAAAAGCTGAGAACATCAGGGTAGTGTTAGGGGACATTTGGCTAGTAAATGCACAGAACAACAGTTTGCTTGGGATGTTCCGCTCAGGTGGTGTGGGATGAAGCTCCAAAGTGAGCCTTATGGTGAACCTGGATATCGATAAGCTGGAAGCCGTAGCTGAAGCGGATAGGAATCGAACTAGGTCAGCGTAAGCAGCAAGGTGTGACCTTTATAATCCAATAATATTTAGGTACTCAAGGCAATATGACCATCAAAAGTGGTTCGGTAAAAGAATTTTTTCCTGTTTGACCCTCAAAAATGGGTGCCAAATTTTGACCATTTTTCACAAATCCACGCTGCTTAAGCCAGAGGAGCAGGGGTGAGGACCAACCTGCCACTCACTGTACTGGGCAAACCTTGCTCTATTTGACCCAACTCCTTTCAAGGATTAGCTCACTTCTTGCTGGAGAAAATGTTCTATTTTCAACATGATGTTGAAAACGCTCTTCGCCACTTGATTGCTACTAGCTTTCCACGTTTCCAAGCTGTTGGCGCAATCAAGCTGCAGTTAAGATGGCAAGGCTGTGGGGATAGTATATGTAGGAGTATTCGGATATCTTATACTGCATCTTGCTTTAGGAACAAAACTCAAAATCTTCTCATCCAAAATCAGACATTTCATACTTGACGACCTAATAATAAAGCGACGTATTTTTTGACACAACAAGCGGCTCTTCGGTATTATTCCAGTTTGTGGACACCTGCAGCGTCGAGCGGGATGTAATACATACGGCGCGACTCTTTGGCTGTCACTACATTGGATCTGAGCTAGCGCTTGGCATCCGGTGTACATACTAGTGTATGTACTGTTTCGCATCGTGGTTTTTCCTCGATCTGCTTGACAAGGCAACACACTTACCCTTCCGTGGTTATACCAATCTGGGAAAGAGCGCAGAAAATTGGTGGATGTTACGATAATACATACGTAAGCAGCTGAAATCGGGTTTCATTGCTGTGTACGCTGCACTTTTATCAAGAACTAATGGAAAGATTTCAACGAAATTGGTCTTTAAACCGATGTATCATACACAAAACTTTCAAGAGGAGTCATTCCTAGCATAGCGCTGAGATATCCATAGAGTTCAGAAAGGGACAGATTCGGATAAATCAATCAGAGGCTTGAGAACTCTGCCTATTCGATGTATCCGTTCGAATGTTACAGAACACCTCTCGTTTCACCAGACCACTAGGACTTCCCAAACGTCTTTGCTCAAACTATACATTCAGCTGTGTATTCAAATATGTGAAACATAGAAACGCTTACCACACTTTTTTCAAAAATCTGGACGACGCACGTTGGCGCCAAATTCAAACGGTGGTGATGCATCTGTAAGCAAGGCGGCGGGGTGTTTGGGCTCTGCTAAAGAGGGAGGCGTGGCCAACGATGCCCTGTGGATGTACAGGTGTTACGATGCTTCTGCCGACAGCTACACCGACTCACATAGAAAGATGTGACTGTTGCGCATTTCGACTTCTTTTACTAACTAACAACGGAGAATTACCTTTACAGAGCATTCAAAATGAAACTATCATCTAAAGGGTCCACTCGAAAGAGAATAGTTCAAAAAATTTTGACAAATCAAGGTGAAGCAATACGCTTGTGAATCGGGACCGAATACACTGTCCTAGAATCCCCTGAAGAAATGTGCAGCGGGATTATTGCACGTGCTGAACAGGAAGATTAGGTCTTCAAATGGATAAAGGTGACGTCATTTGACAAAATGGACATCGATTCCGCGATCAGCACAGCAAGTAGCCCTTTATGGGAAAATTTTGGAGGATTTTATGAATTACAATTTAAGAATTTTACTCCTTGTGCGTGAGCCTTCATGGCTGTCACTGCGTATGTACCAGGGATGAGCGGATACGAGATTTTCTGCGACCCGCATAACGGTGCGGATAACGGATAGGCCAAAAATGACCGGATAACGGATACCGGATAACGGATAACGGATAAGTGATTCAGATGCTAAAAAACACCACGTTTTATGTTGTTGCAAAATCGATGTCAGATTTTTGAACCATGAGCTTTAGAATAATGTTTTGAAGTAGAGAATGATGTTTCCATCGCAGTTCTAGTAGATATTCAAAAGCTCGTCTTCTTCTCTTTCAGTCCTTCCTTTCTCATTTCCAGGACCCACCTTCCTTGGCTTTTTCAAAGGTGAATCGAATTGTAGTCGTTTGCAAAAATCGTCTCGAACTGATACTCAAATTGAAACATGGGTTGAAACGCAGTAACAGCGTTGCAGCTAGGAAAGGGAATGTTACAAGTGTATACTCAAGGGGACGTCAAACAAAGTCTTAGTTCAATATTGGTCCGAGTCAGTCAATTTTGGACATATGTGTCTCAGAGTTACAGACTCAAATTGGATAACGTCAACACTCCTCTGAGGGCACTGGCGGAAGCTATCACGAGAAGATCTGTTCAGGATCTCAACGTGACAATAAAATTTAGATAATCACAAAACCAACCAGTCGGATGTATCTCTGAGAGGAAGGATGGAAATGAAAAAAAAACAAAAATACGTCGCTGAAAACACTTCTGTCGACTTTGCTGGCTCAGAAAAGTGTGATTTTTTTAAAATCTAACTTAACCAAACCTCAGCTGGAACATGAGGAAGACGTGCGTGATGATTCAAATTACTTCTTAACCAATGAAGCAAGTTTGGCATCTACCGCGGTATGGCATTTCAGAGCCGACTGTCAAAATCTGACATCGATTTTGCAACAACCTAATACAATATTATAAATGATAAACGTGATATACAAAATGAATATTGGGAATAGTAGGCTAAAGCCTTGCTTTATTTAGCTTTTTTGGAGTTCTGATAAACCTCCTAGTACTGACTGACTTATATGAGCGCGTTGAATAAACGCTATCTAATCAATACATTCAAAAATTGATAGAAACTGTAGAATCTGATGAACCTTGCGAGGTTATGAACCTTGTGAGGAAGAGGCACCTCTCATCGGTGAGCTGCAAGTTCACGAATTTCAACTTTGTTATTTTCTAACATTAGCCAATCATCATGACTTATAATAAAGGGCTTAGTCTGTCACGTGTGTGTGTGCGTGTGTGTGTGTGTGTCAGTGTGAAACGAAATTCGAGGGCGTGGCCTAGAGTGAAGAAAATGTTCTACACCGAGTCCACTGTTGCTGTAGGAGTGCGCCGGCGTCCAAAAGTGGGGAAACGCCCAGAGTCGGGTCCAACGGTGTGATAAGGGTGCGCCGGCGTCCAAAAGTGGGGAAACGCCTGGAGTCGGGTCCAACGGTGTGATAAGGGTGCGCCGGCGTCCAAAAGTGGGGAAACGCCCGGAGTCGGGTCCAACGGTGTGATAAGGGTGCGCCGGCGTCCAAAAGTGGGGAAACGCCCGGAGTCGGGTCCAACGGTGTGATAAGGGTGCGCCGGCGTCCAAAAGTGGGGAAACGCCCGGAGTCGGGTCCAACGGTGTGATAAGGGTGCGCCGGCGTCCAAAAGTGGGGAAACGCCCAGTCGGGTCCAACGGTGTGATAAGGGTGCGCCGGCGTCCAAAAGTGGGGAAACGCCCGGAGTCGGGTCCAACGGTGTGATAAGGGTGCGCCGGCGTCCAAAAGTGGGGAAACGCCCGGAGTCGGGTCCAACGGTGTGATAAGGGTGCGCCGGCGTCCAAAAGTGGGGAAACGCCCGGAGTCGGGTCCAACGGTGTGATAAGGGTGCGCCGGCGTCCAAAAGTGGGGAAACGCCCGGAGTCGGGTCCAACGGTGTGATAAGGGTGCGCCGGCGTCCAAAAGTGGGAAACGCCTGGAGTCGGGTCCAACGGTGTGATAAGGGTGCGCCGGCGTCAAAAGTGGGGAAACGCCTGGAGTCGGGTGCGCCGGCGTCCAAAAGTGGGGAAACGCCCGGAGTCGGGTCCAACGGTGTGATAAGGGTGCGCCGGCGTCCAAAAGTGGGGAAACGCCTGGAGTCGGGTCCAACGGTGTGATTAGGGTGCGCCGGCGTCCAAAAGTGGGGAAACGCCTGGAGTCGGGTCAAACGGTGTGATAAGGGTGCGCCGGCGTCCAAAAGTGGGGAAACGCCCGGAGTCGGGTCCAACGGTGTGATAAGGGTGCGCCGGCGTCCAAAAGTGGAGAAACGCCTGGAGTCGGGTCCAACGGTGTGATAAGGGTGCGCCGGCGTCCAAAAGTGAGGAAACGCCCGAAGTCGGGTCCAACGGTGTGATAAGGGTGCGCCGGCTTCCACAAATAAAAGGGATTCGCTAGGCGGGTCTATTTCTGCATGAGTAGTACGATTATCCTGTCTCGGCGGACCCTCCTACCTAAATCACCTAAATGTACATTGTTTTCTTTCGTATCCGTGTTCTCTTCCCATTTCGTTTGTGTCTGAATGAACCACTCCTTCCTTTCCGTTTATTTATACACCGGTGGACCCTTATCGCTTGAATTACCACAACAACCAGTTGAGCCTACATCACTTCCAGATAACATTTGCACTGAATTGGTTACACTCAGTTCTTCACGGCCGCTCATATTGAAGAGCATAACTTCGTTCATATGGGGGAAAGCTACCACCTACGGGATCAAGGGTTTCTCAGGAAAGCGATAGAACAGATTTTATCAAACCATTTACACTTTTGTGTTTGTTTTCAACGTGCAGTATGCGAGCGAAGCGAGCACCAGTAGAAGTCTGGAAGTCCGGCGTTAGCCGGACGGCCAGACTGGTGTTTTGATAATTGATGGTTCGAAGGTTGTTGCCTGACTTCATTGGACGACCAAAAAACATGAGCAGGAGCATCTCTTTTTGGGCAGGTACAAGTCTGTTTTATGTTTTATATGCCTTCTCCTACCTTGGTACAAGGCTGTAAATTAAAACGGGTTAGATCGAGCGATACTTCTTGGAATTGGGGCTATCCTCCGTTGGAAACGTGCGAAATGAAGCTATTTTCGGCCTTATCTGCACCGTTATCCGGCACCAAAAGCCCGGATAACGGTACGGATAACGGATAGGCCAAAACCTACGGATAACGGTAACACGGATAACCGGATACGGAATCCGCTCATCCCTGGTATGTACCCGCAGGACACCGTCAATCACGCCCCTTTTTTTGGCTGCTCTGATAACTGCAGCACGAACGCAGCCCAAACGGCGTAATGGTTCGGTTAGAAACCCTAGCAACAACGGTTGCCAGTTGCTGCCATTCTCCCCTTGATTGCTGCCGTCCCTCAGCAATTGCTGCTAAAGGGCCAACAGATTGAGCTGTAATCGAGGGGAGGATGGCAGCAACTGGCAACCGTTGCTGCTAGGGTTTCTACCCGAACCATTACGCCATTTGGTCTGCGTTCGTCCTGCGCAGTTATCAGAGTGAGCCCAAACGCGCGTCCTCCGTAAGCAAAGCGGTGAAGACGAGGGCTCGGAAACATGGGACACCATCCGAATAGGGCGGAGGGCCTAGGACATTGTTCACCGGATAGTATAGATCCGGATATCGATTTATCGATCGATCTTACCGATTTTCCTCAGTTTAGCACAAATCCGGATGGAAATGGGCATACCGGGGTTTTTCACCACGCCCCGTTTATTGATTTTATTGATTATTCGCAATTTGGGCTGCAGTCGTGTCGGCACCGTACCCACGGGGAATATTTCACCACGCTGATCACGAATCCGACGGCCACTTTGCACAGCGGGTTATTGATTCATTGATTTTTCGGGTTTTTTGTTCCGGCGTGGTGGAAAGATGTTCATAGGGGCTATCTAAACCCTTGGAAATACAAAGGGAAAAAATCATTAAATGAACACCTGCGCGCGAAATGTTCTTTAGTTACGCCAGTTACGTGGGCCTTGAAGACAGTTCGTACGCGAATTATCGTGGCGTGAAACAAGATAATTTTCATATCTAATATTTTGAGTTTCAAGCCTAGATTTCATCCTGTTTGACAAGGCGGTTTTAATATCAAGCAACAAAGCAAGCAACAGTAGGCTTAATGTCCGAACAGTTCGCTCATTTTGGAACGAAACTCCTTCCGTGTCATGCGGAAATCCATCACCAGAGGAAATAGCAACAAACCAGTCATTCCTAGAGCCAGAAGTAATCGAAGATTCAATTTCTTTTCCAACAGAGCAGGTTCGGAGTATGCTAAGTTAAGTAAAAAGCAAGAGATATATACCAGTCAGCGTTCGTTCATTCAGGAACATGATTAACCGGTACTTGTCTACGCGAGATAATTCGCAAAGTTCCATCACCATTTTCCTTCATATATACCAATTCTCCCAATTGTATCCCGAATATTCTAATACTGATGTCCCGTGTAAATGTCTGGTTCTACATCTGTTCACATGAGTATACTCATGTAATAAATAAATAAATAAATAAATAAATTAGCACACCCCAAAAGCCAGGTGTTCTTAGTTCAGCACTCTTCTCTATGGTCGAATGATGGTAGGATGGACAGGCTACCCTTTCTCGTTGGCCTAGGGAAGGCCGGGAATGAGAGTCGAGGAATCGGGCCATGTGACCGCCGGCAGCATCGAGACATCAGCACCAGCAGGGGGTCAAGCAGGAGAGCTGGCGCGCAACCAACGCAAGTCACGCACTTGGCGCCGGTTTGGTGTCCCACCGTTTTCGTCGATCTCGTCTACTTCCGGGTCCTTTTTGAGAAGCATCGATGGCTATCAGGCTACTACTTTTTCTTTTGATCCTCTTCTACTGATATTTCGGCAGAGATAGGTGTTTCATTGCTGTGAAAGTTAAGGAGACAAATAAAAACGAGATGGTAGTTTCATTTAGTAGTTTTGGTCAGTGCTATGCGGTTGGGACATACCGCATGATCCTGCTTCGTCTTCAGCAGTTGATATTACTCGTGTTCGTTACATACACTATAGCTCTGGCGGCCGTGTGGAGCAAGTAAGGAATGCATCAGTTTTTCGAGCTTTTTGTATTTGTTCAAAAGTGACAACTGCTTTTGATAAAATTAAAAAAGTTTGCAATCCCCATAGAATAGTTTTGTTTGTCAGAGAGATCCTGTCGTAATGTTTTCTTAATCTTGCCGTTCACGCCTCTCCCCCCCCCCCCCTTTAACCATTTAGTATCTTATATTTTACACGCATTTTTTTAAATTTCATCAGCTTCTAGGGCATGCTTGGGTCCAAATGGAAAATGCCTCATGTGTGACAATGTGCATACTTTTTGGCCCACACACGGGAAAGACAAACCAGTTGTCATACTATTTTGCTGCAGCGGTGGATGAATTTTGGTGGTTCCCGCACTCCACTATTTTCTGTTGTCGCTGCACAGAAAAATCTATTTTCTGCTCATTAGTTGTTGTTTCAGTGCTGACTGAGATTACATTCGCTTCTGTTTTGGTGTACATGTAATTGAATCGAATATATTCAGTGGAACTCCTATATATGGTATACGGACCCGGTGGCATCAACCTGACCATATACCCCTAAACTAGAATCCTGATCGGATAAGCCGTAAATAAGATTAGCGGCAAATGAAATCAGTTTTTGCTAACTAAGCTGGTTCATGTTAAAATACACGACAAAATCATTCCTAGTATGTGAAGACTGGTCGGTGTTCCATTGGGTGCGGGTCCTTAGTTACCCGTGGCATCTGGCACGAAGGGAAGCGAACACGCTTCACAGTTAATGTCAGCACTAAGACATCAATGCAGTGCCCTAATTTTGGTAGCGATTTTTATGATAGAGTGATACAATTATTCTTGACCAATTTTTCGTATGGACAACTATTTAACGAAACGAAATTACCGAATGAATTTACTTAAGAAATACTTTGAAGAACCTCTCCCTTATCTTTGATTATTATCGATGGTAAATCCTTCCAAATTTCATCTTCCATTCTGAAGCCTCGATATCACCGATTCGCATTTGATGGGAAGTGCTCTGAGAACCGAAAGATAAATCTGAGCAGAAGGATATTTGGTGTGATCCGTCTATTCCACAGGTCTCGCTCCAGCTGCACCTAACATCTCGGGTAACTAAATGCCGCCTCCCTGTTCCATTCCGTACTCTACAGAGCGGTGGGGGTACATAAGTTACTCTACAACGTTCGTTGGATTATTTCTCTGCGGCAGAGATGTGCTTTCCGCCATGCTAAGTCTCATTTGATAGAGTTGGGTTTGCTCTATTCCCTCTCACATAAAGGCTCTGGAGGCTTGCGAGATGGCGAAGAAATCGGAAACTTCCAGGACACATTTTCGACGCCGACGAATGTGCTGATTCAGCCCGCAGTCTCCGAGCAAAACAGCTACAAACACAGTTTTTAACAATGATTTTAGGTGGTATGAATATCCTCTCGTGTTCTCGAAGACGATTAGAAGTTGTAAAGGCAAAATCCATTCAGTACCATGTTGTGAAGAGCAAAGAACGCTGTTTCAAAAATTATTTGGATGAGGAAACCAAGCCTTATCTTTCCAGGAGCACACTTCGCCTATATCCGGGTCTTTAATGGGACTGCATAGTTGTTTTGTATAATTTTTACCCTAGTTTTCATACCACTTCTACTCCTTGGCTCCTGTTTCCCGGTGGAAAATTCATTAAAAGCAAGTTTGGTGTAAACTGGCCGTTGCTGGGAGGATTGAGTAGCTGTTGTTTTTCGTTTATATACTTTTCATAATCCACTGTCATGGGTACCGTTGAAAGAGCGCCCCTGCGCTTTGAGAAGTAAACAGTAAACTCTCTTCGGAGATTCGGTAGGTTTGCCAAGAAAAATTGTCGCAGCAACCCGCTTTCTCCAAAAATTTGTTTCGAGACCAACTGCTTCAAAGCAAAATCCTACTGGAAAACCGGGTTTCAACTAAAAGGTACTCAGGACTTTTCTCTACTCAGGAGCGAAAAGGGCGGAGTTAGACATGGGCTCCTGGTGGAGAAATGAATAAGCAAACGTTATACCATAACCATTATGCCATGCCTCCCCCCTCCGTTATGTACCAGAGTTCTATTCGACGAGTTGTCTTTATATTCGTACATTCTAACAGTTTGTTATATCAATTTCAAAGAAGTTGGAAACTTGAACAGTTCTTTTACTCGGCTTTATAGAAAGGTGGTTTATTCGGATAATTCTTTGTTCGGTCCTCCTCAAAGTCGGTCCTTTGGATGACTCATTAAAATTGTCCTAAGTAGGGTGGGATATCCTAACAGTTGGTTCACTCACGTAGTGAGTTTGTGGAATTTTGTGAATGACATGCTTATGAAGAGCGTGATCGAGAGGCTGATGTGTCAACGAAGTAATGTTAGGAGGTCCGTCAACCAAGCCAACCTCCCAGTTTGTAAACTTCATGCGCCCCTTCAATGTTGATATATGGTCCATTAGCTCACAGATGGCGCCTGATCTGACATTGTCTGCAACTACGACTTTGCCTGCAGATGCGTCTGGAAGGATATTTTAGCGGATGGCAGTGGGGAAACATAAAAATGGAAGGAACCACACCACATGGATATGAAAAAAGTGCAAAAAATAGATCGGTTAGCCTAAAAATGGTGAAGTCGTAGTTGCGGACAAAGTCAGATCGGGCGCCCTCTGTGAGCTAATAGACTGTACCTCCGTGCTTACGTACATACTCTTCCTAAATTTCCGCTGTTCCAAATCCAGTTCCAACTCGAATCGATTTTCCGGAGATTCTTTGTGTATATTTATTCTGCTTTCTAATATTTCTTCAATTTTATAATTCCAGAGTTTCGCGTGTGTTCAAAATTACTCGAAAAGCAGAATCCGAGCTGGATAACGATACATTCTCTCGTTTATCAAGCGACACTAAAAATAACCGTAACATCTTAAGAGCTCTTGCTTCATCCGCGCAAAGCATGCTATCGGGCAGATCAAGTGAGTTTTTCGAAGCCACTGTCTCTGCTCCTTATAATCTGTACAACACTTTTCGTTTTAGGCTATGACTATCACCTTGCTTTGGAGGATGACGTCAACGATATGAAAGAATTAGGTATTCTCATTCACTCAGTTTCTGCTTTTTTCATTCCTTTGTAGTTCTCAGCCGGCATTGTGTAGATAAAGAAGGTGAATTAGGAGGAGAAAATTATACTTCTCGGTTGAACTCTTGTTGTAGATGTTTCCTCGGTTTTAATCATCTGACTTGGTAGTTTTATTTTCTTCATATGTCATTTACTGTTGAATTCCAGTAACAGATGTGCTAGATTTGAACTCTGTTCAGCCAAGCGTATATTACGGTGTCTTAGGAATTACTACTAATTAGAGCATAGAAGAACACAGTGGAGAGTTTTTTGAGCAGGCCAAATTGTGCCGAACAAAGGCATTCCATTGAGAGATTAGTCATAGTCAGAACTAGATGGTCATTTTACTCATTCTTATAATTTAGTGAACGTAAAAACATTTGAGATCTTCGGTATCACTGCTCCCTTTTTGGGGAGAGAACCACAGCAGTACCACTCATAGAAACGGAAGAAGAAATCCGTTCTAATCACAATTCCCCCCCCCCCTCTCCCCCCTTATCGAGTCTCTTTCATTGTTGTAGAGGAACTTCAGTGAACTTTTTTTCCCCTGAAAAAAGCTTGTTGTTGCATCCACTGCAGTGTATTGTTCTATCATTTTTCTAAAATATTAAAAAAGACCGGCTTCAGAAGGATTCCACTAATTGTGTGGTTGGCGCACAGTTTTCTGAAGTGATTCTGTGGATTCGCAGATGCAGACAGTTTAGACCTATGATGCAATCCTTTTAAAATCGCTGCCGCTGTTCCGAGCAAAATTACACTGATTACAAGCATTCATTGTAGAAGCTGATTTCCATCCTTTCCAGTACTTAATATTAAGGAACAGCAGCTGGACGTCGGTTTCATCTGAGTGGTTTAGCAGACTGGATAGAAGCTCCGCGAGATGCTGCGAATCTGCCACATATCATTCAAGCTACACGATCGCAAGATCCATGTGAAAAGTTAGTTTAGAATATTGTGCATTGTGTGAAGGTTCTAACAATATATTAGGGTGGTAGGAAAGTCTTGAGCCGTTTTTTTAAAGTTCCAGACTTTCGATCATTGATCGATGCCCATGATCTATTATGTGATAGTTGTAGACCATTCTCGTAACTTCTTTTTAATAGGTATATACACCCAGCTTGCCTTCCTTAACATGATGTTAATTCCGCAAGAGAACGTCTGAGATTCTGGAAGACCCGATTACTGAAGACGTTAGTCGAGTCTTCTACGATTCTAACACACGTCGTTCCATGTGGCTTTTTTTTTGACAAGAAGACCCGCCAAATCGCACCCTCACCCAAACAAGTGTCTCCTTTGCTACTACTGAGATTTGCGAGGACTGTTATATTACGAGCTGCTTCCGCAAGCACACACAGTCACCGATAACGTTTACGCCAATCAACTTCAGAAAGTCGCGGACGTTGTTTTTGAAAAACGGCCGGGACGAGGTTCTGTACACCTATTCCACGATGACGCTAGGCTCCATGTTGCCAAAGAGACCCGTTAAATTTGGAGGAGCTGAATTGAGACACAGTCCCTCACCCACCCTATTCTTCTGGATGTTGCTCTCTCCAGTTCTGGGAGAAGGAGACCTCTGATTATATTGTTGAGTAATTTCCATTGTATGCTGCGTAATAAAATAAAGCAGAAAAAAGTATCAAACGCCTCAAGACTTTCTTACTACCTTAATAGTACCTCGGTGAGAAATTGGTTTCAGACAAAACTTTTAAACTGCTTATCAAATGAAAAAAATGAAAAGCAAAGTCTAGGTAGAAGCTGCGCTGCAGTTTACGTTCTCGATATTCCTCTGAAGTGTTAGAGATCAACGCGAATGACCTTTTTTGAACCGTGAAACGATTATTAGTTGAAGCGTAAAATTTCACTTGAGCCTATGGTGCCTTTCGCGGTTAGTATCTGTTATCTTGTCTTGACTTTCATTACGATGAGAACCATTATGACATTTTTCTGCTCGTAGGTTCACACTGTCGTGGTTAATTTTTCTTCCGTATGTGGCTGGTTGAAAGTTAGAGTTCTATTGTAAGAAATAAATATGCTTGTTAGAGTAGTAGATCCTTAGTTCATAGTTCAACAAATGTACTGATTAGGAAGATGGGCGAACCGCAAATATTGTAGTTCATACCTTACGATTATGATCGGTATTTTTTTAAAGCAATCGAAGAAATGGAAGGATACTATGCCGTAGTTTGCAATTGTTAGTGTTTCTTTCTTGTCCCTTTGTTTCATGTGAAGATCTCGCTTTCTCAGGGAATATGCGTTCGGTGAAATGTTGAAAGTAGTGGAGCGATTGGATCCTCTCGCGCATGTGACTCTCGTCGATTCAGCACTAACATGCGTCGTTGATTGGATCAAAGGTGAGGATGGTTTCAGTTTTACATTTCCACATAATATCTGGCGACGAAAAATGTAACCGGATTGTACTTGAACATAACTGTATCGAATTCTTAGTTTTCCAAGCGCAAGGGGATGCCTCATCATTTGCCACATTTTTGAATTAGATTCGGTCTCGTTCCGGAGTCGGAGTCAATACGGGTGGTTTTTTGTGGATTCCTTGCTCACTGGCTTTGTAGTATTTTGATCTATATGTTAATAGTGATCTGTGTGTTAATAATGATCTGTATGTTAGTAATAATATTAGAGCTGCTCAAGAAATTGAAAATTAATGGAGAGTAAACTGCCTGCTTTTTGCACATTGAGCTCATACGAAATAGGTACTGGTATTGATACTGACTGTCAAGCGCAGCACTCACGGAAATTTTTACTTTTACAATAGATCGCTCATCGTGTAATCGGTTGTTAGCGAATCGCAACAGTAAGTAGAACACCAAGAATTGCCATCTGTCTGTGAGGATACACCCGTGGTCGCTGACGCTAATGTGGACTTTGGTGTCGGCCCGCGCGAGCTTACCCAGGCTCGATCACTTGCAAATGAGCGCATGAAATCCGCGGGAAAGGATCCACAGACTTCAAGCGACACATAAGCCACAATAGAGTTTTCCTGGATCGCTATCGCGTTTTGCACTATTTTATCATTAGACATGAATTCTTCGTCCCTTAAAAGCCAGAATACGTCGAAGTCTCCGAGCCGAATATTTGCGGGAGTCCTGCCTTCAATAATGTTGAACATCCTGCTGGTTTCGTTATATTGTGGGTAAGCTAAGTCTTCTACTGTTTTGCCATTCTTTCACTGGGGAAGGAATGCAGTTTTCAATTGCTTTTGAACGAGCGCTACTGAAGTTAGCCGTTGACTACACACTTGTTCATCCATCACACTCTTTAGTTGTTCCTAACTATAATCACCATTTCTATTTCAATACATCTCAGAACTCTTTCTTTTCGCAACAGTTAGAATCGTTTTTCGACGGGCAAGCGTCTCACTAGATGATTGCATAACTTCTCTTCTCTCAAGATTAAGCGGCAACCTCGCAACTCCTTTATTCACTATCAAGAATATATAGTTTCAAGCATTGTATACGAGTGAGGATTATGTTCTAGCTATGCAAGAGCTTATCTTTAGTCATAAAAATTCTGTGTCGTGGCTCTAGGGAAAGTATTCATGTTCACTGGAAAAGTCTGATACGAATCAGCGTAATCCTAATCTTACTTCTTCTTAATTGGCACTTCATGTGTGTGTGTGTGTGTGTGCACGAGAACCAGCCACCAAAAACGGGAAATACCTACACCATTGTGTTCAGCGCATTGAGTTATGTACGAAAATGTGGTAAATTTTGATTTTTACCTTGAATTACAAGTGTTTTGGGCCACTTCAGTCATGTTCAGACATGTTAATGGCCGACAGTTGTTTTCACCACAGTTGGAATGAATGAGATAGGCCTGTGATTGCAGAACAGTATAAAAGGAAAGAGTCAGATAGGTTGTCTTCATAACGAAGAGGAGGAACCAGACAGGCGAGGGATGACACGGATGAGGGTTACGTCTTAGTGTAGTGTTAGAGGTGGGCTGGCGGTGTGATAAGGATGCGCCGGCGTCCAAAAGCGGGGAAACGCCTGGAGTCGGGTCCAACGTTGTGATAAGGATGCGCCGGCGTCCAAAAGTGGGGAAACGCCTGGAGTCGGGTCCAACGGTGTGATAAGGATGCGCCGGCGTCCAAAAGCGGGGAAACGCCTGGAGTCGGGTCCAACGGCGTGATAAGAGTGCGCCGGCGTCCAAAAGCGGGGAAACGCCTGGGGTCGGGTCCAAAGGTGTGATATGAGTGCGGCCGGCGTCCAAAAGCGGGGAAACGCCTGGGGTCGGGTCCAAAGGTGTGATATGAGTGCGGCCGGCGTCCAAAAGCGGGGAAACACCGGGAGTTGGGTCCAGCGGTGTGATAAGGGTGCGCCGGCGTCCAAAAGTGGGCAAACGCTTGGAGTCGGGTCCAACGGTGTGATAAGGGTGCGCCGACGTTTAGAAAATGAAGAAACGCCTGGGGTCGGGTCCAGCGGCGTGATAACGGTGCGCCGGCGTCCAAAAGCGAGGAAACGTCTGGAGTCGGGTCCGACGGTGTGATAATTGTGCGCCGGCGTCCAAAAGTGGGAAAACGCCTGGAGTCGGGTCCAACGGCGTGATAAGAGTGCGCCGGCGTCCAAAAGTGGGCAAACGCTTGGAGTCGGGTACAACGGTGTGACAAGGGTGCGCCGACGTTTAGAAAATGAAGAAACGCCTGAGGTCGGGTCCAACGGTGTGATAAGGGTGCGCCGGCGTCCAAAAGCGGGGAAACGCCTGAAGTCGGGCCCAACGGTGTGACAAGGGTGCGCCGGCGTCCAAAAGCGGGGAAACTTCTGGAGTCGGGTCCAGCGGCGTGATAAGGGTGCGCCGGTGTCCAAAAGCGGGGAAACGCCTGAAGTCGGGCCCAACGGTGTGACAAGGGTGCGCCGACGTTTAGAAAATGAAGAAACGCCTGGGGTCGGGTCCAACGGTGTGATAAGGGTGCGTCGGCGTCCAAAAGCGGGAAAACGCGTGGAGTCAGGTCCAACGGTGTGGTAAGGGTGCGCCGGCGTTCAAAAGCGAGGAAACGTCTGGAGTCGGGTCCAACGGTGTGATAACGGTGCGCCGGCGTCCAAAAGCGAGGAAACGTCTGGAGTCGGATCCAGTGGCGTGATAGGGGCGCGCCGGCGTTCAAAAGCGAGGAAACGCCTGGGGTCGGGTCCAGCGGCGTGATAACGGTGCGCCGGCGTCCAAAAGCGAGGAAACGTCTGGAGTCGGATCCAGTGGCGTGATAGGGGTGCGCCGGCGTCGAAAACCAGGGAAACGCCTGGAGTCGGATCCAGTGGCGTGATAGGGGTGCGCCGGCGTCCAAAAGCGAGGAAACGTCTGGAGTCGGGTCCGACGGTGTGATAATTGTGCGCCGGCGTCCAAAAGTGGGAAAACGCCTGGAGTCGGGTCCAATGGCGTGATAAGAGTGCGCCGGCGTCCAAAAGTGGGCAAACGCTTGGAGTCGGGTACAACGGCGTGATAAGAGTGCGCCGGCGTCCAAAAGCGGGGAAACGCCTGAAGTCGGGCCCAACGGTGTGATAAGGGTGCGCCGGCGTTTAGAAAATCAAGAAACGCTTGGAGTCGGGTACAACGGCGTGATAAGAGTGCGCCGGCGTCCAAAAGCGGGGAAACGCCTGGAGTCGGGTCCAGCGGCGTGATAAGGGTGCGCCGGCGTCCAAAAGCGGGGAAACGCTTGGAGTCGGGTCCAACGGTGTGATAAGGGTGCGCCGACGTCCAAAAGCAGGGAAACGCCTGGAGTCGGGTCCAGCGGCGTGATAACGGTGCGCCGGCGTCCAAAAGTGGGCAAACGCTTGGAGTCGGGTACAATGGCGTGATAAGAGTGCGCCGGCGTCCAAAAGCGGGGAAACGCCTGAAGTCGGGCCCAACGGTGTGACAAGGGTGCGCCGACGTTTAGAAAATGAAGAAACGCCTGAGGTCGGGTCCAACGGTGTGATAAGGGTGCGTCGGCGTCCAAAAGCGGGAAAACGCGTGGAGTCGGGTCCAACGGTGTGGTAAGGGTGCGCCGGCGTCCAAAAGCGGGGAAACGCCTGGAGTCGGGTCCAGCGGCGTGATAAGGGTGCGCCGGCGTCCAAAAGCGGGGAAAGGCCTGAAGTCGGGCCCAACGGTGTGACAAGGGTGCGCCGACGTTTAGAAAATGAAGAAACGCCCGGGGTCAGGTCCAGCGGCGTGATAAGGGTGCGCCGGCGTCCAAAAGCGGCGAAACGCCTGGAGTCGGATCCAACGGCGTGATAAGGGTGTACAAGCGTTCAAAAGTGGAGGAACCTTCGGAGACAGGTCCCAACGGTAAGATAAGGGTGCACCGGTGTTCATGTCCATTCCCAGTTTGCACTTACTCGGTCAATTTTTATTATTTACGTCCACCACAGCGAACCGAAATGCGTTACCACAAATTGTTGGAAAGGAGCTGTCCATAGTGGGTCAGTGGTTCCATGAACCGCGATAAACAATACTTCTGTGTGGATAGTGTCTGTTCATCCACCTGCACCAATCTTATCTGAAGACAATGAAAATATGCGAGCGAAGCGAGCACGAAAAGAAGCCTGGGAGTCCGGCGTTAGCCGGACGATCAGGCTGGTAGAAGTAAAAAAAAGAACGTGGCTCAGAGAAGAGTGAATATAATGTGTGTACAACCAGTCAAACCGTTCTGGGTATTCGAATCTGAGGTATTTTCTGAACTTACCATTGTTTATGAGCAGTGTATTACGTAGGACTGCAATGCGTAATGGTCGTGGTGCTGGTACCAATGACTAGAGTTCTTCGTAGATCTATTTCCCATGTTTCAGACGAGAGCTAGTCGTGGAATATTCCTCTTTCCTCTCAAACTACCCGTTTCAATCCCTCATATTCGAAAACGGTCATGCCGGTGCAAGCGACCCCACAAGTGTTCATCAGGAATTCATTATCGCATACCTTGGTGGAAGTAGTCTCGGCGACAAGTTTTCGATCTAGTTGGCTCGTTCGAGATGATGATCTATACCCGTTAAGTGTAAGCGCATTTTGTACAGGGTTTGCCAGAATTATGGGTAACTGATGAATTTAACTCTTCAAACGAGGACTTTACCCTTTCGAGGGGATCTTTCAGAAGGAATGTTGACTATTCTCTTAGCAAAAATGGTCTAGATTGGATATTGATCGTTACTCTACTCTATCAGTGTCGATACTGGTACTCTAAAAGGTAATGGCGCGCACGCAGGTAGACACCACCATGTTTCATGAGATTTCAGGAAGAGGTGTTTCAAGCGCATCTGTGCTGTTTTATGGTTTTTAGCATGTATTTGGTCTAGGAATCAACTAGGTAGAGTCGTCTGATGAAAGGAGGTCGAAGGAATTGGTATGCAACTGACTGAGGTTGATGATTTGAAAAAAGTTTTGCTAGCACCATCGCTGGATCTTCTTGCGACGGGACGGCGTTCTTCCTCACTGAAGAAGCTCCACTTCAATTGTCTCGGATTATTTTTTCAGGAACAGCACTTTCCATACGTAAGATCATTGCGTTCCGTTATCAGGGCCTATATACATTGGATCACTCTGTAGTCAAAGTTCTTGCACTCTTTCGAAAGGCTACAAACCAGGCTTGTCTAATCTTCGTTATAGTTGTAGTTGATAATGGTAGAACGATTGACCTAGAGCTTGAACATGGTTGAAGCCGACGGATAAAATGACATAAACAGGAACTGAAAGATTTGGACTAAAGGAAGAATTTGAGAAATATCAAGAACTTGGTGTTTGCGGATAGTTGAGCCTTCACTGCGTGCGGGTAATACCCAAAATTTCGACGCACCCTAACTGTAACATTGATGATGACATGTTAAAATCTGCTTCTTATAAAGTCTTGTTGTTTTACCGATGTACACATTTCGAATTCAATGGATCTATGCAAAGAGCATTCGCATTCAGAGCGTCCATTGATAGAACGACATGTATCGATGGTGTTGGATCCTCTGCCACTACTCGTAGACTACGCAAGCAGACATGAAAGCTTACGCAGACACATCGACCCGATGATTGCGTACCTTGTGCGAGAGCTCGGCTATCCTGCTGTGGTTAGTTCGTTTATTACATTTTCAATAGTTCCTTATAAATGTACGCTTCTTTCTAACTTTGCTCCGTTGATCAGTGAGTGTGCTCCCCCCCCCTCCCTTTCCTCCGCTTTTATCTCCCTCTTACTCCAACTCCATCTATTACTTTTCGTAACTTGGTTGTAAATACTCGTCACTGATCATTCATTTTCGCTTCCTTTCTGTGATAAATCCTCCCCTTGCAGTTTGGTATTTGTACGAATTTTCGAATACTGGAACAGGTCTATCATACATTAAGCTGGCTTTTTGCTTCTCTTTTTCCCTTATCACATCGGACATCACACGTTCGGGAAGATTCTGACGTACACTCATTGCTTCCAGTTGCTGAGTGATCTATCGATGATTTCATAGATTTTTTTTTGCCAATGATACGTTCATGTACACTCCTGCGTAATCTCCAGTTTTCCGTCTTCATCTGCAAACGAATTTTCGTACTTCTGAGTACTGTGAGTAGCCATACTTTCTCCAGGCATATGTGTTTATTGCGCAACTTGAAAACATCACTATTAGGGTTGCACTTTTTGAAGCATACAGCACTTTCTTGCCACATTCCAGTATTTGATAAATTCTAGATTCTTAAAATTATTGAGGTGTAAAACTATGGATATGCTTTTTCAGGTTGAGCAAGTATTATTTTCAAAACAGTGATACGACCCCTCAGTTCATAACGTAGCCACCATTGCTATAAGTGGCTCTCCGTCATTTTCTGTGCAGAGAACAAATACCCTCTGGAAAGGAGTCGCTGCGCATTAAAGGCAGTGTCTCACCTCAAATACACCAGCTATGAATTTGACCAAATTCTCGGCCGGCCTGGTGGCCGGTGAGGCGCCTCCAGGCTGTGACTGCGGCGCAGTTTTTGACAACGAGAACACTTGTGCGATCAGTGAGATCAACAGAGGTGTATGGCAGGACATGCATTTCTCTGATCGAAGAACTCGTCCGCGTCAAGTTGGAATGGTCTCTCAAGAACGGATTTTTTGACAGCTTTATTGGAAATCATATACATAGTTGAAATCAGCGCGTCGATTGCGTCCTGATTCTGTTAGATCCCAAAATGGAAAATGAGGCGAGACACTGCCTTCAAGGCAAAATAGAGATCGACTCTGATTTTAACGCAGTTTTTGAACCTTTCTGTGCGGGCACTGCTCTGTTGACAGAATCGCTGGTACCTTGACAGTGCCAAATTCGGGCCACACAGCGCATATACGGATTGCTTCCCAATCTGTGCGAGAAGATGAAGGCGGTCGAAAGTTCGATTGGCAACCTAAATTTCGGTCCAGTTTATCTAATTCGGGATTATTTTGGGGAATGGGTTATTGCACAAATGCGGCTGAGCGGCAGTGCAAATATTATCTAAAGTCGGTCCAAGTTCGGTGCGTCTGCTGCTGCTTTTCCTCTTTTAACGTGGTGTATAACACTAATGATAACTCCACTATTTTGAGAAGTTGCCATTCATCATCATTTTTTTTAAAATCGAAAACCCGAGAACACCTACCAACTCATGCATTTATGGATGCGCTATGATTCGCTCTTTCAGACAATATCGAAGCTTTTCGGATCAGGATAGGTGCGATAACTGCCTAGTAACAAGTTCTCAAAGAACGCAGAAGAGTTTACGCATTCATATTTTCCCATCTTAATATGTTAGGCTTCTGTGGTGTTGGCTGTCCGTCCTTCTCAAAGTTTTGATATCCATTGCTTCATCCATAGCGGAAGCAAAGGGAAATGTTGCCGGTGTTGTTTTAACACATTGTCCTTGATTACTGGTTGATATTCCTCCAGTTTGTATGGCAGTCATGCGAGGGACTTTTCA
Source organism: Ancylostoma caninum (assembly GCA_037903475.1). Lineage (NCBI taxonomy): Eukaryota > Metazoa > Nematoda > Chromadorea > Rhabditida > Ancylostomatidae > Ancylostoma > Ancylostoma caninum. The sequence continues at coordinate 284,717 of JBAJFG010000163.1, forward strand.
TGTTTCTATTTGTTCACAATTCACCTTTGGCTGTCATGCGCTTGCTTTCATGAATTCCGCTAGTGTACCTGGATTCTTAGGGAGAATTTGTACAATTTTTGGAAAATTTTCGCTGAAGTTTCGAGGTGAAGTTTTTTCTAATAGAGCATGTTGTCACCAATGTCGGATGGAAGAAAATTTTGACAGCCTCACTAAGAATTTAGCCGTCGTGTATCATGTGGCATGACGGCGCATCATTTCGAAGGTGAAGTAGGCTGAATATGAATTGGTAACTCGTTATAGTGCGTTGTGTACTACCGATTATTCCTGACTTTTTTTTCGAAATGGGTGGATTTTCTGAATCTCAATGTGCCTTTTAATACGGATGGTTTTAGGGATCGCTAAGCCATGTGCCGTTCTTTGTTGCTTTCACCACCTTACATTAGCAGGGGGGGGGGCACTGCGTTGATGTCCTAGTGCCGATAGCAAGTGCATAGGGTGCTTACATTTGCTAATAGATGAGTTGATGAAATGCATAGTTTTCTAACATCACCTGTTAAGCGGACATGGCGATGTTCAGATTTCGCCTCGCGATCAGGTCGGTGCTCAGAAAAGTCGATTTCGTAACTAAAGTAACTTGGCGCACGACAGGCAATTCTATGGCTGTTTTTTTTTGCACATTACAGGTGGAGAGTCAGGAGTGCAGGCAGCGCTTGCAGAGTACTCACCTCTTTTGCACGTTGGCTTCTTTTTTTTGCACGAACGTAGTCGTTCCGCTGAATAGAAGAACTATGGTAAAAATTGTTTCAGAAAACGATAGCTGTATCAAAACGAATTGCCAAACATTTTTTTGCCAGTCATTATTGTGAATTCATTACCTTTGTCGCTGACATTTACGAGCAACATTTTCTTAATTTGAAAGTTATGGTGTGCCCTATATAATTCATTTTTGTTGAAATCGCTCAGCGTTCGTCTTTTTTTGGAGCCACGATATTACCGTCCTAAGTATGTTGAATGCGACATCATTTGAACTGTCTTTAGGGGTGCTTTCAGTAAAGTGAAGAGAAAAAAATCAAGCTTCCCCCCAAATCTTTAGATTCCACCGAAGTGAAGTTCCGTGGATTCGTTTTGCATGCTTGTCTTTCTGGTGAGATCGATGAAGACAAGGTAGTAACACCACTGATGTCCTACATTAGGGGAGGGAGTTTATCCTCGTGGATGGTAGAAAATAGCTCCTTCATTTGGGCAGATCCAGTAGTTGTAGTCCAAATTGAATGATTTCGAGCAATGCAGTTAGCCAAACCTGATGGTGAGAGCTGTTGTGGTATGTGATGGACTTCTTTTCATATATCTTCTATGGAGGGCCGCTTTTTGAATTCTTCACAATGTAACAACTGATTGAAAATGTAAACTCCTCCACTGCAACAAGGTACGATAGAAATGTGCCGTTTTTTGTTCGAGTTCTTGAGCTAATTGTAAGATCTTGTGTGACTTATTCACTCTGGAAAGTGACATGATGTTGGCCTCTGCTATAAAGCTATCATTAGACTACAGTTTTTACATAACAGTCTTCATAGCCAGAAATTTAAAGAAGATTTTCGAAGAAATTCGCACCAGATTCTCGTTTTCTTTTCTTGTGCGTTGTGTTCACTGCCCACCACTGCTTGGACCCCTTTCCGCATAGATGGGACTGACAATTCCCCAGTAGATGAATCTTTTAGGTCTAGCATCTTCCAGAAATTCTTATCCAGTATGTCTGCTGAAGGATTTCTTGGAAACATAACATCAAATTTGTAGTTGTGTATTCACATTTACCACTCCGCTCCTTCTCATAGCTCCCATGCGTTGGATAAGTGTTCACACTAATTTAAAACTATGCATTTACCGTCCATTGAAAACATATCCCCATAATTGGATGTTTCGCCTACCGCTAGCGTCGCACAGCTCACACAACTTAACAGAACATCGAGGGGTCGTTTCTCGGTGATAGACTGAAAAATAAATGTCTAGAAGATGATTTTTTTGGATGGGTGGGAGAGAACTGTCTCAGAGGTCTTATTGAACAGTGGCCGTATTAGAGAATGTGCAGAAGTTGTAAGTTGTGCGGTTGCGCTGGTGTTAAAATTTATGCATTTCCCACCCTTGTACCTTCTTCACCATACGCACCCCCTTATTAGATTGAGCAAACATTGAAAATAATATCTGTATTAGATCTAGTGGTTGGAAGAACATTCTTTCACCTTCTCTATATATTACTTCCTCAGTCTGTCTCTCGTTTGTGGACCTTCTCATCTTTATATGGTGACAACATTGACAGCCACCGGATTCTGAGCATGTGATTGTGCGCTGCTGTTAGGCTTGGGCTAACCTATCACATTTGCATTCTTGCTGAATGTTCTTGTCTCTCACTTGTGATTCACGTTGCATAAGAAAGTATCAGATCGCTAAATTATGAATATCCGATTTGAGTGCAAAATTCTAGTGTTTTGTATAAAACAACTAATGTGGGTAAACCAGTCATGCTCTTTTACTGCCATCGTTGTTTTGTCATCTTAATGGTGGCTTCTCTATGCCAATAGCTCAGAAACGTGAAAGGAAATGGCGTAAGCCGTTATCCACAGAAGAGTTTTCAGCGGAAAATCTGAATCCTCGAACGAGTCAGGTTGCGCAAAGTGTGCCGAGCGCGGTAGATTTATGGCACAGTCGTTCCTAGACATGACTATGTAGTGGCTGACAGGTTGAGCACTAGTTTTCTACTTCTCTTTGAATTCCTAGAAGTTCCCACCGGCCCGTTTTCCTTGCGAAGTTGTTTCAGATAGTCTAGCATCATTGGGAACGCAGACTTTTAAGTACTGTGGTGGATACAAAAAATGTGGGTTCTGGCACTAGAGCAAGCCTACAGTTCAGTACGTAGGGGGGCTCAGTGGAGGACTGATGAACTCTGAATTCGGTTACTTTCCGCAACTGCTATGCCCAACCAAATTTTTGCTTCAATTTTTTTTTGACCTGGTGCTCTGATTCTGCTGTAGCCGTGAGTAGTGTGACCAAGTAGATTAGATTTGTCGCTTTCTCTGGCTTCTGCTATCACCATGTTTTTTGCAAGCTGAACTGTTGTGGGACGAATCTAGGAAATTTATTGCCACAGTATGTTTGTGCAAGGACAGAGTAATAGCATAAACAAAGTGGGATTAACGAATGTTGATTTGATTGAAAATCCAGCAAAAATAATCCTTGTTGTTTGCGTTGCACTGGTCTGATTAACCAAACAGTATTGAGGAGCCTACAATGGTTTACTCTCCAAAGATTCGTTGAAGATGTGTTATAGCTGCTGGACATAATTTTTTCACCGCTTTTTGTTGTGGATATTCTCTCATTTTCGAAATATATTCAATCTACTATTCATGAGATATATGAAGGAAAGTATTATAGGATTTGATCCATTATGCGCCATGTGCGTATTATAGGATTTGATCCATTATGCGCCATGTGCGAACTAAAAATTATATGAAATTATGCTCCATACAAGACTTGATTGAAAGGCGTTTTTTTTTCGAAGCTGTGGATTCACTTAGCAACAGATCTCTAAGCTTAATGTGTTACTGTATTTTCACAGCTCTGTACATATTTGCAGTGTAGAATCATCAGAGGATTGCAATCCTAGTAATTTTTTATTGTAATTTTCCCGTGATATTAGCTTGCAGATTCAGTTCTTCCCCCATATGCACCATCTACTGCCGAAATATCAGGTGGTCCTCTAAATTTTGAACATATCACCCTACTCATTTGTGTAGCTTTGAATTTGAGAGATCGGTACTGAAGATCTGAATCCGAGTCTATCTTCTGTGAAGAGGTGTAGAAATTTTCTTACAATTTTCTGGTCTAACTTTTTTGAACGTCATTCTCACTCAGCGGCGTAATCATCGTTGCAGTCTTCTACAAGGCCTTAACGCTCGGGTAGATCACTGATTCCCTTCACACATAAGTTCTGAAGCTGCGGTTGACGTGGTCCATACCAACAAGCGCTTTCTCGCCCAGCAGGAACCTCGGAGCTTGGACGGGAGGATGTTAAAACAGGGGCAAGCCAGGCGGTAGGCAAACATCAGAATTGACCAGAAAAACTGTTATTATTAGGATGGTAAATTGAGAATGCGAGTAGAACGAAATATTCTCTAGAAACTAGAACACGAAGCTACTACAACTCAGTCCAAGTTTGATCTCAAAATTCGTATTTCTGAAACAGCTCCTACACAGAGAGTGACTACTTTCCTATGGGATGTCGCAGAAAATAGCCGCTGACATTTCCGCCGGTCTTGTTATAAATTTCTTTTAAAATCATGTCCTGGATGCATCATTAAGACTACTCTGAATAAACGTGTTGACGCCTGTGTTGACTATCTGTGTTAAAGATGATAAATTCATATGATATTAACGCGTTCACCTTGGGTCAACTCAATGATGCATGTGGCCTCGGGGATGAACGAATACTTGATAAGCTGTACATCAAAATTTCGCTATAAATCGCTTTTTTAGATAGTACCAGGTGTTGGACAAGAGTGGTTTGGCAACGCGTTCATAAAGTGGTTCAGCATGCATTCCCAGTTTACCACTCTAATATTTTGGCATACTTTTCTGGAATCGGGATGTATCCATTTTGGCACCATACTGACCTGTCTCTTCATCAAATCCTAACGTCTCGTAATCTGACCTGACCTACTCAAATGCTGGCATGGACTATTCTACCCGGCGGGCAGCATTTGGAGCATTGTTTTCACACTATGATGTCAAGCCTACCAAGTTACTGTTCCTCGTGGAAGCAATGTCTCCATACTTGGAACGAGTGTAATGATGGCGCAGGGTGGAACACAGGTGGAATACTCCGACACTGAGGCGATTGGGAGGCGATAAGCCAAGCCAAGTTCAACTTTGCCTCTTCAGACGATTAAGCGAATATCTTTCATTCTCATTCTGGGCGACTAACTAATGCAAAGTATGTGGCTTTCTATAACTAGACGTTTATCTTGAATCACATTTGGGTTAAATCCGCCTTGACGCCATCTTGAAGTCATGAAGAGTTTTATTCTGCAGCCTGTGTTGTGAATACACGAACTTTAGAAACGCTATGTGACTAACGCCTCGGGAACGCTTTAAAGCTGGAAACGAAGCACTTGTTGAGGTGTGCTGTTTTTGAGGAAACCAATATTAGGGAGTCAATGGCTAGTTGTCGCTGTAATTATTACACTATTCTTATTGTTACATTTGTCAACCTATTTTTTCCACCTTTGTTCAATTACTTATGCCCCATCCTCAGGTGGCAGAACGCTCATGTTTAACGATCAGCTACCCCTCTCCTCCCTATTCCTACTCGCGCTCGTTTAAGGAGAGACAACCTTCACGACAATCGTCGTATTTGAGAAGGCTGTCTCCACCACCTGTGATGTGGAATATGCTTTCCTAGGAGGTACTGGTGGCTTGCTGGCAGCAGATCTCTTCAAAGCGGTCAGGGTCATAGAAAAATGTAGCGAGCATAAGCTCTTTTACACCTGCATATTTATAGTGCCGAGTGCCATACCCGTAAGCAGCCACGGGGCAATACATTCGAGATTACCCCCTATTGTCGTGTCAACAATTTAAACCGAAACAGCAATAGTTCTTTTCCACCACTTCTTCCTCAATATGATGTTCGGAAAGAGTCGTGAGAGCATCCTCTAATGAAGACAAGGCAGAAACTCTCACCCATGCCCTTCATTTTCTTACCCTGCGCCATTATTATGTTTTTGGTGCTTGGGCCTTATGTGATGACATTTAGGCAACGATATTTTGAAACAGCGCTATGTAAGCGGCGCTGTGAATGTCACATTTTGAACGCAATCACTTTTCTACTCCAACATCCCTACCTTTTGCTGTAGTCTCGTTTCGGACGCTTATCAAACGATTGTCTAATTCAGTTTCATCCTTTTCTTCTTACGCCAATGGCGATCAAAATTTCTTCAGACCAGGAACGATTTGTCGGAATATTTTTTTACTGTGATCGGCTACAAAGTCGCACTTTTTACTCTTCCATTTCGTCAAGTTCTGCTCATGGCGCGTCTACTGTCGATGCTGGCTCTGTAAGCTTTTTTTTGCCTTACCGAATGTCGACATAAAAACACGGAAATGCCTAATGTCATTACTGCTTGATAAATGATTCAATCAAAGAACTTCTGAAAGTGTTCTTTTTCCAAAGACATTTTTACCTAGTGGGTGTTATAACATGTGATTTATCACTAGCAGTGCTGCCCTATGCCATGCACCCAATAACAGGATGGAAGGGTTATCTGTTTTACGCCCTTGCTATGACAAGTCTGGTCAGCACTTCCATTTTGCCTCTTTGTCCATTGTTCCTTCGACGGCGATGGGTTTGCAATCGATCGGCTTTGGCGAGCAGCGATCAGCGAAAGACCGAATTGTCGTCGAAAGGTTGCGCAATGCCAGTCGGCTGTGGTTTGATCATGAACGGGCAAAGAGTGAACAAAGCTGTTGTTGATGATACGTCAGCGTACAACTGGTTCGGCTCACATGCGTGCGTCGTTGCAAATTGAAAGCAACGTTTTTCGAACTTCAATAAACCGATAATATGTAGACGCACAGCGACTCGGCTGCATTCATCGCTTGTCCTTTATAAGGTGAGGTTTCGATTCTTCCTTTTTCGCTGGCAATGACATAGCGTTCTCATGTGTGTCTGTTAACATTGCTGTGTGCTGGGGACGGGCTACGTCGTCTCTTAGCTCAAACAAAACGATGGCAAGCCGTCTCACAATGAGTCACTTTGCGTCGGGATGCATCTCGCCTCTGCAATGACGTTTGGCCTTCGAAAAAACCCGATCCTCATCACGTCGAAACCTTGAAGCAGCAGGGGAAAACTGAAACTAGAACTCTATTGGTGCCGACTCTCGATCGGTTGAGAGTGGCACTGGTGTTTAGTAAAAACTCCGAAACTCACATGGAGCATTACAGTTGAAAATGGGGCGAATCATTTTTCGAAAGTTTTGTAGTTTTCTATTTCTGCGATAGTTGATATTATTATTGATCACCGTCGTTATCAGCCTAATAACCACTTCTGATAATGCTGCACAGCCTGTAAATTGCGCAGGAAATGGGGACGATAACATTTACTTAGTTAAAGCTGCAGCTGATTAACTGAGTAACAATTTGCGCTATTGTGTTAAATATGCAGATTAATACCCGCTACTTTAGAAGCTTTGCACGTTTTTTGTGACAAGTAAAGTTTAGCTCAGTAGGGTGCTGCCTTTCTAGTGGTTGGAAATATTCTGAAGGCGCAGTTGAACAGAACTTGCAAAGCTGCATGTGCTGTATGTTCTAGTTTTACTTTTGAACATCTTGTGTTCAATAGCCTATTATCGACGCTGTGAAGTCCGGATAATTGCTTTTATTGAGGCCATAGCATCATGCTTTCCAGCATGTGCATTGTGCTAACGAAAGTCCTGGAATTCGCGAGAAACTTTGTTGTGCAGTGTAACATTCAGTGGAACAACGAACACGAACGCTGCGAAGCTTTAGTTTCAAGCCAGCAGCGATAGAGCCACCTGATACCCGTAGATGAGCGAGTTGTGAGGTGTTTCTGGTCTATGCTGTTCACCAGCTCCCCCGTCGTATAGTCGGAGATATGTGGCCGTTTGTTCGCCCCGCTTGCGCTCTTTTCTCTTTCGTCTTTTTTCTGCCGCCGCTTATCGGCGCAGTTTCGGTTCGATTTTTTCGTCGTTGCCGCCGTGCGTTTTTTTCCATGGCAGCTGCTTAGGGGGTAGCATATAAGAACAGATGTGCTTGCGTGCGCAATCTCCTATGTGCATAAAGTTTTTAGAGAAAGGGGAGGCGTGATACAGAGTTTGTTGCAGGTGAGAATACGCACGTGAGCGCTCCGCTTCCTTGTAGATAGCTGATACTTCCTGACTGCGTGCGGAGAAGTCAGCGTGGGCTGATTAAGCTGTTGAAAGTTTCGCGTAAGTATGTATTGGCGGATGTAGCAAAGGCGGAGAAACATAGAATTATGTGAGCGCGAGGGCGATTCAGTGGAAGAGCTAGTGGAGAGAGGGAGTTGATCGATGCCATACGGCAGAGCGCAAAGGTTTGTCGCTTAATTGAGCGCGGCAAAGAACAGTGAAGTTATGACGTAATCGACGTCGATTTCTTGAAAACGTCTATAGAAAATAGAACATCTTCTAGGGTATGTGAACTAGTTTTCATTTACAAACCTATGGTTCGATTCTGCTGAATTCAAATAAATTTTTAGTAAATCAAAATTAAATATATAAAATGGATCAAATTTGGCTATAGAAAGTGGTGTAGCATATTACGAAGACTAGAGCTAGTTACCTTGTGCTCTTAGGAGGAGATGGTTGACTTCAATTTACGTAAAGGCATGCTGTTAGTTTTTTATTGGCAATGTTGGCTTTTAAGTCATAGTTTGGTACATGCAGTATCTATTGCTTTAGTAGAATGAAGCAACTGTTTGAGAATCAAAGCTTGGGTTGTTCTGGTGGTTTTATGCGAAACGAGAGAAAGATGGAAATGGTTGCTCTGAAAACTCGCAAGAACAGTAGAATACGTAACGCTCATGTCTTGAGAAGATTATCTCTTATCCTAATAGGAATGTAATATACATATCTTTTTTGTAGTGCTCTGAAGCAGCTATTGTTTTCCCAGGCGTTGCGCTTCGTGTCTTGTTTATCGTAATCATGATAAATTTGCGTGCACAACATCGCAGTGGATATGTGAACGTTCGTTGTGCTTTCCCGACTGTGAAATCGTCTCTGCAGCTTTCTTCTTTCAGTGGTTTGTGTATCGCAGCGTCGAAACTTTTTTTGCGCCCCTCAAACATCATGCACTGCTGAGAATATCGACGATGTTGCAGGGTCGATCATTCATTGTGACAGCTTTCTTCTTTACATCTCGTTGTGAACTGGCTATCAATTGAAATCATGGCTTCTGTACAAGTTCTAAGTTCTTTTCTTAGTTTTAAGGGCACATCTGCTTATTGATCGTCTTTTTATGGTTGTTATTTCTATCAGGAGGGCTGTAATTCGACATGTCTGTTCGTTGCCATTTCTCTCTTGAGATACCTATCTATCTAAGCTTCTCAGTGACGCGCAGCATACTGTGTTTCTTGTCCGCTGCTGCGTTAATGAAAAGTGAATGCTTTCAGAGTCTGAGCACATTTTCTCACATAGGGACTCCTTTTCTGAAAGCAGATCCTGGATTCGTTCTAAGTATGTGGCAGTGTGCAGTCGTACTCTTAACTCACCCTGAAAAATTGGTTTGAGAAAGTACCTTGCTCAAGCTTTTATACTTTTAGTATGGTTCTGTGGACTCTTTTAATGGATCTGTTCATGCCATTGTGTGAAGGGAAGTTAAGGGTTCTCGTGACCAACATTCAAAGCTTTTTTGTCCTTGACGAAATATTTTGCGACGATTTCCCGCAAAATACCGCGCTCCAGTGACGCTGCATAAGCAACCGAATCTTGGACTAGAGTCGCTGCCTTTGCTTGGATATCATTATAGACATAACTGCTTCCTCGCATAGTTTAAAGAAAAACAAAAACTGTTCTTCACCAGCTGTAAAGCCTCAACTTGACGCAAAGACTGATGCCATTTTTTTCTGGACTTGAGAGGATAGCCATTCTCTGGGAATATTTAGAATAGTTGGGCTACTTTCGAGAGTGAGACGTGACAGTTCTTTCCTGTTCAGTTATAATTTCGTCTGTACTTCTATTTATCACTGGCTAGTCTTCAGTAGTAAGCGGCTTAAATTTTGCTTCGTCGTACTCGTAACTAGCGCAAGACCAACGAATTGCTATGTGAAGTTCTTTTAGACGCTGCTTTTTTTTGCGATAGTCTTTGGTAGTAACGCAATGGTTCGTGTGCGCGTCCCCTGGGCGAGTGCTGCTCGAAGGTCGAACGATTTCTAAGCCAGGGTCATCGCTTTCTCCGCACACGAAAACCGGTCGCTCTTTTTTGTAATGTTTGACCTTGAATGTGCGAAATGTGCGTTGCGCCATCGCCTCCTCGCTGCTGCTGCACGTCTGGCATCGCACGGTATCGATGCCTCATTTTGCTCCACTTATTCACGAACTCTGACGCAGAAACGCGGAGCCGAGGGGCTGTGGGGTTTTTCCCCAGAGGCTGCTACTTTCGATGCTATTTTTTCGTCCACCGCCCGGCTGAAATCCGATAGCGCAGCCTGGTTCCCCGCTCAGGAAGCAGTGGTGGTGGCAAGTGGGCGCCGGCGGGGAGCACTGCTATACGGGGACGGCCGACCGGCAGAATGCGGTGCTGCTGCGACGTGCATATTTCAGAGCACCTCAGCGAGTGTCATTGTTTCGAGTAGTCAGTCTTTGGTTCGTCCCGCTCGTTGGCCTGCAATCTGCGGCCTGCCTGCCTGCCAGCCGGCTCGCCTCCTGCTGCATCCGTGCCTCGGCGCGCGCTCGGCGTCTGCGCGTGCGCCGCGGCCGCGCTGCCTCGCCGCGCGCTGCGCGTCTGCGCCTCGCCAGTCTTTTTCAGCGGCAGCGCTCGCGCGCGCATTTTCGCCCGCCGCGGCCGCTTCTCTGCCCGGCTGGTGTGTTATCATTTTGTTGTGTCTGCGTCTCTGCCCGACTCTGGCGGTCTGGCGCGCCGCGGGTGGCAATTGCTGTCTCTGGCAGGCGGGCGCTGATTGGTGCGTGCTCCTCTCCAAGCCCCGCCTCCGCTTCAACAACGTGAGCGAGCGTGTTTGTTGCGTGTGTGTGTGCGCCCGCTATCAAGACAGCTCCCCTATCCTGCCTTGTGCCCTGCTCTACTTCTCTGTTGCCTCTCGTCCTTCCCTACTCTCAGCAACCTATTACCACCCTACTACTTTTTCTACTATTCTACTAGCTGATTCAACACAGCTCTAGCTGGCTGCCTAGCTGAATCTGCCGATCCTACTGTTTCAGACGAGCAATCGAGCCGTTTTCGGTGTTGGTGTACTGCTGGAGAGAGGCCTTATTCCACAAGGTGAGGATGGACGCCTCCCGGCATTATTTCTGGCTGGCATTCGTTATCTGCAGCTGCGCAGCGGCACAGCACAGCCGGCGCGTGTCGTTATCAGTAGTTCTCAGCGATTCGGCCATGTTTTATCGCCGGCCTTTGTTCAACAGTCTAAAAAAGGGGTGATACTTCGCTTTATGCTATCAGATGCGTCGCTGTGATGCTGTGCCGCCTGCGAACGGCTTGCATTTCTTTAAATTTTCTTTGTTTGCCCGAATTTCGTACACGCATCAACGCTCGTGTTCGTTTCAGATGCCCTTCGCAACCAGATCATTCCGATTCTGTTCGACCTCATTGAGTCGAAAGGTGATGATCCTGGGATGGAGGACCGACGTGTGGAAATTGCCGCGGTACGGGCGCAGTTGTGCTCACGTTGTGTGTGCTACGTATGTGTACGTGTGTGTATGTGGGTGCACGTCGTCCTCTGTCGTTCCCTCGTTCTGCTTGCCACCAACCCACCACCAAAACTGCTGCTCGCCGTCGTCGTGGTTGTGTTGTTCGTCGCTCTGCCGCGGGTCTTTTCCGCAGGCTCCCGGCACACAACTCTCCGCCCTCTGAGTGTATGCATTGCATTTATTCTCGAAAGAAACACGCGCTCAACACACGCGAGGCTGCGTGTCGTCTGCGGAGTGCACAGACGTCCGCGCCAGGGTGCACGAGGGCGGCGGAGGGTGCAGGGAGCGGGCAGGCGGCGAAGTGGGTGCGCGCGGCGACGAGAGCACAGCGTCATCGCCAGTCGTCTGAAACGTGCGGAGAGAGTGCGAGTTTTTTGGAGGGTGAAAGACATGGGTAGTGAGACGCTTTGTTCTGGCCGTATCACTATTCTGTTTTTCGCCCTTTGAATCTACGCAAAATGCACTTCCTCTCCGCCGATCCCTCCCTCATCTTCCTTAATTGCCTTTGTTTTCTTGCCGATCCTCGTTACCGCCGTCACCGTCCATCCTCTGCGTTTTTTTGCGGCCTCTCTCTACCAATCTGTAAAGAACGGGTCATTTTCAAATGGCTCTCGTTTCGGGACCTCCAACCAACCCTTCCTCCCCATCCGTTGGCAGCAGGCTTTCTTTTTCTAATTTCATCTGCGAGTGCGCGTTTGGTGTGCGCTGGCGTCGGCGACCGGCTGTTACAGGGCATCAACGCAGCTGCCGCGTTTCTCTTTCTCATTGTCTCGTCACTTGTTCCCCCATTACTCGCAGCAGTTTGTTCGGTCCGGTTGTACGCGCGTACCCTCTCTTTTCTTTAATTTGTTGCGAGCGATGTAACACTCTCTGTTCTCTGTTACCTTGGTTGCTATTTACATGTTAGCAACGATGATGCTTGACGCTGAAGGGTGTTTGTGGTATCTATCTGTCCGTAAGTGTGTTCACGAAAGTGTGTGTGTGCGGAGGGAGGAGAGTTTCATGTCCTCAACACCGGCACGGCACGTCAAAGTGGTGGGTGATTTGTCGACTTGCTCATATCACAGCCAGCTTTGATGTGCTGTAATGGGCAAAGGGGCGTCTCCTTCTTCTTCTTACTTACTGTCTGTTTACTGACTCTGTCTACCTGTAAGTGTGTGCCTCTATCCCCATGTTTTCCTGTTCTTTTTCAACTTCAACTTCTGACTCTTCCAGTCCCCCATGCCCATTATCTTGCCTCGCCTTGTATTGGTGTTTCAGGTGCTGTGTCGTGTCGTTTCCTCTGGGATGATCACCGATAAGCGATGGCTTTTCGATAACTTCATCGCCGACTACAGCCGATTCCTCGAACACCATGTGGTCCACATTCGAAAAGTAGGCGTCCGCGAGGGAGTTTTCAGATCCGTGGGGCTGAAGAGTCGGATTGACAGTGTGCACAAGCGTCCCAGAGTGCTACACAAACGCAGAACAAACACAGCGCTGGTGGGGTGCAGACACAGAGACGGGAAATGAAATGGATGACTGTGGATGACGGCAAGGGGTTGAAGAAATGCGCGCGGCGGCGAGTGGGGGGAAAGTTCGTGATGAGGGAAATAAGGAATCGGGAAAGGAAGCGAAATTCGGCAAAACACGTCTACATGCGTGCCCGTCGAACAAACAGCATGCCAGCGAGCTGCACTTGCATGTGTGTCGGTAAAAGTGCGTCGGGCAGAAGTATCGATTCTCGCGTGCCGTCATCGTCAGTGGTGGCATCAGCTGACGTATCGGAAATTAATGCACGACGTTGAACTGGTGAAACTACGCGCCCTTGCCGCGATTTGATTATTTTGCAATTTGTGCTTACTGTAGCGAGCGTTAGGCACTGTTATTTGTTGCTTTTAGATGTTTTCCAACGAGAGCTTTTAGCTGTTTTCTTGCCGAAAAACTAGTTTCCTCCCGTTTTTCGCTTTCTCGAGAGGTAAATCTGTTGTACTCTTAGTCAATAGCATCCGGATTTTTTTTTCAAAATTTTATTAGTAGCACAACTTTCCTGTTCAGAGATGTTTATAGAAACTTTTTGAGCAAGTACGACTTGTTATGCCTTTTGTATGACTTGCTTCGTAGGACAGACTGTAGAAATTTTTATATGGAACTAGTTCAATCTGCGTTCCATATTTATTAATTCAACATCCACTGTTGTCGTCTTTGCAGTCATTTTGAGCAGTATCTCTTATACAATTTCCCATGGAATTAGGAATTATTTCGTTGTTTTGGCTGTTTTCTAGCGACCTTGAAATTTCGTCTTTACTCCGCTTGCCAAAGAATGGGCTTTTTTTCGGTTCAAGTTGTTAGGTTTCAGTTAATACGTGATTTAAAAAAGAACTTATGGGACGGAAACTAAAGAACGGAGCAAGATCGTGCTAAATCTCATCTCACCATTTACATTGGTGGAAGTGGCCTAGCAAGCCAGGAAAAAAATGTTACACCGACATTTTTTTTGTTTCTTATTGCTATTTATCTATTCAGCTCACTCGTAATGAGGAATTGCTTGTGCGAAAATGAAGGGCAGCAAATTTATTTAGTCCACATACGCAGAAATCACTCAATTTGTCTAGGCGCATTTGTGGATTGTGTCGTTAAGTGATGGCTAACAAGCTAGTGTAATGGAGTGGAGTTCTTTTCGAATCTGAGCTCATTTAGACAATGTTCAGATTCTAAATAACGTATAGTCCAGGGAACGGATGAACTGAATGGCACTCACTTAGTAATTTTAATTGCCCTGCGTTGATTTGTGTTCGCATTTACCAGAGGGTAGTCCTCTTCCTTAATGGGCATTCGCCATTCATTCACTAGGTATCTGTGAGGTTTTTGAGCTGGCGCCGGTTTTTTTTTCGCTGCCGCAGCGCTCGCTCGCCAGATCGAATCACTGCATGTGGCCTGCTGTGTGTTTGCGATGTTTCGCATCATATGTGAATCGAAGCGGAGGGGCAAAAATGCGGAGAAGTCTGCCGAAAAAAAGTCGAGCGAAGTTGGTCGGCGGGCACGGAACGACGGATTTGCCGGGGGAATGACGAACATGACACTGGGGAAGTGAAAAGAGATTGAAAAAAAGATTAAAAAAGAAAGGAAAAGATTATAACAGTACATAGGCCTGAGACGGATTGATGTTCCGACTTTTTCTGTGTTACAAGCTGTCTGGGGGCTTAATCTACGTCGGATGCTTTGAGAATAGAAGTGCTGTGTTGGATATGTTTACAATATGGATTATTTTCTTACGGTGTTTGATCTCATTGAAGAGATTCGGAGGCGGATCTGTGCGCCTTAAGTCTCGACAGTAGTGACTATAAGTAGTTGTAAATCCTAAGGGTTGCTAATAGGCCTCTCTGTACAAAATCTCATGGACGGAACTTGATAATATTGGAGCTGAATTTAACCAGAAAAGTAGCTTGAATATACTGGTGAGTCACGATGGTCCCTTTGTATACTTTTTTTCTAGAAGAGTGTGTAGTAAGTGCGTTGCGCAAGTTCACTTCAGGGAATGTACAGTGGAATCAAAAGTGCTCAAGCTTAACTAGAAATAGCTGAAAATTCTTGGTAAAGTGCTAAACAAGGATAGAATCATTGTATACAATTAACTGTGAGGATCGTTAGGCTAATTTCGAGGCTTTGACTGATGTGTAGAAGGACATTCGAAGGAATAAAGTGACGGCATTGCACATTTCATCCAGAGGTAGGTGCTCATTTGTGCTTTACGAACACTTTTGAAAATTGCCTTTTATACTCCCCACTTAACACAGAGTAGCATGGGGATATACTGCGATGTTCAATTATCTCAAATTGTCGCGTGGATGTCAAACACATGAACTTGTTAAGTTGCTGGAGAGGGAGAATAAAGAACAGTAATGGTCAGCAAAGATGTGTATTACCGTGGAAAATTCTCACTGCATCAGATTATGCAAAATTGATTGCTCCTTGCTAACTGTGTGGAAATTAGGCAAGCAAGTCCCTAGGTCCATATGTTGGAATAAATGAAAGTGAGCACTGAATGGAGTATAGGAGTTACCTGTTTAAATAGACGATGTGCAATATATACTTTGGATCAGATTGATCGAGCATCTGATCATGCGAATGACTCGCTCAAACGCAACCCAAATGAAAGTCCGACTTAATCTCGAGTCTGAGCATTCGAAGTCGAATGTTCAGAGAGGTCTATTCAGATTTATTGGAGTTTTAAATATTTCAAAATTTCTCGAACTATAGTGAAAGTCATCGTTGTTGATAACGTACCGAAAATCATTCTGGGTTTGGAACAATGAGCAACTTAGTTTTTCAAATAGGAAGGCCTTGTTTCTGAGCTGGATGCTATGTTAAGACAACCTAAGCAATTTAGCACGGCATAACTGAGTAGATTCTCCATAATAATATCCCAGATGACTCCTTTCTCCCCATTGTTAGACGAGTTTACTTCTAGGTGGCATATGAAGCGCGACGTTGCACTTTTTGTAGTAACGAAAGGGCATAGTTGCCCTATTTTTTCAACCACCATTTGAAAAAAAAGTGAATTGCCAGGCTTCTACCCTTAATGTCAACATAATTCTTCTCTAAAACGCAGCACAAACTGCATGCTCGACTATTCAGCACTTCGAGAATTGCAGCGTTTTTCAGCATATCTTTTGTTTAGTTCAAGAGACAGCAGCGAACAGTCGCTAATAGAGTGGAAATTTGGTTCATTAGCAACGAATCATAGCTCTAGTGAGCCAGGGTACTGATCCAGAGCCAGGTGTTCAGTAGGCATATGGTTGAACGGAATCGATTCGATTTTCGACAAGCCACTGATTCACTGAGTTGAATTTTAAGTCAAAGCAAACATCGAATTGTAAAAGAACTCCACGACATATAGGTTTTCATCACATCGAATGATTAAAAAAGAGAGAAGTAGAGTTATTCGAATGGTTTGATATCGATATCGAGTCCACTACCTAGAACTCGGTCTAGTACTCGTGCTGCATGAATATCTATTGTCTTCGGACCCTCTGACTCACTGCAACTTTCAGAACTCTAGTTCCACCTTGGTCTTCGATCACATACATGAATGGAAGGGTGTTTTACATAAGATTCAGTTCAGAAACAAAAAATTTGTGCAGCGGAGCACCGCAAGAATTTCTAAAACCGAACGCAACAATTCTCCAATATCCAGATTTTGAAGTAGAGTTTTAAGGCTGTTCGTTGGGTATTTGGAGTTACTTTCGTTTAACACCAATGCTGTATGTTAGAAATGCTAATTTCTCCTGGATTCAAAGATCGGTTGGCCTCAGCATTTGCGAGGTGGTCCAAAATTAGGTGTGTTTTGCTTGTGAGGGAAATTGTTTTGTCTTGCAGTCAGTCACGACTATGAGACCTTTTCCGGATATTCTACCATAAAACCATGTCATGTTTGGTCCATCATACGAGCATACATTTCAGCACCTATTGACCTCAATTGCACGGATTTCGATCAGCAGGGTTTGGGAGTACCTGTTGCATAGGCCTGCTCTACACATCACCTGAGTTTTGTTGTTAAGTGAAGCACCTATGGAAAGTTAGGTCAACAAGATTCAGCTGTTTTCTGCAATAATGAACACGAATATATTGATCAATTTTGTCCGAAGTTGCAAAGGGCGCGGGTCTGAAAGCCTCCGTTTCAGTTCTTGAGAAAAGAGTGGCCGAGTTGGAGCGGGTGTAGTTGGATATAATGGAATTTGGTATGCAGAACAAGTTTTGTTAAAAAAGCACTGATAACTAACAAAACAACCGTCCGGTTTTCATAATACAACTCGTCCAGGGGTTAAATGGATGCCCATCCACGCTCCTATATCTTGAGAACGATGAAGTCTACGACTGTGCACGTTTTCTAGAATTATTGCAACCATTGTTCAGGGTCCGAGACACTCAAGATCTCTGCTATGAAAATTATCCCGGGTGCTGCCTTCAGTGCAATTGAGAAAGTAGGGGAGGATATTTACGCCAGCTACTCATGCGCCACCATTTACGATTTCGCTTAACGTCTAAGGGCCTGTCTCGAAGCTGATGAAGGCTATTTCGAGATAGTAAAAAGCGAAAGATTTCCGCGGTTAAATGCAGAAGAGCCAGAGATGAGATGTTGTATTTTGTTCAGCGGGAAATAACATTCATAACTGTCACGACATTTTCGAATGACACCAAGTTCTTTTTTTTATATGTCCTTTTGTTACCGTAGTTCTGGGCCACCCTGTGAAATATGCCCATTATTTTTGTCATGGAGGCACATTGTTGATCCTCAGTTTACGTCCCTGGATTTCTTTGTTCTCCATAATCTTAAGTTTCGTTTGTCCGCAATCCTATCCACCTGGAACTACGCATTATGCGGTTCTATCGAACAAAGTAACACACAATAGCAAAGAAGGGGAGCATGGTTGTGCCGTACTCTCATTTGTCAGCGCTCTTTGCTGCTTACCCACAGTACCAATTCCACAGCATAGGTTAGAGTGACGCTTAGTAGCCTGTTAAGTACTTTTCATTAATTCAACCATTCTGATTTTTTGTCCTTCGCATGCCTGGTGCATCTTCCCATGTCTGCTAGAGAGCTGTTAGGACAACTGGTGAAGTGCACGAGTCCTTGGGTAGAGTACCATTGAATAGATTCCCTTGTTGTCGATGCAGAATCTACTTTGTTGTATGCTTTGGTTTGCGGAGACGAGCGCTTTTTTCTCACATGGGAACTATTTGCAGCGGATGCAGCAATGTTTTTATGTTCCCTCCGATCTATTGTGATTACGCATATGTCGTATTCCAAAAAGGGCAACCTCTTGGTCGTCACATGCCAACTGGCAGGATGCCAACGTCCGATTGCACTGGCGAATTGCCAGTGAGGGGTATGCTTTTGCGTTGTCTGCGCGAGCACCGCTCATTTGTCACTCTGGAGGGGTCAGGAGCAAGCATAACAGGAAAATCGCGGGTTCGCCTACGTCTGCGCACGAAATGACTGCGTTTGTAGTGGTTTTGTTGGTTACCTCGCGTCGGGATATGTTTTTAGGATTGGTGATTTAGGGTTTTGAGTACGTAATAGTTTATGTGAATTAGGAGTTTAACGGTTCAGAATTGGATTTTGCCGGGAGGCCGACAGCTTCTTGCCTGTTCTAAGCTAGATTCTAGGCAAATACATTATCATGATCACTCATAAATGAGCAGAATTTGAATGAGAAGACATTTGTCTTGCGTATTTTTCGCATAGAAGATGTAGCTGTGTTCGAACAATTTTTGAACTAGATTCAGTGAAAACGTTGACTATAGCTGATCTAAGTGTAGCGAGTAGATTGGGAAATGGAGCGTTAAAAACTTTACTACTGCTTAACTGAAAACCCACTACTGGATTTGTAAGCTCTAGATGCAAGTGTTCCAAAGTGGGCGAATTCTTCAGACAAAAATGAGCGATGACAGCTAATTGTGAGGATAACATGAAATATTTCATTTTTTAAGGGAAATATTCAACTTTGAATGGGTTAGAAGCTAGAACCTTTCTGGGAAATTTTGTGAGCTCCGCTACAGGAAAGTCTAGGGAGCTGCACTCAGATTTCTAGTGGAATATGAATGCTTTCTACAGCAGTATATTACAGCGGTAGCAACGCATATGGTCACTAGTATTCACGATCCCTTGTGAGCGTATTTTATACTGTCAGATGAAGCCATATTTAAAGAACAGCTTGTTCTTCGAAGTTGCTGCTTGTAGTCATCTTTGAGGGTGGTACTAACGCGAAGAATGGGGCATTTTTTTTATAAAGTCTTCCAAATATATAAAATATGAAATGGGTTGTCTCGCTCGAATCCACGTCTTATGCTGAGCATGTGAGGTCCCTGATTGGGTATTGTTAGGTCGCAGACCTACAGGGTGCGCGCGAATTATTGGCGCGTGGTTTTTTGAGCCCCAATCATTAAGGATTGAGCGAATTCATAGGCCGCTCTTTGGGTATGTTTGGTGGAGCAATACCTACCGTAAGTAACAGCATATTTGCCTTGTGACCTCTTTCCGGGTCTGTACAGACTTGGAGAAGCTTTCAGCTCAGACCACCCTTGACACGCTAGTGTTATTCCAGAAGAAATTTTCAGGATTCTTCAGGAACGAACTTCAGCCAGTCTGTTCCTATCCATTTAGTACTACAGACCTTGTTCACTAACATATCCAAAGCGGAGCTCATAAGAATGCCAATGAAGTGAGTTACGTGGACAATCCGTTCAGGCCAAAATTCCAGGAAATCATCCGTGAAACCAATTTTGACCGAATTTTGCCTTGCAAACTGGGGACGAACGAGTTTGCAAAAGCCGCTTTTTACTGGTAGAATTAGGAGTTTTCCACGGTTCCGAAACGACTACTATATTTGCTCTTCTGATGATTAGCAGTTCCGAGTTCGCAAAAAAAAAAAGCAAAAACGGTCTGTTAGATTCAACGAATGTTTTCGGCATGATAACCATTTGGTGGTCCAATGAACGGTAAGCCCATTGTAGTTAAGACTTAGCTGTGACCTATCATACATGTAAAGTCGGAGTTTTCTGAAGTCTACTTCGGAAAATCTTGGAAGGAAGGGCGCTGTCACCGACCCCATGCCACCAGCGATTCGACCAGGAGATTTCCTGAAGCCCATGTAGGCACAGGAAAAGGTCATTCAAGAAACCAGTTGATATCTACGGTACAGATGGCTCAAGGAAGGACACCAATAACATTACTTGTGATTTCGCTCAATCCTTAATGATTGGGGCTCAAAAAACCACGCGCCAATAATTCGCGCGCACCCTGTATATTCCGGCGTTTGGATCAGAGCACGGGTAAGATAGAGAAGAGAATGGAAGAACTACTGTGGATTCGTTCTGAGAGTGCGGATGCAGTAAAAGCAGCGCCGCTGGCAGTGGGGCAGGCAGTGCGGTTGATCTACATTTGACACACGATTGAACTTTTCTGCTTGTTTCCTCTTGTAGTTGTTCTTTCTCACAAGGGAAGGATACCAAATGTCTGTGGCACTTCAAAATGGAATGTGCCTCATAATATGAAGTTGACGATGCTGATCTCGATTATGTTCTCCATTAGTGCCTAATACTACTGCGCGAAAAGCTATAGCCTTGTCTGTGCAGTACATTCGAAGGTACAGTTTCTACATCCACCTCCCGTGAACCCACAAAATAGGCGTTGTAGTGCAAAATGGATGCAGAATTCGCGATCAGTAGCTCAACTGAACCTGTATGCAAAATTTCAGCGAAAAAAGGCAAGAATTACGGTTAGACAATCACCCCTTGATCATTTACTACTACTACCACTCATGAGGAAACGGTCATTGGGTATAGGGTAGTTCAGGCATCTCGCAGATTCCATCCAAATTTTGCACATAGGGGTAATTTCAGGTGCTGATCACGATTATCAGCATCGTTTTGCAAGCCTCTAACATGTTAATGTCGAAATTCAACAATTTTGTTTGGTTTTCTACAGTAATTGCTGTTCATTCTACCGCAAACCTATAAGAATGTAGTGACGTCACAAAATGGATATCATTTTCGTGTTCAGCACTTCAGATAACCCTATTTTGGAAACTTTCAGCAAAAAAGAATTCCTTGAAAATTTGGGCTCACGTGAGTCCATCAGCAGTTCCACTGCCGACGAAAACGGGGTAGTGAAGATCTTTGAAAACGCTTTCAAGCTTTTAGAATATGTATTTGCAAGTAGAAACACTTACAAAAAACTGCATAGAATAGATTTTTTAGAGAAAACCAGTAACTGGGAGAAAATGCAAAAGTGCGACTCCTGAGGGGAATTGAACCCGTGAGGGTATTCACGGGAACGGAGACACTTACCACTGCGCCACACTTCCTTACCCTAACTGACATACCTTATTTTATGTATGCCTTCTTATCACTTGCGTCTGGAAAAATCAATATAAATCATTGCAGACGCGAGGCTGGGTCAAGGTCAAGATAGTTTTGAAATCAGAGCTTCGAGATGCACAAGGCAGTGTACAATTCCCACGAGGAAGTCTCCGATGAAGCAAAGTTCCCTTGTAATTAGTAGTAGTAGCGATTGATCAAGGCGCAATTCTTTACCCGTAGTGATGCATTTTCCGCTGAGATTTTGCATACAGGGTTACTTGGACTGCTGATAACGAATTCTGCATTCATTTTTCACGACAACGCCTACTACGTGGGGTTAAAGGCAGTGTCTCAACTCATGTTGGGTGCCGAGATATTCATAGATTTAGGTCCAGCTCGGAGCGCTGATTCCAATGATGTGCTTGATGTCAGAAAACACCTTCAAAAACCCCTACTTTTAAGGCAAAATTGGATACAGGAGCGGACGAGTTTTCTTGCGACGTAGCTAGCAAAAGCGGAGCTGAGAAGCTGAGATTGCACCTTAAAATGAACTTCTCAGCAGCAGCTATTATCAAACAAACAAACGTTTCCGTGTTGAAAAACCATGCCGCACCCTCAGCAAGCTCTTACTGCGGAATGAACTCTCTCGTCCACTGGCCGAGAATTTCGAAATTCTCGGCCAAAGAAACCCGTAACTTATGGGGTTTTCGACGTTTCTAGGAAAAACAAAGTACATCGTTGTGCTCAGCGGCTCGCATTCTTTCGACTGACGAACTTTGTCCCTGAGGTGAGACACTGCCTTTAAGGTGAGTTGATGCAGAAACTGCTCATAATACTGCACAGACAAGGCTATAACTTTTTGCGCAGTAGTATTAGGCACTAATGGAGAACATTATCGAGATCAGCATCGTCAACTTCATATTATGAGGCACATTCCGTTATGAAGTGCCACAGACATTTGGTATCCTTCCCTTGTCAGTTCTTAGAACAACTATAAAAGGAAACGAGTGACAAAACTCACCGAAGACGCCGGACTGATCGAGGATCAACCGAGATGACCGCGCCGCTTTCAAGTGCCACCTGCTCACTCTCAAAACGAATCGGCTGTATGCGTGATGTTCGTGTCATAGGTTAGTTAAATGGGGCCTCTATTGCTCGTGGGTGTTTGAGAACGTGTACACAAATTCTGTTAAACGGTGGATGTGAGGAAAATAGCTCTACTGCCTTTGGAAACATCCACTAGCCGAACTGGGAGTCCATTTTTGCTTACGGACTTCCTATTTCCGGCAGTCATCCTTCATGTGGAGTACGTTGCCACGACAGTTCTGCTCGAACAACGACAACAACACATTGTCCAGGAGCAAGTCACATGATGTGATAGTTATCTGTTTCTGACGACAGTGAATTTGGAACTTGAATTGTCCTGTCCGCGATCGATGCGATGTCTCACGAGCGGTCCCTTCTCACATTGATTCGTCGATATTTGACCTTTCGGGAATTTTCGGGAGGGTAGTGGAAGGGTGCTGTGGAAAGTGCGGGTCTATTAGGTGCTGGCTCCTCGGGTGTAACCCCAGTGCCAGCTCTGGAGCTGAGGATTCTCGACAAAGCCTGAAGACCCGTTAGATCCAGGTCCTGCAAATGTGCACGCTTGTGAATGCTGCGTAAAATAAGAATGTAAACTGGAAAGTTCATTGTACTTGGAGAACATGAACTAATTTTGACCTATAGTGCTTATTGCTGAGATGCAGAGGCTTTCGCTGCTATTAGAGAAAGGGGAAACCGGTGCAGGGCTGCAAGTCTGCCCGAAGAATCTCTTGCAAATTGCACTGGGGATAATTTTGTTGAAACTTTTCTTGAAGTGAATTTACGATCGTAACACTCACAAAAGTGTTCGAATAGTTCAACGAGCTTTTGGTCTGCAATGAGGGTTTTGAGTACGAGCTCAGCAACGTAAAATTAGAAGTAAAATTCTAAAAGGGGATCATGGGATCAGTAATGAACCCTATGTACGAGCGAGAGTTGTCACCACAACTCTCGCTACATGCTACAACAAATTTTACTCAAAATTGCAGTAGAACAGCATTATCAACCGGCACTTCAAGTATGGCTCGTACCCTTGGGACTCAATAAGAGCTGCTTGATTTGAATAGTTAAAATTAGTCTCATTTGAAATCCAAGGAACGAAACGCCACATTCTTCCTTCTTATTCTTCAACACTGGATTGCTCTCTCATTTCATGGACTTTCGAATTTTTGATTCATTTGAATGGACATCCGGATTTTTGATTTATTCAAATCGAATGTGGAATTTTGAATATATCCTGAACGATATTCGATTCTATAAGTGTAATTGTAGCAGAAAACGCGTTTTAAATCCTTCGGGAATAACTATCCAGGCTTTTCTTAGTGGCTGGTTTCTCATTTCCCAATATATGCTCCAGTACTCATATGTATGCTCACTTGAAATTTGTATAGAATTGTAATGCAGGTGTCCGAGAATAATGTTTACACTGTTTTAGCTTTGATAACTCAAACAGAAAGTAAAACAGAAGGGAACTTTTTTGAGGTCATATACAGCTGGTCCCAGATTACTGTCTACATCATTGGACTGCTCAGGATCTTTGCGCATGAGCGCGAGGTCGCTGGAAGGTGGGTGGGTGTACGAGGGAGTGTGGATTACACACTCATATCTCCAGATTTGACGCTGCTACATTTCCGCTTGTGGGGAAGTATGAAGAGCATGGTGTACTTGAAAACTACGAACAGAGCCATGGAACAAGCGACCGTAGCTCTTTGTAGTTCCATTCCCATAGAAGCCATAGCAGATGCCGGTCAGTCGGTCCTGCTGCGCTAGAAGCGCTGTACTGCTGCCAGTGGTGGTTGCTTCGGACACCCCTAACCCTAGGCTTTATGACCGCAGAAACGTTCCTTTTGGATTTCATTTGTTTTGAAGTTATAGAAGTGCAAACAGTGTGAACATTACTGTGGGACACCCTGTACTTGGAAGAATAACACATCTCCAGTAATCTGTTACAGCCTGGCTTAGATGGTTTCTGCTTACGAAAACCTCTACATATGTTTGCATGTTGTCACTTCTTCGACCATTTCTTGCAAAAATAAACCGGATGCCTTAATACATATGTCATGAAATTACTGTTTTGCTGAACTGGTTTTAAGGTTCAAGCAATCAAACAATTCACTTTTCATGGTTCTGGAATCGTGATTCGACAGAATGGTGAACAACTCTGTTAGAATACGGCTTCTTAGCTAGTTTGATTAGATAGTGGGGATGTTTTGGTTGTGGATCGCACTGTGGTGTGGACATATGTGATTTCTCACAGTTTCCTTTTGTGGGTGAAACTAGGCCTAAAAATCTAGGTGGCTGGCATTAGGAGGGATTTGGTATAAGAGTTTTGGGTTGTCATGTGGTAAGATGACATAATGAGGATGGATCACGGAAGCAAAGCACATGCTATTGATTTGTCTGTATTCTACGCTTCATCTCCACGGACACCAGTTACAAATGAAGAATTTCTCTGTAAATTATTAACTGAATTATTCCCTAACTTCTAATCCTACTTAATTTCAGGCTGCAGTTGCCGTTCTGGCCGACTTGTCCCGAATATTTGGCCAGAAGTTCACGGAACTGGTTGGTGCTTTTTTCACGATAATACTTTTTCTTGCAAGAACACCTTCAAACTGTGTACAAGGAAAAAGAAAAGAGAGGTTCGAGTGCGATATCGCATCTCAGGCAGTTCTACTATAAAATATTTCGGTGCGAGCGGTTTGAGTGCTCGCGTCGACATCCGTCCGCTGCACCATTTTGCCGTGCACGTTCACCGCTCGAGATAGTGTGCTTTTCGAAGAGAACGACGACCGGACAGTATTTGCGCGTATGGCGCTGACATACGGCAGAGGCTCTAAAAAGCCTCAGAAAAAATATGCCCCCATTCCGTGAAGGTAACGATGTCGTTTTCGATCGACAGACGGCATCAGCGAGGAACGAGGGGCATGGGGGAGAGTGATTATCGACGGATTGAGTCACTCAACCTGGTCGGGCTGTGTTGATGGGATTGACAGGGGCTGTTCAATTTTATATATTGCATACCAAACCAATTTTATTCCAGTAGAATAACATCTGTTAATGTTTCTGCCTATCTGTCTAATGGTTGATTTAAGGCTGTGCTTAGGAGCTGTGATGGAATGGAGCTGGGATAAGGATTCTCGAACAAGTCCGGCCCTGATATTTTAAACTGATAAGTAGTCTGACTGTGTTGGAATCCAGTAACATTCCCGGGGATGTTCTGAGCTTCCGATTTATCCGGCGTGGAATAGTTTTTCGAGCAAAATGCGATATACATACATATCGTGATATCTTCATCAGCACTTTTCATCACAAGCTGTGATACTTGAACAAAGCATCTCCTTTCTTGATCCTAGAGTAAATTGTCCACTTTAAAGAGAGCGTAGATTACAACATCCCCGGAGATGCTCATGAGTATCATCACTGGGAAACTTGATACTTATCGTTCATTATCATGCCATCGTCGAGCGATAGCGTGTAGTCTTGTTTTAAATGCACCCACTTCAGCAGTCGGATTTTTCACACCTGATTCGAGAAGTAATTCATCTTCTGGTTATGTCACCATCATCCTTTGTGGCAGCTACCTAATAGACATCAGTATAGCTGGTTCCTTTAAAATCCCGTGTGTAGTGGTTCTGTATAGTGATCTTCCAACCTGATGAGCATAGGCATAACATGTGGGGACCACCACCAATTGCGGCGCGTTGACGAGCGCTGCAAATGAACTTCTGTGAAAGAGTACAAGATGGGCCGAATTCATGGTAACAACACGTGTTTTCCTTCTAAAGAAACTGGTTTTGTCCTGAAATTAGAGGTCGGAAGGTTGTTTCTAGAAATTACCAGGCCAGTACTCCAAAGTGACAGGCTGGACAACAATGAATCCTAATGCTTCCTGGTTTCATAGAGGGGCCACCAAATTGCCCAGATCTTATTCAGCTGAGTCACTAGGTGATTTCTGTGCCAGAGGCATAGACTTTTTCACAACCTCTACTGAATTTGGATTATTTAAATAGCATTTCAAAAAAGTAGGGGATGAGTTGAAACTCGACTGCTTGCACGCCACTTTCTGTGACTTCACTAGGCGTCTTAGGGTCTGTATCGTAGCAGAGGGGGGATAATTCGAGGTATACTCGAATTATGCCCCGTCTGCTACGATACAGACCCTAAGACTGTTGTGCTGTGTTCAATGAGAGGCACTAAATATAAATCGTTTGACTCATTCCAAATCACACTAAATATGTTTTCATGTGAGACCTTTTCTTTGTTATTTTTTTCTAATCTAGTTTTTTTTGAATCGGCACTCAATGCTCACTCATTTCGCGATATTGAATGCTGTGATTTGGTTTTTAATAAGAATTCTGAGCATGATTGAGTCAGTCTTATGCGTTGACAAAAGTTTTCATATGATTGATGTGTTTCAGTTCATCGTTCCACATCTCTCCTACTTGTGTATGGATGCGAACTGGGGCGTACGAAAAGCAGTTTGCGAAGTTTTCGTCGAAGTTGCTCGCCACACATCACCTTCGGTTCGACGTCTTCAGCTTGCGCAGACGTTTGTGAAGCTCCTCCACGATCCGTCGCGATGGGTAAGGTCTTAGCAGTTCTATCCATGGAGAGAGTACAGTCACGGACGCAGGAGTTGCTAGCCAAGAGGGGGGGGGGGGGAAGGTGGGTGGTTAATAGTGGCAACTCTGCCAATTTGGGGACCAGGATGAAAATGGAGATGCAGGAATAATATTTTTATTAGTAAATAGTACAAAAACAAATATTGGTAAGACAACTATTTGAAAAATAGGAATAAAAGCAAACCATTGAATTCAAACTAATGCAGGATTTATATGTATTTTGTAAATTAATTCCAAATGGGTCCCGCCTGCTTCCGCCAGTGGGAGAGGATGTTTGCTACAACTCTGTTCTCTCAATGCGCTTGTACATTCAAGGCAACTCACATCGAGAATTTAGATGCGCGTGGATTAGTGCGATTCTGGCATAGTATTAGTAGTTGAATGATGAGCTTAAAGTAGACATGTTAATACTTCGCGAAGGGTATCCCGATCCGTTATGCATGGAGCTATGCGGTTGATAGTCTAGTGTACATCGTCTTTGTTTTTTTTTTTCACATTGGAGGGATGGATCCTGTTGTCAAGAATACTGCTCTAGTTCGTTAATCTGGGAGCGGAGTGAAGGTTCCATACTAATGTTTTGTGTAAGCTGCATAGAGGTAGTGAGTAGTGCTTCTGCTAATTCCTGGGAAATATCATGTGATGGTTCTTCAGAAGTGCTGGTGCCAGGTTGGTAAAAATATTGTGTGCAACTTGCTCAATGCTCACACACCTTCACGAATCCGGACAAGGTTCCTCGTCTGAACAACGCAGTGACTGATGTTAAGTTTTCCAAGAAGTTATGGGAGGGGCTCCGTACTATGTATGGATGATCTCCTGCATCCATTAGTGCGCTTTAACCCTTTGTAAATGAAAGAAAAGCGAACGACTCCCGAGAACTCGGGTGTGTGTAAGCCACATCTTATCCTTGATATGGAAACTACACAGTTCTGCTAGTCTGGAATACAACATTTGGATCTTCTGTTCAGTGCAAGAGATGAATGGCAGCATATAAATTTAGCGGGCGTGCAAATGTTTGCATGTAAGTTGTGCAGAGCCAAAATACCATCGTGTGCGTTGTGCACCGACAAAAGGTCGCATGCAGTCCCTAAAGTGCGAATGATTGCACGCAAGTTGTTCTGCGTCCAGTCGAGAAGGGCTGAGTTGGACAGATTCCAGGTGGTTCTGTTCAAATTGATTGAATGGTTTTGGTCCTTAAATACAAACGGCTCTTGATCAATTAACAAAAAACATTAAACATTAAAAAACATTCATTAAAAACGTCACTAGCCTCACATCGTGGCGAGAACTGGTAGATGAGCAGTTCTTGGAATGGGGATTTGCGAAAAAATTGGAATTTCGCCATTTTTGTCTAGACGTACTTAATTGCCAGTTCGCGATTGTTAATCTAAGCTTGGGTTCGCTGATCACAGTTTTGTTCACCGGCTCCGCCACTGAGAAACATCGGTTTCTGTACTGAGCACGAATATGATACATATGTACTTAAGAATGTGGGATTTCTAATATTAGGTTGGTGTAAAAAATGCGCGTTCTTTACGTTGACTTTATTTTCATCTCATAACTTCAATGAACGGAAACCTTATCGGACGACATACTTCCTTAGATTAGCGGGGATCATTGCTCATTA
This sequence comes from Ancylostoma caninum, assembly GCA_037903475.1. Taxonomy (NCBI): domain Eukaryota; kingdom Metazoa; phylum Nematoda; class Chromadorea; order Rhabditida; family Ancylostomatidae; genus Ancylostoma; species Ancylostoma caninum. The sequence continues at coordinate 313,324 of JBAJFG010000163.1, forward strand.
CAAGAGCAGGTCTCTCAGAGAACTGGGAAAACTGGGTAGCGAAGAACAAGAAAATTTTTCATCACAGGTCATCAAGTTTTGCAATTTTTTCTCATGGGGTAAAGGCATTGGGAGCTGAAGAGAGCGGTAGAAATGTTGCAATTTTCCTGGGGAATAGGGCTATTTGGGCGTTCCCTAGCAGAGTCACCAAAATTTAAGCCAACTCTCGAGAGCAAATTTTGGAGAAAAGTTGAGGTGCAGAAAATGTGCTTTTGAGCATCTCGAGCGCTTTTCCTGCAGACCGCTCGCGACTTTTACAGCAGATAACAGCAGTATGCATTGGGGACAAAAAGCTGCTTGGAAAGATCATCCATCTCGAATCCTAGAAATAACAAGGAAAATGCTTCAAAAAATGCTCATCCAAATTTGCCCAGAAGCGAAGCCGTTGCACCAGAGCTCACATATGCAGTAAGTGACATCCAAAATTAATAGAAAGAAGGTGTTTTGCACTGTATTGCTTGCGGTACTGCAGAAAAATCCTTGAAATTCAAAAAAATTGGAAACGAGATTTTCAGATATTTTCAACTGTTTCATGACTCCTAACTCCAGCCGAGTTCTCTTACACCTACAGCACAAAAGAGCTTGCTTCGCTCTATTAGTGTATAACCACAACTGGTTGCCATACTATGCCCGAAGAAAATAACATCATATTTCTTTTTGCGCCAGCCTATTATGATCGTTTTCCTTACTTTTTTAAACAGTAATTTTGATAAGAATTATAAGCTTGTGGTGGGTTCTCAGCATACTAACGGTGAGTGAGGTAGAATCTTCTTAGCAATTCACAAGCAGCTAAGCGGAACGATAAACCACTTGAGTGCCCAGGGGATAATCTCCAGCATCTAATCGCGAAGGATAGCATCTACTACCCCCCTTCCAGAATTTTCGCCATATTTGTGGTCAGCGCCGTTTGCAAAACCTGGGGTTAGGTCTCCGTAGTTTTGCTTATCCCCAGCGAGTATATGTCACTTCCGTGGGCAGCGCCAAATCCATGTTTCGTAATTTCAAGAGGAGAGAAATGTCGGCGTTCACATTTTCAAACAGAAAAGCATAAATAGACTTCTAGCACTGAACTGTAGCGTTTCCCATGGCCAACCTCATAGAGCGGATCTCTTCATATTTTCCCGCTCTCCCATTTTCTGTTTTCATGTTTGAAAAATTATTTCGTTATTTGCTTTCGTCATTAAAATCGTCGGTTCACATTTTTTGTGTAGTTCACCTAAATTCCACATCAGTGAAACCGGTTATTTTCTTTTCTATCGCTTTCTTGCGCTACTGCAAGGTAGTTCCTGATGGAGTGGTAGGTAAATTCTGAAATTGTTGGGAGCGCTGGAATTATCGCATGATTGTGTCATCAGGCGCTAGAATTCGCTAGAGAAATCATATTGCCTGGACATATTTCTCTCTCTTTGAAACGTCTCCCGCAGTGACATTCAAAAAATGCATGTAAGATAGAATGATTGGTAGATCTGACGATATTTACTGCCGAAGAAGAGAAGTTTACCTGCGCTTCCGAGCAGCTATGTTTTTGCTGATGCTCTGCAAGAACAGTGCTCTGTTTCGGGCGTCGGCTGAGAAAGCCCTTTTCTGGGATCGATTTGAATGAATGAATGTCGTCTCGTGGGAATAACAACGAGAGAAATCCGAATGTTTTTGTTTCTGTGCACAGCTATTCACCTCTGGCAGCGTTTCGTTTCACGATGATTTACGCCAAATTTTTGCAGGTTTGGTATACTGCTTTCCAAGAATTGGGGCCATTCATTGCCACATTCGCCAACTCGAAGTTGTCAGGACTGAAGATAAAGGACGGACAGGTAAATTTTCCGATTTTTTTTTCGGAACTGTACTTCACATGGAATATTCGTAGATACCCAAGAGTTTATAAATAAGTGCGAAGCGTGGGTTCTCGTGATTTTGGTATAATTTATAATTTCTAGGTTTGTGAAACGGACGGTCGAGATCCAGAAAACGTAGTCGCTGACATGGTTGAGTTCGAGAAGCTCCCAGCTGGATGTTACATGCCAGAGAAGGAAACCGAAGAAGAGGAGGCGGATGATAGTGGGCAAGAGTCGGACCCGGGCGACGAAGCTGGACAGTAAGCCATTTTCGTTGCGTTCCTCACGCATCTTTTCTCGGAGGCCTAGTTGCGTTACTTCCTTAAAAATGCTAAAAAAAACTGCTTGCAGACTAATTGATGGCCTACAACACATGCTGGATACATGGACAGCTGGACAGAAGAAGGCGTCGACCCACAGCGCGCCTCCAAGCGTAATGTCAGTGCTGGAAACCTGATTTCACTGTTTCATTCCCTTTCTATTTAATTTTTTCCTCACAACTATTTTCAGAGAGGGAGAAGCGTCGGGGTCAGGTGAACGTGTGAGTATCGCAGCCAAGTGTAACTCTTCGGATGATCTGTCAAAGTCGGTATTTTGATAACCCCACAAAATATTTTCTATTTCGCTCTTGTACCATAGTCGTTCTCTCTTATTTTGCAGAATTGGTCTCGACGACAGCGAGTTGAACGATGAGGAAGATTTATTCAATACGACGCTGAACAGCTTCAATGATAGTTCTAGAAGTGAGGAGCAGGACGACTCCGTGACAGAGGCATGTTCAAGGGGTTTTTCCTAGTTTCACCAAATAACTTCAAAATACAGCATATTAGCCGGAGATCCTATGGATTTTTGTGATCATGTAGTCTCTGAGACTTTAAAAAATTCTGCGGAGGACATACGATGGTGTGGCTCGTTCATTTAGTTTGCCTACAAAGAACTCCATCTCGAGGCTAGATTGTCTGTTGAAATCTTCTAGGCATCTTTATTCGAATTCCAGGCATTTGGATGTGAAGGAAAGGTGACTTTGCTATTGAAAAACGTTTCAGAGTAGCATTGAATCCTCCATTTTTTTTTGATTTTGTACAATACTTTACAATGTTGTGTACTTCTTATTGCGAAGATATAGACTCGTTTGTTATCCCCTTGACGACCGCGCCCTTTCTCCACGCGTTTCCACATTTTTCACGTTATGATTCTCTTCTCCCCTCCGAAGTTCCTGTCAAAATTCCTACGATTGCCCAATCGTACTCGAATAGAAGTACATATTATTACGTTACCATCCAAAGAAACCGGTGAGAACATCAAGGCTTAATGACCTCTCAAACTGAACCGTGCGAAAGAAAAGCATGGTTCACCGGTGAGCCACGCGGTCATCAGTGGGTTAAAATGGCCTCGGAAATGATTTGAGGTCAAGTAAAACGTACGCATTTGAGTAGAGCGATAGCCATTAGTTCTAATGAAGGATATATTTGCGAAGAATAATAGAGCTGATCTCAACGACCTACTGTCAGAGTGAAAACTGAATTGAATGCAACGCCGTGCACATTTTTTTGCTGGCTCAATTATTATATTTAGCGATTTTCCTCTCCTTTTTGGGTGGTCATCTTATTGTTAGCACTACATGTGCAATTCTATGTTGAACTTGAATTGCTCAGGCATCACTTTCATATGATATGAAATTTGAAATTCTTCCTCAATGTGTCACGCAATCGCTGAAACCGTTTAATTTCAGCCTTCCTCAGCGAACGTGGCCTCAGACTTCTCACCAGTTTCATATTGGTCGAATTCCTACGATTCGTTTGCTGATGAGTAAGTGTGAATTATTCCCGCAATGCATTTTCGTGTGGAATTTTTGTGGAGAATGAATGGGAGTTTTTTCAGTGACGAACTGATAGAATTTGGTTCGTCAAAATCCGTCCCATGTGCACGTTCTTTTCTGGAGCGGCGCTTCGACGTGCTCTATGTGTCACCAGAACGCAACGCCACCCCTGCGGCGAGCCCGCGACGAACGCCTCGAAACAGCGAATCGGAGCGGACGAGTTCAGAAGGAGAGGACGTATGCGCTCGATCTCCGAGCACACGCAAGAGCTCTGAAAGTACGAGGGGCCCAGCTGACGATTCGGATATATTCGTCGACTGCAGGAGCGAGCACGATGAGCAGGACGAGGACAGTTACGATGAAGACTCTGTACAGGTTACCTACTAATTACTTCCGACACTCAATTAATGGACTTGGGGAGAAATTTCAAGCTACACTGCTATATGGTTCTATGTTTGTACTGTTCCAAGCCACGGAAAACTCTGCCATGTTTGGACATTCGTGGGATATCGTAACCAGCTATCAGGTCAACATCCAGCATTCGTTAGAATCTGCCGGAATCTCAACGAGGAGAACTAGTTGCGATCGCGCCTTCACGGCTAGTGAGAGCGATTTAAGAGAAGCAGCGTACCTGATATTCCCGTAATCCCATGAATTTCTTTTTCCTTTCCTAGTGATCTCTTTGAACCACGACAACGCCGCTGAAACATGCAGCTATGACATTTTGAACGCAAATGACTGCTGCGGAGCTAGTCAGTCTTTTTGTGACATTTGGGGATCTCTTTGTTCCATACTGCATTTCTTTGTTTCATACTGCAGCAGCTCTCCCATATCGCTTCTCTTACTGTCTCAACTAGTAATAAAATCCAAGTTTCACAGCTCGCAGAAGTTATCTTCCTTGTTTGGGAGAGATCAGGAGTGATAGTCCTTCGGCAGTAAAAGCCGGGAATTACATAGCAAAAATTTCTGTGAACGACACTTCAGATAGATGCTAGCTTCCTGTGCAAAGTCTGAATAGCTAGTAGTTTCCTAAAAAAGGCATGTGCTGAACGGGTACCATGGTCAGTGCACTCCAAATCACGCTACGTCCGAATTTTTATCTATTTTTTCCTCACTGCGGAAGCTGTGTATATAGCTATTATGCTTACTCACCCAAGGTATGGTAAGATATTTTCGTAGAGCGGGTATTGGGTTGCGGGGAATAAATAAACTGAAGCTGTGTAGGCTTGACCCAGCAGTGAGTGGCCGGAGCAGAGATGGTGTGGCCACACCTCTGTTTAAATTGAAAATCAAGGTGTAAATTCAAAAAAAAAAGCAGATGATCACTGCACCGTTCTATGGCTATTCGATCTGTAGATACATACAAGCTGAACTAGGATGTGGCCATGTATTCATACTGTAACACACTGTAGCAGATTGCTACGTAGAGCATTTGCAATGATTCCCATTGTCTCTCCAAGAATCCTCGCTCATTTAATGGTGATTAACCCAATCCAGCCCGGTCCACTGTGATTTCTCAAAGAACTGTGCTTTAGAAGATTGTCCCGCAAGAACTGGTGGATAATTTCATGGGAATGGTTTTGCCTGGCGGAATGATGGATTCCGACATTAACAGACATTGCGCTCACAATTTCCCCGCTGTGGCGTACACGCTGGGCAGAGCGAACTGGCCACAGCTGAGAGATACCTACAATAAGCTGGCCACCGATGATCAGGTATGCGTGCTTTACAAGTAGCTTTTGCGATCACGAGAATATACGGCGATGATGATGATGCTGCTTGATTCAGCTGCGAGTCCGTGTCTCGATAGCGAATTCTATCCATGAAATGGCAGCTATTGTGGGCGCACGACACACAGACGATGATCTTCTTCCCGTATTCCACGCATACAGGTCTGCCTTCCTTCTCAGTCTCAACTATTCTCCCCAATTCCGACATTTCGCTGCATTCCCATGCAATGTGCTGCATCACCCAGGACATGCCAGTTTTGACCCACGCACCGGGTTGCGGTTTTCTTTGCATCGCGAGTTATGACATTTGTCGCTGTCATAATGTTGTTCCAGAGAGGACGCGTTCGAAGTGCGTGTGGGGCTGCTGAAGCATCTTTTTGAGTTTTATCGGGTGAGAATCTTTCGAATCGTCGTTTGTCAATCTCCTTATCAACCAGATCGTGAATTTTCTTGTACTTTTGCCTTTCATTTGTTCATTTTGTTCCCAGTGAATGAGTCATCAGTCTTGCTTTCACTTTTCCCGTCATCCTCTATCAAATCAACGATAAACTGACGATTTCAGTGTTTATCTCCCGAGACACGTAAGGGTATGATCGATGCGCTGCCACAGTTTATGCCTATGGATAATTCGATGCTGAATGGCAATTGGCGATATCGGCACGAATTCGCTAAGTTAGTGCCTTTCTGGGATAGTTCGCAGCGCACATTATTGTTATTATTATCACATAACTAGCGGGAAGTGGTAACCTATTCATAATCTCTGGAGTTTGACAAGTGACGCTACTATCTCCAACTGTTTGCGGATTTCATCACAAAAACCTAGTTGTATTAATAGAAATTCCTTTTGTATATTTCTAATGTCGAATCATTAAATTGTGCAAATCCAAGGTTTCATCCACTCTAATCTTTAAACCTCCGACTGTTTCAGACAATGCAATAAGCTCTGCGAAATGTACGGCATCGAGGAGATCAATAGGACAATGAGCGCCATCGCTCTCACACTGGCTAATGGTATGTCTTGGTATCTGTTTCTGTGCTTTCTTGATGTTCCTGTTGTGAGTTTTGTGACTTATCACTATGTCACAAACCCCTTGCTGAGATCCTAATTGTACTGCTGGTCAGGCTGTTGAATTACCACCCTAATAATTCTGCGTGAATTATGTGAAAGCTCTGCCTGAAACAGGAGGATGGTCGATTGCTGAGAATGGTCTCTATTTGGCAAGAGAAACAGAATCCTTTCAGAGGATTCACTTGGACTGTAGTTGATAGCATTGCCTCGATGTTTACCCTGTTCAGAGTACACTCACTTCTATCACTTCGCGTCAGAAAGTGTTATTGAATTGTTCATAGTGTTGTACTAAGTAGCCACATGAAGGTTTCGGCACAGCTGCGTCCTAAATACCGATCTATTTTTTGTTACTGGAGCGTTCTTGAGATTAGCCGACTGCAAAAGTAGCGAAAAGATGGTGAGAGTAGGTCCGAATCCAACTTTTGCTGCATTGGGGGGGGGGGGCTACAACTCCATTTTCAGTGTTTGCAAGGCATAGCAATTCCTTTGCTACCAGTTTCTAGCAGTGGCGGACGCAGAAAAAGGGCAGGAGGAGGGAGGGGGCACGTGGGAAAAAGTGGGGTCTTCACCCCTTTGGTAACCCAGAGGGAAAATAAAATTAATAAAAATTATAGTAATAAATAATTAACAAAGATTATATTAAAAATAATAATAAAAATGAACAATTAAAAATAAACTATTACAGGATTTTTATTTGTATTGTAAAGTAGTTTCGAAAATTCCCCCCACCCCCTGTGTCCGCCACTGGTTTCTAGGTAATACTGCCGCTATAGTCCTTGAGGACTGTAGCACCCTGCGTCGCCGTCGCCGGCGATGGTGACGCAAGGTACTATACTCCTCGAGGAGTACAGGATGGGCAAGAAATACGGTAACAGCACTTATTTCTCCACTGGAGAAAATTGTTTTGCCTTAAAGTTGAATTCAGTTGAGATGCCCTTTCACAACGTTTTACCAGCGCAATGCTCCGGCCCACAAATAATGTTTGATTAGGAACTCGACCAAAAATATATTTCAGGTCATATTGGTCTCACTGAGTTACCACTCATTTGCTTGGGTCTCATTCATTAGGGTTAATAGACTCTGGTGATACCCGAAACCAGGGCTTAAGTAACCTCTCTGAAATTTGGGATAGTTGAGTGAGCGCTTCAAAAAGTGTCGGATGACCTGAATCCCAACCACTTGTACGCCGCGGTCACTTCACTTAGCATCTTGGCTCCTGTGTGGGAGCTGACAGGGGATATCCCGAGATGAAGGGTTGCACTATGTTAAGTATGACTTACTGAAGATAAATACTACAAGTATGTTTCAAATCACATATAAATTATTTTTCGGGGTACATTTTTCTGTGTTACCGTATTTGTGACCCACCGTGTATAGCGGCTACCTAACAGGTTATCAATGGGGTCACTTCCTCAGTTGCTGCTTGAGCTGTTCTTAAGTGCCCTACCCAAGAATCACAGTGAAACGGCTCTTGATGCGATCTCATTGCAGACCGCGTGTCTGAGGTTCGCAAGGAGGCTGTCCATCTTCTCTCACAAATACTTGCTCGGCTAGTTGATCACGAATGGGCAGACCTAACAAGCAAGCAGGAATCCAGCGTCGACTCTCCATCGGGCGCAACGTTAACGGAGCTTTTTGTACATGATCTGGTCAATGGATTCGCGAACACGCAGAAATGGACTCGACGTCAAACGTAGGTGTTTTCTCATGTTTTTATCCCCGAATATCTGTCCTCTTTCCTTGTTCGGATACTATCATCCTGGGAGATTCTAAACTTCCAATATTAGTTAAGTTTGTCACTCTACTTTGCAGATTTGCCTATGTGTGTGAGCGTGTTCTTCTCGACCATGCGTTGTCCATGGAGCAATTCCGGTACTTCCTACTGCCCCATTTGATAGCGATGGCTGACGACAGTGAGTTATCCTTGAGGGCTTTTGTTCTCCGTGAAATGCTAACAACAGTTCTTTTTGAAGGTGTTGTCAACGTCAGAATAGCAGTGTGTCGTGCCCTGTCGCTGTGCGACTCATCCGTACAGTCACATGCGATCGCGAGCGACTCAAGAAGGCTGTCACCACTGACAGTAGAGACGGTGCTGGAGCGGCTGGCAGCAGACGCTGACATGGATGTCGCTCGAGCCGCTCGACAAGCGATGGGCCAGACAGTTGGCAACGAGACGGTCGACGTTTCGATGCGAGGTTTTAGGATTAGAGAGAGGGAGAACGCGTTTCTCGATGTCCACTTAGTAGATAATTACGAGGAAGACGACATGAGTTTGTGTTCCGACTATACGAACAGTGAAACACCGACTCGCAATAAGCAGATGGGACTTTCCGATTAGTTTTCGTGTTGCTTTGTGTTTTACGATTCAACCTCAGTTAGGCAGGACTTGCGATTTGCTCAATTTCTCATTGCTAAAGCAGAAAATGAGTTCGTGTGTTTGTGTTAGGGTTGCGCCCGGAGCGCAGCCGCAGCCATTGCTGTTTCAAGTCATGTTTCCATCGATTCTCTCCCCCCAGTCAATGTTTTCTAATTATGCTCTCGTAATTTCTCTAACTTATTTTTCACTTTTCCTTCTCTCTCACTTTCACCATCTTGCGATTCTCTTTATTTCACTTTTCGCAGTTTGCTATCTCGCTTTCTTTACGAAGCACTTTCTTTACAACGTTCTTTCGCAGCAACGCCCCGTTTGCTCTGTTAATTAGGTGTTTGTTTGGAGAAGATCACTGTTGTCTCTCTGTGTGTGCTGGTCTGTGAACCAACTGAAATTTGATCATTGAATAGAATTCGATAACTTATCGGTTTATCTCTGAAAACAATGCCCTCATCTGTGAACAAGACTTCGGTGCTCCTTGCAAATTGTGTTCACGTAGGGATCCGAAGGAAAAATAAAGATTAATCTCTTCGGTCTTGATTAGCACTGCTTCATGATTACCGGTTCTGAACAGGGATGCTATCTAGTGTGTAATGGTGATGCCGGCAATATTGGAAACAGATTAAACATTGGGATTTTCTCATGTTTTAATAGGAGTCTAACGCTTCACAGATAATTTATTCGTTACTTTCGGAATATTTCATTGGTTGCCTTGTGTTTTCCTCCCGAGTTGCCAATTCTCTTGGCTTACTTAATGTTTATTTCGAAGAAATTTCAACATTCTAATGACGCCGATATGATTAGTGTCCTAATAGGTAGCAATAGAACTTAAAAGTGCTACGCTTAAAAGGCAGAACCGATGTTGACTCTCTTGTTCGATATGTTGAGTGTTTCGAATCCTGGGAAGTGGACTTATCAGTCAGTTCTACGGAAATTGCACCGAAGGTAGCGATCAGGAGGTGGGGGGGGGGGGAGAGAAAAACTGGGGTCTCGGCTAAGTTGGAAGCCCGCACGCCCACATTTTGAAAAGTGAAATAATTAAAAAGATTATTTTTAATGAGTCACTTCTCTGCGATGCTAAGCTTGACAAAGGCGTCACAACCATTTGATCATTTTTTCGCAAAAGCCGCGAAAATGATTTCTACATAGTTGAGACTTTTCTTCTGAATTAAAAAAAATAAGAATGTCATAGGAATAGATGATAAAAATTGAGGCAATTATGAACAAAATTGTGCAAATTCCCCCTTGAAATTCAGGTGCACTAGAACAACACACAGCTGTATACTAATTACTAGCGCCTTGATAAGTTGCTCATTTGTTTTGCTGTCGTTAGGAACATCTTTTCTGTAAATCGTCGCAAAAAAAAGCCATACATGGTTATTACACCATCCCATTGATCAGAATGGAAATAATGCTTAGATTATGTTGTTATTTTTTAATTGACTACATACATCTCTACCTCATCTCTATCATATCTACCACTTGACGTACGTAATTATAATGCAGTCACTTCGACGATTATATAATATTATTAACAACTCCTGTTCGACTCCTGTTTTACCTACATAATATCTTCGTTTTTGGCTAGCATATCCATTAAACAGTTCCTAGATATTCGCTTCTGGTTTGAGCACCTCATCTGTCCACCCGGTCAAATCTCCTGCTTTTGTTGAATTTCCTGGATGTTATTATATAATAGTATTAACAACTCCTGTTCGACTCTATTGATGTTTTTCCACAGTCATGCTCATAATTTCAACTAAGTTACAAATATTTATTACGAGGATAATATGTAATTTGTGAGAGATCAAGTTCTCGGCAAATAACCCTACATAAGTAGCGTTTGCTAGTACACGTTTCAGCTGAGCGTTTTGTGAGTGTCGTGGAGGTGTTGCTGCTGTCAGTTCCGAACGTACCTAAAGAGGAAGTAGTTACCTTGGCGACTCAAGGGCTAGCGGTCACTCACTTTGCTGTCCAGTCAATCCGACCGCTGTTCTGTTGCTTGTTCAGTGCGTTGTTGTTCAACGTCCTTGCGCCGAAGTTTGGGACGTACCCTGTTTTGGCGTCGATTAGGCGGAATAACGAGCAATTTAATACGTAAATATCTATGATCAGGGCTATAAGGTCAAGATCACCATAAGCTTGGTGGAATTCAAAAATATTCAAAGTCTACGATTTGAATTGAAGCCCATCTAACACTTTCCTTGATGTGCACCAATTTTGGTGACGCTCTACTTTCTGGGTTCCTGCATTTTTTCACCATTTTTGGGACTAAATTTAGAGAAAATGTTGAATAGCAGTGAACTGATGCAGTGCTAGGCACTACATTAAGTATCAAGTCGAACATAATGATTATAAAGGAGATTTACACAAAACGCAAGGGAAATGAGGCAGGATGGAGGAGGAGGAGAGGAAAGGCTGGAACTGTTAACAAGAAGTAGAACGGTGTTATACCAGTGTGCAGAAATGTTGAGGAAGTTCTGGTTAGTTACTGTAACGTGGTACAGTACATAGCCCAGAAAAAGCGAAACGAGTGCATGTGAGGTATAGTGAAAGAGAGGAGACTGACCGTATGCGTACTCGAACCTCGCCTGTACTGCTGAGCGATTCTTGGCACTTGGTGCGTTCCCTCCAACGGCCAGCGAGTTATTGCCACCTCCTTCTTTTGGTATTGCTCCTGAAGAGTAGGAACGTTCCATTTGGACCGAATTGATGTTATTTAATACGTATGAATAGTGTGAGCTCCATTGTTTGTTTGTTTATTTATTTAATTTATTGATACATCACAATTGATGTGCTTGATACAAATATAGCGCGATAGAAATAGTATGGATGAGGAAAGCGTTGAGTGGTGATAGATAGCAAGGTAAATTATGCAAGTTATTGCCAATATTATGGTTTAATTTGATTTTTACTTTTCAAAAAAAATGTCTGCAGATGTCTGTTTCCGCCGAATTTTAAATAATTCATACTTGTCTTCCAATATTTATCCTGCTCGAAGATCTTGTGCTGTTAGTCATTCATCAGAACCTTTTTTAATCTGTGGGCATCTGTGTTTTCAACAAGGCTGATTTGGATAGTTAGTTTATGGTTAGTTTATGTTGAATTTTTCAAATATTCTTCAGCCTTATATGCGTGCGAGATCAAAATTAGCTTCAGTAGGCACGTAGAAATCAGGAACCAGGTGTTTTACAACATCGAAGACACATTTTGCTTAGTCAGTGTCGAACAGCTGATGAAGAATCTTAGAATCCTAGCACTAAAATTCCTGTTCTTTAATGAAAGACCAAAAATAAGTGCATATCTGTTTTTTTTTTCAAGAACGAGGAAGTAAAGCAAACCTGGTATAAATCTCGATTTCGACAAGTAGATCTCTTTAGCCGGCTTCTTCTCGTTCGATTTGTTCTTTGCTGCATCGATTTTTTCGAGTTTCGTGGTGCTTTCGTCCAACCTGAAAGTGCAAACCCACTATCAGCTGTGGGGTGAGTCTGCGAGGGCAGCGAAATTCCGAGGAAAACGCGGGATTGCAAAAAATTGGCAAACTACAATTCATAGTTTGCGTCGGAGTACTGTAAAGTTCGAAAATAATTCTGAAGGAGTATTCGAAATAAAGGCATATTCCAGAGCAGAGAAGAACTCACTTATCGAAGAGGTTCGATTTGTTCAGTGGAATATTTCGATTCAAGTGTCTTTCTATTGGTTTTCCTTGCGGCGAGACATTTTCTGACCCTGGATATTCCTTTGCAACTATCTGAAATGAAGCATATGCGGATATTTGTTACCAGAGTCCTTTTCCAAGACTACTCACATGTGTGCCTGAACATATCAGGTGAAGGACTTTCTTTACCATCAAGCTTAGGGTAAAGGAATAAAAAGTTCGTAGCGAAAAGCAAATTTGAATCCTTGGTCTGCCTGGATTGTCACTTATGGCTTGGCCCTGGGTGAAAAACATCACGAAGTCGTAAGGTAAAGCCGTTTCACCTTGGTCCTCGAATATATTTGGGAATTATGTATGTTTTACAGGAGGAGACACTAACGCAGGGCTATGCTAGTGTTTGGATAATTTTCTCCTCAAATAAATGATAGCCATGTCAAGAATCCACCCAGCTTGCTTACCCTGACCCCACCTACATGAGTAAACCAAGCTACTGTATGAACACATTTAAATCTTGTTGAGCTCCTGAACTATGTCAATTTAAATGGCTCAAAAAGAGAGCAGTCGGTGACTTATGCATACCTTTTGCTTGGCACAAATCGCCTTGGTGTCGCTCTGAGTACTGCCAGCGCTCGTCTTCCTTACGCTTCCAGGAGCAGGTTGACTCATTACTGGAGCCCCCAGCTTTTCATTTACTTGGAAGTATTTGTATTTGAGACTCTGAAAAACCAACTTATGAAAGAAAATATAACTTATAGGCTATTATTGCTATTAAGGTCATGGTTCAATGACTCTCACTTGGCTAGCGCTAGGCCGCTTCTCCGGATTCCACATCATCATGTCCATCATTAGTTTCATGCCATCCTTGCCTATCGTGTTCACGATCGTCTCCATCGGCGTTGGCGGTGCTTGCGGGAAGCGGAAGTTCATTGCTGTTGCTAGTTGGTATCCTTCTGGCCATTCATCCTTAAAATGGGGAAGTTTTTGAACTTGACGCGATTTTTTGTGCACCAGATACGATACGAAGCCCTGTCCGGATCAGTAGAAGATGTCAATCTTGCTTTGGGAACATGTTTCCTATCAGAGAGCGTCTGTTTTTCTAATTTGCAGCCGTCTGACAACTAATGAAGGTGTTTCTGCTGCTTGATGTATAGTATTCCTATTGACTCTCATTTTCATTGGTTCTTTCGTCTTGTTTTTACTGTCTCATCCTTATCTGTACTCCTCAAGTTATACTCATCCAATCATTGCGGACTACTACCAGAACCCCTTGGTGTTTTCCTGAGTAAACCCAATGTGCGCAGTTTGATTAGACACTAAACGCAGGTGTTCTACAGGGTAGTTAAGATGAGAGTACAAGCTAAGTTCTGATGGGCTGAGGTTTTAGTTGTGGCTAATATGAGCTTCACCTGAATTGTGAAATCTATCAGCGTCTTTCTGCTGTTATATTGGGTGAAAATATATCAAAACTACGCAGAGAGAGATATTCTTTTTGGGATACATTGAACTTTGTCTGTCTGTCACCACTTCCTTGAAAATCTTACCTTGTTTGGTGTTCCCATGATCGTGACTATCTTGAATAGCTGGTCGAGTTCACTTGTGCCGGGAAACAAAGGACGCAACATGTACAGCTCAGCCATTATGCATCCAAGTGCCCAGATATCTATTGGAGAATTGTAGGAGGTTGATCGTAGGAGAATTTCTGGGGCTCGATACCTGCATGCAGATAATAATTTTGGGAGTCTGTAATTTCTGTGTATTTGGAAAATTGTGTGTATGCGTTTTCATTTGGTGCCTGGCTTCATTTCACTACGCAGATGTTGCGGAATTTATTCATGAAGTGCTTTTTAGAGGGTGAATTTTAATTATTTACTTAAGCGCGCTAAGAAGGTGCGTCCAGAAAACAAGGTGAGAATTATATATTAGGTCGTCAAGTATGAAATTGCGGATTTTGTAAGTGGTTAGTTTGACAGTCGCTATCTTCGAAGCTTCATTAGATCCCTTCCCATCTTTCCTTTCATCATGGAGGCACATCCTTCCTCTTTCAGAATCACTTGCTTTCTTTTCGATCGGCTCTTAAATCTTTGTTCGAAGCTATTTTTTTTGTGGAACCATTCAAAGACAAAAAATCGTGTCATTTTGGAATATGGGTTCCTTCTTCGAGTCATTAGAGCAAGGAAGTCTGGAAACATTAGTGAAGTATCCAGGAGACCTTTGTCTGGTGAAGCACTGAACAGCGTTCCTTTGAGAAGTTCCGCTCACATGAAGCTGCGAAGTGAGCCTTATGGTGAACCTGGACAGTGATGAGGTGGAAGCTGAAGTGGAAGCGAATAGGAGTCAAAGTGGGCCTGCGTGAGCAGCAAGGTCGCACCTCATAAACCAATACTATTTAGGCATTCACGGCAACTCGACAAGGTAAAGTGGCTTGATGAACGAATCTTAGCCAATCTGACCCTTGAAAATGAATGCCAATTTCCGGCTATTTTTCACAAAATCACGCTGCTCAAGCCAGAGGAGCAGGAATGGAAATTCACCTGTCACGCGCTGTAGTGGTCAAACCTTGCTCTACTTAATTATTCACAACTCCTTTCACGAATCGGCTCACTTCTTGCTAGTAGAAATTTCCAATTTTCAGCATCATGTTGAGAACATCCTTCGCCACTTTATCGCCACTTGCTTTCCATGGTTCTGTCCTGCTGGCGCAAGCAAACTGCCGTTACGATGATGAGGCTGTACCGATAGCCTAGGGGCATAAATGGATTGCCTGGACCTCATCTTATTTGAGAAACAATAGTCATTCAAAATCAGACATTCCATACTTGACGACCTAATATAAGATTTGCCTCTATAGTGCTAAAAGAACTGGAATCGCAATAATTGACTTAACAATGGGTCGCTCTTCTATCACAGAAGGCGAAATTGAAATATAAAAGATTCATTCACTACCAATAATAATATTATTATGAAACTACCTTTAGTTGGATGGCACTATATGTCTAGGTGTCAGATTTTCCAAGAAATGCTATTTCTTACTCATTTTCTAGAAGTCCCGGTTTATGGTGTGGGCTTGCTCGGGCTGTAGAGATTTGCAATTGGAGTTTTAGAATAATTGGAAGTATTCTAATTTTCAATATAAAAAAGCCGTCTTAAAGGCAGGGGTCCACCTCACATTCGTGTTTGAGGTAATGGCAGATTCTGTATCTGCTCGACACTCTCAATCCAGCGGTATAAGTAATTTGTCTCAAAATGGTGTTTAAACCCGTTTTCCGGAACGGGGTCCGTTACAGTTTGCCAAACCGAATTGACGTGTGAAGCCGTTGATCTTATCGATTGAACACGCCGAGACTCGTTGGCGAACGTTGCTGCCGTGGCGGGCAGCCAGCACAGCGATCTGTTCTTTGGAGCGATCCACCTCCGGGCTCCAAAAATGTAGCCACTTTGAACCCTTCGAAAATGGGGATTTTGTCAATTTTGAGTCTGTTGATGTACATTACTGGGATCAACATGACCAGAAGGCCTACGATATGTCTTTAACTCCAACAGCGGAATGAGGTGGACCTCTGCCTTTAATAACAGATATCAAAGCAAAATCCACAGCTGAAGTGGAGAAGTTTTCTTTTGAATCATAGAAAGCTTTTTTTTTTGAGTGTATTTTGGTGATTTAGGCAGTCGTGACTTCCTTTGAGAGAGAACAAGCGCGCGTCTTTGTTAAAAGAGAAGCAACTTTTTCTCCATATCGGGAGGGTATTTAACTGGAAAAAATATGTAGCAACAACAAAATCACTGGATCCAAGCTTGAGGGATATATTTTAGTCTTTAGTCTTTCAAAATGGCAGCTGCTAAATATGTGGTCGTCACTGGGATTGTAGCCTTTTCCACCTTACCCTGCAGCTCCTCTCGAAAATTCTGAAACTTCAAAAAATTCCCTCTGCTGAGGATGTAACTATATATTAGTCAATGCTAGCTTTCGCCTGATCCGCACCACCACCACCCCCCCCCCCCGCTGCGGTATTATGAGCGGTCATGAACTGGTCGTATTGATCGGATAGGATGGGTCTTTTTTCAAAGACTGTGGATTCTTGTATTGGGCGGACGAACTTGGACTTTCCCCGCTCATCCTCAATTTTCTGTAGCGCAAGGGAGACTTTCGCGGTTTTTCTGAAAAACATTGGTCTCATTTTAAAGTCTTTGCCAAATTTCGGCGAAGATTTCAAAAAGAACTTGCATAATACATGCATGAAAAATTACATGGGATTTTGTTGTCAACTGAATTCTGAGTCATCCTGCCAATTATGCTATTATGTTCAACTTTGTGTTCTTAGTTTACCAGTTTCTACTTCTTCATTAGTAGTGACGAGCTCACCATCTTGTAGAAACATAATCGGTGTAGGGCGGTTTTGATCGGACTTCCCTGGCCAATCCAAAGTCGGCGATCTTCACCAGTTCGGTTCCATTGCACATAATGTTCTCTGGCTTCATATCTCGATGAAAGTACCCTGTAGTGGCAGTTTTGTCCTACGAATTCATTAGCTCATTTATTGTTACTTCATTGATTCACTTCTAAAAGTTTTAGTTTCTCTTGCCCCCCTTCTGTAGAAAATAAGTGCTTTTCCGGAATATTTTTTCACTGATTTCCCTTTCCATGTTTATATGTCAGATAATATCATCGTGATGTTCTTTGGCAACGAAACATAACTGAAATTCCTACCGTTTCTGTGCATAAATGCAAGTCCTTGTAAAATTTGATAGATGATGTTCCGAATGACTCCCTCGGGAAAGTAACGATCTCTGAAAGGAGTTATTTTCGTTTTTTTGCTTCTGATGAATGACCATGCATCAGTTGTGTGTGCAGAATTATATACATACCTGTCCTTCATTAGCTCATATAGATTCTCCTGCATGTATTCGAAAACAAAGTATAGAACGTCATTTTCTCTGATCACCTGCAAAACACACTGAAGTTGTTGTCTGGAAGCATCCTGCTATGCTCCAGAGATGAGTTTTTCACTGGTGGCCCTGTGAAAATATAGGTATGCGTCGTTCTCTGAGTGTGAATGTGAAGTGGGGTTCGGGAATGAGCGTGTAGATCTCTTTCACAGGTTGCATGTAAAGTTCCTGCGAGGCTGAGACTTTCTTTCGATGATGTCGCGTGCGACTTGTACATAAACACCAAGACATTTTCACATGTGAATGCTCCGAAAAGCAAAGTTGCAGAAAGATCGTCAGGACTAATCAGTTGCGGAAGATACCGTAGCAGAAAGCATTCTGATTAAATCACTTGTCGGTTTTCTGTTGTGGTTCTTCCTCATGTTCCTTCCGAGTGTACTGTGGAAATTGTTGCATATGGAGCAATTCTTAAAAGTTAAGAATCAGATGAACAAATAGCGCTCATTACATAACGCCCAGCACAAGCAATGCTACTTTGCAAGGAGCCCCATGTGCTTGAAATCCATATTCATGGATATTGATGGAATTGGATTCTGCGTTTATCCGTCGTCGTTCCTCTTACTTGTCTCGAATAAGAAAGATGAGATTGAATAAGAAATGCCTTCACAACTGGTAGTTTTACTGCCTGCAAGGTAGAAGTGAGGTATATATGTACATATACAACCTTGTGGAGAAAGCAAGTAAAATGCACACGAGGAAGAATATGTATTAGTCTGGTGCATAGCTATCCAACTGTTATGTAACCAGGCTTGTGGTCATCGTTTCTTGTGTGATTGCTCAATCACTCTCGGTCTGTGCCTTCTCAATTTCGCTGACAAAGTGAAATCTTGTGAGCAAAGTGGTACGAGTGAGAATGCGATTACCTCCTACACGCCATCTTGTTAGGTGAATACTAAGAGATACTAGTGGGCAAAATAGAGCAAAGCGTCAATCCCCGTGAGCTACGAATGTACGAAAAAGGTATCGCCAGATGATTATGCACCAGCCGAGTAGATTTGTTGGGTGGAGTTACAACAACTGCCATATAATTTGAGTTGTTGGCTCTATACAGTTGCATACATTTTGTTCAACCCCCTAAAGGTTGCGAATAGGTCGACTCGAAAAGGGCACATTTTACCTGTGAGACAAATAATGAATACTGCAGAGTATTTGAATCACAAAGCTAGGGTCAGTCGGGATCAGCAAGTATCAGAAAGCGAGAGATTCACTAGGAATGAGCAGGGCCTTTCTTTAGCTGTCTACCTCTTGAACAGAACAGTGCACTACCTCTCTCAATTTGATGATATTCGGATGTGGCAGCTTCTTCAATGCTTTCACCTCTCGCAATGCTGTCGCCTCTTCCCACGTTTTAAATTTCTTCTTCATCCTAAAAAGATGTGAATTGCAAATGCAAGCTATTTTTAGTACTTGTTTTGTTTTTGGGTAATTAAAGGCTTTGTTCCAAAACTCCGCCTTTTTCCGAAATTTTCGATTCGCATGTCTAAGCTTTTTACGAATATTTTCCGCTCGTATCTTCTCTGAATTTCCACTTTTTTCCTGCAGTGTTCCTTTTTCAACTATCTATGTATATATCATACTTTTAATTATTATACTTTACGGTTCATCTGGTTTGGGATGGGTTTATTATTGCTCTGTTTTACTCAATTCGAGGTGAACATTGCTTTTGAGTAGAAATAGGTTTTGGAAAAACTTCACAAGGACTACAATGAACATTACGGGTTTTTGAATAAGAACCAGTGTTTCAGTTAGATCCTTTCAAAATTATATTTGTTGTTGATCTTCGTATCCATACGGCTAATAATTCAACAGCTACACTCCACTGTATATTGTTTTATTGCTCAGGAGGAGAAACCCGTTTGCAACGTCGATGCAAAAAAAACCAGAAAAAAAGCTATTAAGAACAAAGCATTAGCAACTTTCTCAGGAACTGTCAAAAATACTATGGGTTTTTATGAGGTATAACAATATCAGGCACAGTTGCTAAAACGACTTGAATTGTGGCTGGAAACTTAAAAACAAGTACAGTCAACAGACTGCAGCTGAAATTGGCAAAATGATAAGCTTGTGTGCAATTACAATGCTGGTCAATCACTCTTGTACCACAGGAAACCGCCCGCCTCATCTGCCGCGCTGCCCCACCTACGTATGCGACGCATCAGACCAGCTGGAAGCTGTTGTTGTCAGGCGGTGTTTCCCACTGTTTTCATTGTGTCTTTGCCTTCACAGCGAAATGCTTGTGAGAAAACACTAGCGAAACATCATTACCAATAGCGCCCGACACCGACAACAACAGCACTCAGTTGGTGCGCCGCATAATGACGGTAGTGCACCGCGGCAGACCAAACGACCGCGGTTCTGTGATGCAAAAGTCATTGTACATATCATAGCTTTTTTCATGATGAGAACGTCAAACTATTAGGTTGTTGCAAAATTAATTGCCGAAATGGACCCTTTACTTCGGAGTGCTGTAACTTTGCCCAAACTCCATTTTTCTCATCAGTTAAGCAACTGTTCGATTCGGCGGATTTTGCTCGACAATTCAGCTGTAACTGCACGCCTCTATAACTAAAACTGAGATCACAAGAATTCGCAAACTTTCGGAAGGCAGTTTCAGCATGATTCAGATCAGCAATCTGCTGCTGTCGCAGGATTGTATCTGGAACTCGTATCTGTATCTGGAAAAAATTATGTAGAGTAAGGTAATGGACTGAGGAATGAATGCATCGAATGAAGACCTCGATGCCTCACTGATTCGGTTTTTGCCGGATGAATTTTGGAATGTAAGGATTAGCGTTATCCTGGAGCAGCCGTAGACGGGCTTGGTTGCCTTGGCGATCAAAATCAACGAAAGAAACATTTGCGATCGGATAGCCCATTGCCCATTGAGAAGAGGATTCCAAACCAAAACAAACGCAAGAATATCGCTTATCTCCGACGAAGAGTGATCGAGTTTGAGGTCATTAACCATAATCACCCGAAAATCGCGTCGGCTCATGATTTGTTTGCGACCTTATAAAAACCCTCAAGAAAGAGCTAGTCAGAATATTCAAGAAGCGTTCAAAGGAGGAAGAAAAGCCCTACCAGGTGGTTACATAAGTTGGGCTGAAGTTGTTCAAACTGAGCGGGAGCGAAAAGTTTAATTGAGCATACCCAAAACGGCAGTTATTTTTGCAACAACCTGATAGTTTGCAGTTACTTTACCGCTTTAAAGCTTGTTTGCAAGTTGTTTCTGGAATATCCTGTCTGTAACTTGATCGAGCTGCTCTGGTTATGCAATCTCATTCGCTTCTAGCCTGGCGCTCTCCTCTAGCCGCAATTCCCTTGTTGATGAGTGAGAAGTATTCTGCTCATTGAAAGTTCAAATCGCCTCGCAAACACCTTAGAGTGCTCTTCTTGTCTACAACGTACACATCTCTACAGTACTTGCCTTTTTATGGCCACTTTATCTCCGGTGTCGATTTTCTTCGCCAGGAGCACCTCCCCGAATGTGCCATCACCCAGTCTTTTCGTCATGTGGTATCGATCGGCTAGCGTCGTCATGGGGCCTGAAACGACTTGGGAGCAGATGTTTCGTAGTTCATGGATGTAACGCCCAGATGCTGAAGCCGGTGTTTTCCAACTGGTTCACCGGCGAAAGCAGTCATTCTCAGCTTTAATTGCAGATGGAGTATTGTTTACGTTACGGCTTGATGGATGAACTATGCATATCGTCCTCTTATGCGCGTTAGTGCCGCACGTAGATCCGGACACTCCCGGAGTTCGTTCTGCATAAGTGCTGCTGACCTTAGTGTCAATACAGAGTCGGCTGAGGGCAGGAGAGGAATTGAGGGGTTGGGAGGGGAGAATGAAAATTTGCAGGAGGTAGCAGCAAACAGGAGAAGGCGAGAAAAAAGCCAGAGAAGTGGAAATGTTCTCGTATTGAAAACCTGGAATTGGTATAGTTGATTATTTCGAGGGGCTCTTTCTTCATATATTCTATTGTTTCCCATGACTTGTAAAGCATCAGCCAGATTAACAGGT
Source organism: Ancylostoma caninum (assembly GCA_037903475.1). Classification (NCBI taxonomy): domain Eukaryota; kingdom Metazoa; phylum Nematoda; class Chromadorea; order Rhabditida; family Ancylostomatidae; genus Ancylostoma; species Ancylostoma caninum. The sequence continues at coordinate 334,806 of JBAJFG010000163.1, forward strand.
ACTTCGAACAAAAACCTCAGGTTTTTTTTTGGGTTTGAATTCCCTGCTCAGAAGAAGGTCCATCCCCTTCAACGGATGCAGCTACAGTTTTTAGCCTGGGTACATCATTGAGTTCCCTACGATAAGCGTGATGGTGAACTCAAATTTACCCTTTACATGACACTAATCTAATGTTTACTCATGTATGGCGTTGTTTATACCCAGCTGCTTGCCACAGGTATAGACAGACTTCAAGGCCTGGATACATCATTGCCTTGCCTAAAGGTAATCGTCCCCTTAGGTATGGCAATGATGTATCCAGGCCTTGAAGTCTGTTTCCTTGGCTTGATTTGTGTCTTTTTTTTAAATTTCGAAGTGTAAATGCAGGAAGTGAAAAGGACTAATGATCTTAATCAAAAACAGCCATTCTTATATTATTATATATCATTATATTATTCTTATATGATGAGCAATTGGGTCGATTCGTTTGGTTGCCTCACGCACACTGCAATTTAAATCTATGACTTGATTACTCTTTCATTCCTCCAATAACCCCTCTATGGTCCCTTCTTTATATGCCTTCTTTGCGAAGGGTTGCATTGTCTCCACAATGTATATAATAAATCAATAAATAAATTCTGAAAACGCATGAAAACTAGTGTCATGAGGGATGAAATTTTCCACTTTTCTTTCTACTCCATAAATCTTTGTTAGAGAGAGAAGCAAGAGATACTTAGGAAGATTGCAACTGTCTGCTCTATCCTAACAATTCTCCAATCTACTGCTGTCTTCTTTATTGAATTTTTTAAAAATCAAAGAATTATGAAAAAACGCTAGTTTTCATTGAAAAGTTGAGTTTAATGATTGCTACTCATAATATGTCTTTCAATATTGTTCTTTTTGAAACTCCTTGACGAAATTTGATTGTTCTTTGAAATGAGTTCATTATGAGGTTTGGCTAGTTAACGACCTGTATTATACAAAAGCACCAGGAATCTCAACGAGAGTTTCTTTGCCTTGAGAGTCATTTTAACTAATTTTGGGTTGTGAATCTAGTACTTCTTCTACTTGGATAACTAATAAATGTTTTGGTAGAGCATAGAGAATAAAATAATGATAGATTTAGCTCGTCAGTGCAGAGTTGCATTTTGCAGTAATTCCAAGAAAACTATGTCGGGTGGCAGAGTTTCTCGGAGCCCCTGCTTGAGCTGCCGCTGTAGCTGAGGACGGAAACGGTACAAGGCATCTTAAAAACCGTGTTATGTGAAAGTGCCAATACACAGCACTTGCTGAACGTTGTCGTGACAACCGAACCTTTCTTTAGTGCTCCTTTTTCTATGGAATATGTTCTTATTCCTGCTAAGTGGGGCCCTCGTTGTAGTATTCGAAAGAACTGAGAGCAATTAAGCTCTTTTCATAAATACGATGCCTATGTTCTTGTATCAGTCGTTGAAAAATGTGTTCATAGAATTACTTACATATGGCTTAGGGATCTGCAAAATTTAGCTCGCACTGGAACTACGGTTTTCTAAGTAGTGTGAATGTTCGACCTTCTTTGAATTTCGGCATAGTCAATATATGTTTGTCAAAATAGTTGGCTTGAATAGCTTTAGCAGTGAACCAAGGCTGCTACAGTTTCAAAACGTTAGCCGGAACTAAGAACTGTAACAATCCTGATTCTGTATTTCTCTTGAACAAATTCGGCAGCGTGGAAGAACGAGTGAGAATCTGCTCTTACAAGTTGTCTCATCTGTTATCCAAGGAATTCTGTGTGAGGTTTCATAAGTAGCGCATGTCTAGGATTAGACCATCATACATTGATTTCTTTTTCGAATAAGTAGCATGAAGCTGAGTTCATTTATTTATTGTTCACTACACTGTCTTTCAAAGTGACGTCAACAAGAGAGGACTAGCAACTTGTGGAGAATTCTTCGGAACTTTCAATGAACAGGTCAATTGATCTGGAATTGCAGGTTAAATTTAGTGTTATGTTTATGTCTAGTGAAATTATAACCCGTAAGAAGATGTTGAATAGTTAAACTCTTTACCTAACTCTTCGTATAACCACCTGGACTGATACATTTAGATGGAAGAATTACTGTGCAGTTTGAGAAATAGAGGGATGTCTTGCAAAAAAAGCTCAAACAAAATCCTTGGACGGTGCTGTGCAACACCTACGCGGCATAATATTATGTTGCCTTTTTATTTTACTATTTCACTAGCTTTTACTAATTTGTTATATTTTTTGAATGGCATTTTCCTGTCTCTCTTGAGTATCCATTATTAAGAATTTGCCTTTGTATGGTGGCTTCTTGCTACAGTGGAACCCATTTTCCAACATTAATAATGATTGCGCAAGCAATATTCCACCGTTAGGGCTGTGAAAATGGCGTAATTTTTCGTCTCTGACCATTTGGGAAGTAGCGTTAGGTAAAAATCTGGTGGATATTTGTTGCATTTTGGTGGAAAAATGGTGTTGAATTTCACAAAGGTCCTGCTCACCATGCTGAACAGTGTTGGATTTCACAAAGGTCCTGCTTACCATGCTGAACAATCCTGCATAGTTGAAGGAAATGAAAAAAGGGGAAAGGTGCACTGTTTGTGCAGTACTAATGCTGTATGTATCCGTGATTCAAAGGTCGGGTCTTAAATTTGGGTCTTCAAGAAAAATATTTGGAAAATCAAAATCAAATTGAGAAGGGATTTCAAATTTACTATTTGTTGGAAATTTTCCAAAAACTTGTCGACTTTCGCTTCTTTTGTATTTGTTCATATGCACAAAAGAACACCTACACCATGATATGACCTTTCCGCGAATTTATCTCCTTCTTTCTGCAAGCGATTAGGAAAGCAAGCCGCAGCGATTGATTCTCGAAAAACTCTCCCCTGTGTCCGGCAATTTGACACAAATTGTTGTGTACTTAATTCTGAATAAGTTCTCATGCTTGTTCTTCAGGTCCAAGCAACAATTTTGGAGTCAAAAGGAATTTTGTTCTGAGAACTCGATGTGAACTTTCAGCTCTATCAATCGCACGTGAATACAAGATCTATGGCACAGCTATTCTAGCATTTTGCTTGACTGCCATAGCAATGCGCCACATCTCATTTATTGAAAGTCCCTTGCCTACTGCCGCCACCAGTTTGCAAGCGTAGGCTCAATGCAGTTTTGTACTGAAGTGCCAAAGATATAAAAAAAAGACTGAAGAAAAAATTACAGCAGGGTTCCGCGGCATGATTTTCTGGGGCAGAATGTCGCACTCCAATACTTCAAAGTTACTGCACCGAGTAACCGAGTTAGTGCAATGCGCTCCGATGCCCCTAATAACTCTCTAATGCCCTACAGGAAACCTGCAGCACCACTGCACCGTTTCTAAGACTTCAAGAATTTATCTACACCTAGGTTTTGAACGTAATGCTTAGGGGAATACGAAATTTCGCGTGCTTTCCCTGGCAAAGTAATCTTTTTTTATAACAAATAGTTAGATAACACTGAGCCACCTATAAACTGCACATGATTGCGAACGAAAATCTGTCTTTCGAAGCAGTGTCCCACCTCAGAATCCATTCTGTGCTCTTTTAATGCCAAAATATTTTTTCAGGCGGCGGTTATCTCAAAGTTAGATCTACATTATCCTTATCAGAAATACGAAAAAAACCAAGCTCCTTCTTTTGCGGTGAATTCAAGGTGCCCGTTGTGACATCTGCTGCACAACTTGTGGCATCATTCCCAAGGGGTATCCAGATTTCTCCACAAAAGACGCTATTGATTAGTGGTTTTTTTTTGTAGTTTTGTAGGAAATCATGTTTACCATTGTACTCGCGTCGCTGGCTATTCTTTTGGTGAAAAATCTCAACATTGATTATTAGATGGGACACTGCTTCAAATTAAAAAAAATCGGAACCAAAATGAGGGGTTAGAGTATACAGGTCAACACAAGCTCTCGATTTTATTTGCTGAAGTTTTCTTTTCAAATCAGCGACTTTTTCGCCCCTCTACCTCCTTCCACGGCGTCCTCCACTGGCTAAATGTGGTTATTTTCCACGTTGTACATTTTATGGCTCTTATGATGCAGTACTCTGTTGATGACGAAGAAGGTCAACCGAGAAGGGAGTGGTCGGCGAAGCTTCGAATTTTAAACATAGTGCTAGTTAGTTGAAATAGACATTTGAAAGTGTAGATAAGAATACATGTACTAGTTGGATGGAATTGAGTGAACGAAGTTCAAATGATTTAGAATGAGTAAATGAATCATCTCCTTCATCTAATCATTTGAAAAAAAATCTTACTCAGGTCCCCACTCAAACCTTTCGCTGATTTGAGAAGACGTTTCACTTTTGTGTGCGTTCAGGTTCAAGTATGACATAAACATTTCAATATTTTGACGCGTCCATTTTTTAAAGTTTCGCGGGAAAGTGTATGTTCACAGTTGGCGCACCGACGAACTACAGGCTCCATAAAAAGTATTTACGGATCTGTGGGAAACGTAACACATGAAAAAAATCATATGTAAGTAATATAGGCTATCTCTTAACGGATACAGAAAGTCCATTATTGCTCAGACTGGGCTCCCTTCTTGTGAAAACACCCTGAAAGACGCCGGGGAGAGTGCACTGCAGGTGCCGCGCAAGTATTTAAAACCTACCTTCATACTATGAACATAAATCGGTGTTGAGGGGCTTAATACATATTACTGTCAAAAGAAAAAAAGGTCTTAAACACTGAGGCCAACATTCAATTTGTAAAGGGTCCACTTCTTTCAAGTTGCTTGAAGTGCATTGACATTATGAAAATTTCCGTCTCTGTCAATGGACCCACAACAAAATCTAAACGAGAACATAATCTCAAGAAACACAAAATTCATGCATAGACCTGTGGAGAGAAGCATCTGCGGTGTGCTGCAGATATTTTTTTCAATTTTTGTTACCTCTTCAAGTAATGTTTGAATCAATCTTTTACTCCCTTGACTCGGCTCAATTCTAACTTCACGACGAGACTTCTCGTGCTTTGGCCGGATTTGGCTTTACTGCAAGAGACGAAATTTGTGCAGTTCCCGACAGTAAGAAGGGCTTCATACTGGTGCGGAAGTGGCTCCCTTACTACACGATTATTAGTGAGGACTCTATATGAAGGGCTAGGTGGCTAAGACCTACCCACCCTATTACTGAACATGAAGCTCCTGAGGACTGCTTTGTTCGAGCCGTGGAACAAAGTTCTCTTGGCTACTTGCTGCGCAACTGCTCTGTGCTCCCTCGGAGTATCTGTGGAATGGACAATATTTCAAACAAGAGTGTATTCTTGTAGTCGTTCATATACAGTACCGGCCAAAATTATATAGCCTTTTGGAGTCTCTTCCGTTTCCCTCATAACTTCATTTAGAGTAAAGCTTCGAAGCTCATATTTTATGGGTGTTGCAGGCACTCCCATGTTATAGAAAGGGCATGAAATCGAACCACTTTATCAACCAGTTTCCTTTAAACAAAGTTTTCATTTACGAAGTCAAAATCTTGAACTTCACAGCATGTACAAAAGATCACAGAAGGGCTTTTATGGATAGTATTTGAACAAGAATTGGACTACTCGTAATAGATTCGACTCATATTTAGATGAACACGTGTGCTTTCAGATCATTGATCAAGGTATACGAAGCAGATTTGAGTTCATTTCAGCATTAAAACAATGTAGGAATTTCCTCCAAATTAGCCAACTCTTGCTTGCTTACGATGTTGATTCGGTTACAATGCAACCAGAAGTGCATGTTACAAAAAGTTACTTTCCTTTCTTTCCCTGCAAAGCTTCACTCCACTGAAAGTTATAAAGGAACATTCAAAAGGCTATATAATTTTGGCCGGTACTGTATGTACATTACTTTAATTATGTTTGTTTGAATCTCTTTCGCGCATTACCTCCCTAGTATACTCGTTTTAGGTGCATCAACATTTTTAACGGACCATGTAGTGATATCCTTGCTAGATAACAATTCCATCCCTCACTGTCTGTAGTACGTGTGCCGCGCATTAGTGGCTATCTTAGCAGGAATTTGCTGTGCGCTGAGGTGGATGCCGGCAGAGTTACTTCCATTACAACGAAAACATTTGGGCGGAGCAGAACCTGTCCGGTCCTTTGATCACGCTCCTTTGATAGTTGAGGAAGTGAAGAGGTAATTTTGGGATTAGACCGGAAACAAAACACGCATGACCTACGATGACAGAGACGGCGCAGAAGGCTCTCAACAATCCAAAGAACGTCGCAAATCAAACAAGGTAGACAATTAGACCTTCTAAGGCCGTATAGATGTTGAAAATTTTGTAGGATCCATAGACACTGGTCATTAAACGACTGTACTTCTTAAGCAGCACCAGATCACCTATGTTCTAGTCTTCAATAAGGGCGAAACGCCCTGGAGGAGGAAATCAAGAACTGCGATAATGCGACATAGAGGGAAGCAAAAGCACGCAGACGCAAGCAAAAACATGCTTATTACTGCTTCGAGGCCAGTGTTTTCCCCACCTGGTAAGCGAGTCGTTCAAGCAGCTTGAGCAAGAGAATGTCATATCATTTAGAAGGGGCAGAAGTTTTCATAGGATTATGCGGGTAAAATTCGTTGAGACTGCAATTTAAGTCTAGATTTCATCTTTAATTTCAATTTTATAATGGTTTCATTTCTCTTTGAGAAGAATCCAATATAATTTTGCATTACAGCGTGGACGTAAGGAAATAATGAAGTGGTGCAGAGAATTAGAAGTATGAAGTGTAAATGTAGTGCAAGAAAGAAACAAAGGCAATTCAATATCCATCAAATTAAGGACTAACCCAAGGCAAGGGGTGATCGCGGACACAAGAGAGGAAGCGCTGGCCGCGGTGTATTGGCGTTGCCAAGGAGATAGAGCAAGGGAAATAGCACGTCGCCACTTCAGACGGCGACCAACGACGTCAGATGCTCCTGAAAAGGCCACAACGAGTGGCGAGGATTATGGGAATACCCCTGGCTTACCGTTTGTTTTGAAGCTGAAGCCGACTGTTCCGCGGGAGTTCCTAGGGCGCTGATTGTGGCAATGGAATTGCTGTTGGCAAGGAAATGAGCGAATGAGTTCCCACCCCACCCCAGTAATCCGCAGAGCTCCACGCTGCTACAAAGCGGATTGTGGATTTGCATGAGCTTGTTGGATGTGTAGTATATGTATGAGTGTTACCCAAGGCTATCATTAAAGGGGTGGAGATGAGGGTGGATGGTGCTCCGTATCTATTTGCTTCAATGCACCTAAGAGGGTTCCAAAATCAAACTAGGAAATGTAGAGCATGAATTCCGCCTCCATACTCCGTGTTACATGATTCTACTCATTTCGCGATGCGTAACGGGATGACCGATTGTTCTTCTACAACGAAAGCTAAATAGCTTTCCGAATGAGGTCCTGCTTTCCGAACGCGAACACAGAATGCTTCTTCTCCTAGGGCCGTATGCATAAACATCCCCACAAGGCAGGAAAGGGGATCGAAGGTCCTGTAAAGTATTGGAGCCATCCCAAATGATGCTTGTACCATTGCCCATATAGTGAACCACCCACGGATCCTTAACATATTGTCGAAGAGTTGGACTAACTGCGCCTCTCTTGTACGTTCGCGGAGCGAGAACATCTACTGGAAGGAGATGATGAACATCCCCTACACAGGATCACAAGGGATAGTGCTACCTAGCCCATTAACACCCAGGGCTGGGATTCATGAAACGATAACCAAGCAAACCCAGGCTAGCAAACCAAGTTTTGCGGTCTGCGTCTCTTATTACTACGTAATCAGTAAGATAACCAGTCACGCTAGCCATCCTTGATTTGCTTGATTATCGTTTCATGAATCCCAGCCCAGATCCGAATTCAACACATCTCCATATATGTAGTAGTCAGCCCGCATATTTCTTATTCTTATATTATACTTTTGCAGTTTCTGTCATTGTGACCTTCCTGCAATCTCATTTCCACATCGAAATACCTTACAAGCTAGGTTACCTTAGAAACCCTTCGCAACGACTGTTTTTGCATCTGAATGTATACATTAATGCTTCCATATTTCCTTCTCTGAATCTTATTATTTTGTTTTGATTGCGATTCCATCCCATACAATTTGTACTCGACTATAGTTTCATCTCTTTTCTTTTACTGGAGAAGCATTACGATGTAAGCAAGAAGCCCTAAACTGTGTCTAGCAGTTTTCTATTGTTTTTTGTTTGCTGTTTTGCTCCTATACTCTTTTTGTATCTTTTTCTGCTGATCTGATCGACGGAATTATGAGGTGAAAAAAGTGTGATGAAAGAAGGCTTGAACTTATTTACAGGTGCTACTCTAAAAAAAGAGCAAAAAATGTCCGTGAGAAAAACCTCTAAAAAAGGAAGGAGGTTTTCAGATAAAGTTGGTATTTTGTTGTATTTTGTGACCTCATGAGAAGCAGAAATTTTGATTATTTCCTGAAAACCTCTAGCAGTGAAGACCCGTACATATCAACATACTCTGTATGGTCTATATTTCAATTTCCTCTTCCACGATTTTCACGGCTTTCCTATATTCTCATTCTTTTTCACCTCCGGGATTTCTTTTTTTGGAGGTTGTCATTTTCATTTTTTTCTGTATAGAAGGGCAAGGGAAATGTTTTGCACCCACACATTCCTTTGTTCTCCTTACTCTACTGAATTATACTCTGATTGTTCGCTCTTCGAATGCACTTGATTGTTATTCTCTTGATGCATCTATTTTAAAAAGTTTTGATGCAATTGTAGTCCGCACATGAGATGAAATCGCTGAGATGTAATTACATACGTGGTTACACCAAGAAATTGCTCATTTTCAGGCAATCAGCGCGGAATCGTCGCAGAGATGACGGCAGGGGACGTAATTGTGGTGACGGGATTCGGGCCTTTTGGACAGTTTTCCGAGAATCCCAGCTCACAAATTGTTGATCAGCTGGCTGAGAAGAAAATTCCAGGTGAATGATATGTCCTAGAACTGAGGGAACAAATGTTTGGAAGGGAATTTCGCAAAATCAGCATCAACTTATACAGCGGAGGGTTGTAATTGACGCGGTTGGCATTTGGAGTGACGTTTCCGCAGCCATTGAGGTGGACCCATAAATGTCCGTCTAGGGGTGGAATTTCGATGATGATTTGTGGTTGGTTGCAAAATGACATGTTGAAGATCTTCCCCCATCCACAGAATAGTTAAGATTAACCTGATGAGGAACTTATTCTGAATGGCGAATCAGACAAAATGTTGCTTCTCTCTGATCTATTTTATTTATGAACAGAATCGCCATTGTTCTACAATCGACCTGAATTAAATACAGTTCCTCTCGAGTATAGCAATACCATCCGATCTGACCATAAAGTTCGCAGTATTCCAGTCGTCACCTGAAGTTTTCAGCCCATTCGAGTGAGCACATCGACTAATTTTGAGTTGCTTGATTTCATGTGAATAGAATTTCCAATTTTGTCCAAAGGTATAGGCGACGAATTCCTTGTGGCGAAGATAGAGGGCCTCTCATTTTACAGGGTGACTCAAATTTATGGTACAGCAAGCGTTTTGGCTTTGAAGGAATTCATCTTGTCTTAAAAACTCAACTGGAAGTCTTTTCCGGATCTTTCACTAAGGTTGTTATGAACAAAGAAATAAATAGGATTAACCACTGAGAAGTTTTGATCTGAAATCAGTCACGTCTAGAATTACTAGCTGATATTGACTTCACTTTCTAGTCACGCGAGAAAGCCACTCTGGAGGACAAAGCGTGACCAAATAGCCAGTACCTCATTTGGAATGTCGAATTCTTTGTTTTTGCTGTCCACGCATCGAGAATCGCCCCCCCCCCCCCCATAGAACTAAAATGGACATGCAAGGTGCTGAGATCGAAAAACAACCCTCTCGTTCCAGGATTTGATGGCACATTGGTGACCGAGAAGATGAGCGTCACCTACGCAGAGGTGGAGGATACCGTGAAGAGGCTGTGGGCAGAACATAAGCCTAAAGTAGATCCTTTATTCATTTAACGATTTTGTCTTGATTTTCTCTTTTTGATTTCTCCTGCGAAGCAACAGAAATATTTGTCTTCATCTGTACTGAAATCATAAATGTCTTTCTTGGCGATGAAAGTATTGTTTCAGCTGGTTGTGCATATCGGAGTTCATCCTTGTAACCGTCATATCAAGCTGGAACAACGATCATTCGGACGAGGTTACACCAGCTATGACAATAATGGTAATGTTCTTGTGATCATCACGTAAAGGAAAAACTCGCAGATTCATCAGTCACCTGTCAATATGCACATTTCATACAGCTGACAATCGAATAACTAGGTAGTGCGCTTCCAGGCTGCGTTCCTATGGACAACGTGTGCCCAACCTGCTCCGGATGTTCAGATTCTGTTCGCTACACATCCATTGACTGTTCTGCCATCGCTGATCAGGTTGCCGAAGAACTTGGGTGCAAAGACCTGAAGATAACTGCTTCAGATGACCCTGGGCGGTGAATGGGTTGTGCATAAAGCCTGTATACGGGCATTTTTAGTCCATTTCAAGAGAGTCCACGATTGACGTCCCAGTTTCAGGTATTTGTGCGCCTACTCATTCTACCTCTCCCTTTCTCATGATGAATCTCGTAGTCTGTTCATCCACGTCCCTCCATTCGACTCCACATGCACTTTGGAAGTAGTCACTGCAGCAGTGCAGAGGACAATAGTTGCTATTCTGAAAACCCTAGACTGATATTGTCACTTTATGTAACAGTTTGACATCATCACTTTATACAGCGATTTATGGACCTTGGTTATGATAGTCGGAGAGGCTAACTGGTTGCTCTGAGGCATATTCTCTGTGATACCACTGATGACATACTCAAATGTATATATGTTTGATGATTAGAGTGCGGAAAAAGTTTTACCGACCTAGAGCAGTTCGTGGAAACCTAAAATATGTGTCGTTCTAGGCGCGGAGTAACAGTAGCAATTTCGCATTTCATTCTTGTGTCTTTGAGGTTTTACAGGTGGAACACTTGATTGGAGGTTACGTTTTGGCGTTATCGCCGTCCTCAGAGATCTGCAATTAATCAGAGTAGTAATTTTTCCGCATTACGCATTGTGGCATTAATTTGTAGGCAAGGGTTCTGTTGATTCGTTTATAAATAGGCTGCTTATGCACATAAATGTTTTTTTCTAGAATGTTTGTACACACGAGACACCCCCCTCCTCTCAGCTCAACATTGCAACTTTCTGCAATTTTTTCACGAAATTGCGAAGTTATTTTCGCTTTGTAGAAACAAAAATAAACTTTCCTTTTCTGCCCATTATGTGCAATGAAAGAAACAAGACCTCTCAAACTTTTTCATTAGATATTTCCTACTAGAACAACTAGAAGAACAATAAACTTCAAAGAAAAATTCCAACGACAATCAGTACTTAATAAAAATGGAAAGAACCTTCGAGAACTACGAAAGAAAATATAACTCTAACGAAAGAAGTCTGGGCTTTATATGGGAAGGAAAATTGCTATCGCGTCGCGAACGTGTTAAATCAAACTTGTTGAAAGTGAATGCTCTTCCTTAATCGATCTCTAGTCACTCATAATCGATTTGCGATGTCCCCCTAAAAGATCTTGAACAGAACAATCTTGTCGGTGACTTGGAACTTGTGAGTAGATGACAGTAAATAGATTCTGAAAGCATAAGGCGAGAATTCTGAGAACTTATCTTAAAGGCAGCACCCACGGAAACTTTCGTTCCTTAGGTCTTGATCTAGTCGTAATCCAATCGGTAGCCGAAGTGTTCCTGTTAACCGTTCCGTGGAACAGTATTTTCGATTTTTCGACATTGCCAAAAGCTTGCGAGAAAATTTTAGCGAGTCAAATGATCAAGCATCCAGTTCGTCAACTACGCTTCCAGCAACACTCAGCCTCTAAGACTTCTGATAGACTAGAGAAAGACTTATACTTCAAGACGTTGGAAGTCAACTGAAGATATCATTCCAGTTTACACGTAGTATAGTTTCGTTGCTGACTGCGAAACGACGGATGCAATCCATGCGGCACACCCGTTGATCAAGAAGCATCGCGGGAAGCAGAAGCCACTGCATCTAACATTCTTCGATCTGAAGAAGACCGCGTTCCTCGCGGAATCAATCTGTGCTGGCACGACGATCGTGAAGAGCTCTTCGAGTGGTTCATCGGCGGCATTTCCCATCTCCGTGGGGGTACATCAAGGGTCAACCCTCTCCGTAACTTTTACCCGTCGTCATGGGCATTGTTACGAGGAACCTCCAGAGGCCGACTCAGTGGACTCTGTAATACGCAGATGAAGTCATGATCGTATTAGAACAAAAGAGGACCTTCAGAGGCAGTCGAAGGCCTGAAACGAGCTATGTGCGGGGCGGTCTCCAGTCAACGTCAAAAAGGTTGAGTACATGACGAACAATATGACTGATCTCGCCAGCATCCAAGTTGATGGTAAAAAGCTCCCAATAAGCGACTCCTTTATGTATCTCGGCGCTTCCTCTGCAACGAGAAAATATCGGTTCGCTCCAAGTCAAAGGTGTTTCGAGCAGTGAGTGGTTCGATCCGTTTATTTTATGGTGGAGTGTTACGATGGATGGATGGTACCACGCGCTTCAGTAAATTGTTGGAGAATTCTCAACATTTTGTAACAAACTTCATGAAAGTGTACCTATATCACCTCCAACTCTGTGATCAAACCCAATTTTTTTTTTCAAAATTCTTCAATAAGTTCTCTGGAGATCTTCAAGTTCTTTAGGTCATTTTTTTTTGTGAATCCCGAGAAAGGCAAAAAAAAACTCATGTTGCATTCCCATACTAAATAATGTTCTCTTCAATTCTCATTCAACATTCTCATTCAACATTCTCATTCATTGCAGTGGAGGTCGATGTGGCCCGAAACTACTAGAGGGGGCGCCTTTCGTTGGCGTATGATGTCCATTGGAGAATTCCTAGACAGCGAGAATAGCCTGCCATGGGCGGGGTTTAGGGTCGAAATTTGAATGTCACGGATTTCGTCGAAACTGGCATTATTTGTTAGATCCTGTCGAAACAATCGAATGATCTTACTTCTTATTAAATGGCAGTTCATGTGTGTGTGTGTGTGCGTGTGTGCACGAGAACCAGCGATCAAAAATGGGAAATACCTGTACCATTGTGTTCAGCGCGTCGAGTTATGCATGAAAATGTGGTAAATTTTGATTTTTACCTTGATTTACAGGAGTTTCAGGCCACTTTTGTCACGTTCCGACATGTTAATGGCCAACAGCTGTTTTGATCACGGTCGGAATGAATGAGATAGGCTTTTGATTACAGGACCGTATAAAAGGAAAGAGAAGGGTAGGACACCTCTATAACGAAGAGGAGGAACCAGGCGAACGAGGGATGACACGGATGAGGGTTACGCCTTAGGATAGTGTTAGAGGTGGGCCGGCGGTGTGATAAGGATACTCCGGCGTCCAAAAGCGGGGAAACGGCTGGAGTCGGGTACAACGGCGTGATAAGGGTGCGCCGGCGACCAAAAGCGGGGAAACGCCTGGAGTCGGGTCCAACGGCGTGATAAGGGTGCGCCGGCGTCCAAAAGCGGGGAGACGCCTGGAATCGGGTCCAACGGCGTGATAAGGGTGCGCCGTCGTCCAAAAGCGGGGAAACGCTAGGAGTCGGGTCCAGTGGCGTGATAAGGGTGCACCGGCGTCTAAAAGTAGGGAAACGCCGTTGCCAGAAATTGTTGGAAAGGAGCTGTCCATAGTGGGTCAGTGGTTCCATGCACTGCGATAAAGAATGCTTCTCTGTGGATAGTGTCTGTTCATCTACCTGCAACAATCTTATCTGAGGACAATGAGAATGTGCGAGCGAAGCGAGCACGAAAAGAAGCCTGAGAGTCCGGCGTCAGCCGGACGATCAGGCTGGTGTATTCAAAATTCGGCTTCAGCTAGTGCTCGCCGCAAATTCCGCTGCTGCTGAACAATGGACAACGGACCTCCTTCTGCTGAAGGACCCCTGCCGATTTGCTGCGAGGCTATGTGGCGCGACCCCAGGTGGCGAATAGGGGGTTGATCGCGGACCAAAAGCAGCCATGCGCTTGCCCTGCGACGCGGGTCGATCTAAGGGATGGACTCCTAAGTTCTGCAGTGTTGGACTCGATTCATATGGCCGGCATATGAGTGTGAACATGCACTCATGCGTATTGGTGAGTGCAAGTGCTTGTTTGTAGGTTGTACTGCGCATAGGGTCCTACCAAAAGCCCGCATTCTAAGGACTGGGAATCACATGAGAGGCGATTTGGGGCAGCCTATAACAAACAAGTCCCTTGTCCATGAGAGAGAATCCCTCCTCTTTTGCGATTCCGGCGTCAAACTTCGCGACAAGTCGGCCGATGAACATCACGTCGCATCAGAATAAAACCATGGTTTGCGCTTTTCAAGGAATTTCGTAAAGGCTAGGGCGTCCTCCGGAGGCGACGCGCTTCACCACTATGGTCCGAGTGTTGCGATAAGTAGGCAAGGATTATTGGCCGTCAAAGGCCGCTTGAAGAAGCGGAAGTACCCCATGATCCGGCTAGCGTCAGTCAACATCGGGACGTTAAAAGGAAGAAGTGAACTTGTCGCGACGGTGAAGAAGCGGAGAGTCGACATCGCCTGCGTACACGAAACCAAGTGGAAGGGAGCAAAGTCACGCGATATCGGCGATGGGTACAAGCTCATATACTACGGCACAAAATCTGGCCGTAATGGAGTTGAGATCATCGTCAAAGACTACCGAGACTTCGTCACCAACGTCCAACGCGTATCCGACCGCTTGATGTCCATCAAGGTTAATGCAGGGAGCAGCGTCCTAAAGATTGTCTCCGCGTATGCACCACACTGCGGATGCACTGATGACACGAAGGAATGTTTCTACCGCGATGTCGATGTACTCCTTCAAAGCTTTGATGAGAACGAAAACCCAATCATCAATGGAGACTTTAATGGGCACGTTGGGTCCGCTAGGGACGGTTACGAGAGATGGCATGGCGGACAGGGTTATGGCAGGCGAAACGAGGAAGTAAAGATGCTCCTTGACCACGCTGAGGCGGCGGATTTGGCTGTAGGGAACACCTTTTTCAAGAAGAAGAATGAACATCTCATTACACATCGTAGTGGAAGCCGCGCGATGCAAATTGACTACATCCTCGTGCATCGCATAGAGCTGAAGAACGTCATCGATGTCAAGGTGATACCCTCGGGTTGTATTGTACCACAGCATTATCTCCTTGTCATGCGCCTCCAACATCGGCGCCCAAAGCGACCACAAGTCTCATCGGAACGAATAAAGTGGTGGAAATTGGCCGAACATCAGGACGCGTTGGAGACAAGCAGACCTGGTGGTCGTCTGAGGGGGTCCAAGTTCTCGTGATGAACAAGAAGAACGCGTGCAAGAAGTGGGCGAGAGAGAGGTCTGAAGACAACATGCGAGAGTATAGAGAAGCAATATCCGAAGCGATGAAGGCAATGCAGCTGCAAAGGCGCAAGGTGCAGAGCCTTGTATGAGGAGTTGAATACCACTGTAGGAGAGAAGAAGATCTACTGTAATGGCGAAGGCAAAACAATGTGCAACGGAAGACCTCGGACATGTTGTGCAAATTAAAGACAACAATGGACGTCTACTCCATCGCCTATCTGATATACTCAGTCGATGGCGCGAACACTACCATGCCACATGCAACGACGAATTCCTGCATCCGCCGATGCCAACAATGAATTTGGTGTCTGGACCAGTACTAACGGCCGACCAGGAGGAGGTTGTAGCTGCTCTAGCAAGGATGAAGAACGGAAAGTCACCCAGCCGAGATAACCTGCCTTCTGAAGTTTGGAAGATAGCGGGAGGTGCAGGAACCCGTTGGCTCTGTTCTTTCTTCAATGAAATGATAGCTGAAGGAAAACTGCTCAACTCATGGACAACCAGCACCACAGTACCTATTTGCAAGGAAAAAGGGAACATCGTAGAATGCACAACTTACCGACCAATTAGACTGCTGTGTCACACGAGGAAGATATTTGAGCAAATTCTGGACAGACGACTCCGCGACATCGTTGATGTAATACGAAACTAGTGTGGGTCAAGGACTGCAGCACAACCGACGCAATTCACGCAGTCCGGCTGCTGACTGAGAAACATCGAGAGAAGAAGAGGATCGTGATGAGCCTTTCTCGTCATCACGATCCTCTTCTTCTCTCGATGTTTCTCAGTCAGCAGCCGGACTGCGTGAATTGCGTCGGTTGTGCGGCTCCAAGAACTTAGGGTCCCATGTCCATGCCGCCACAGCGCCTGCGGATACGCACGCTGTGCAACACGCATAAGAGGGGGCGTGGCCTGCAAATTGCTGAGTAGAGTGTTGGGAGAGTTCCAGAAGGATGTATAAGATGATGAGTTGAACAATATAAATTGTTTAAATTGAAATGAAGCTGTAATTTAAATTTTAGGAAAAAAAATGGCTGATTTTGAGAAATAGAACATCGATCTAGGGGTTATTTGAAATGCTGATTACGAATATGACATCCGTTTTGTACCACAATGCCGTTTTAGAGGTGTTTCAAGCATATACAGCATAATTTAACCACAATTACCATTGCGGCAGTGCTGTTCACGATAAATGCGACAGAGCCACAGTCGTTGAAAAATTTGAGGCTTTGATGTAAAGCAAAGCAAAACAATTGGAATCATTTCTAGATTTGTAAATGTGATGGGCATTTTGCGTATTGTACGTGTTTTTAAAAATATTTTGTATGCAAGTTTCCCGTAGATCATCTGTTCTATATACTTTGTTTCCAGATCGCATATAGTTAATGTGCATAAGTTTTTCGTCAAATTAGCCGACTTCAACTTGAAAAAGTTCCCGTCCTATCAAATAAATTAAAACGAGGAGAATAAAGATGTGGATATGAAACTGTGCGTATTTTGCATAAATCCAAAATTTTCAATCCTTTCCTTACTTTTCACTTAATTTATCCCTGAAATTAGAATTCTCAGCGTTTTTAACGAATAATAACATGTGATGCTTTACCAGCTCCTCACTACATATGATGCTTTATAAGTTTTTTTTTCTAAAATGTTTCCCATCTACATTTACAGCTTCTATTGATTATTAATCCATCGCCAGAGGAGGTGCGAGAAATGCCTAGGAGATAGGTACTGTGCCTGCAGGCGTACCTCAAGGATACAATGCCGTCGCATCGCCACTCCGTACTTGTTTTATTAATATTGATTTTCTGGAACTAAGAATGCAACAGCGGAATGGACCACGATCCCAGAGTGAAAAATGTGAAATTTACTGTCATTTAGTAATATTCATAAGGAATCTCGCTCAAGGCACTTCACTACCCTTTTCAGAAGCAAACTTTTCCATTCATAGAATCCGTTGTTCGTTGTCATGAATTAATTTCCCAACGGTTTCGAAATTCCAACGTGATAGTGGATCAAGCGAGTGAATTTACGCCAAATGTGCCTCCTTCAAATGCAAATCCAGAAGTTTTAGGAAAGAAAGTACACCCATGTCAAGCCTTAACAGTTGAAGAAGGACATCACGTTGCAAAACAGATACTGAATTCGGGACGAGAAAATCAAATAATCTTATCAAGTTTCATACGATTCTGAGGGATATTGTATTCACTAAATACGCTTGAAACACCTCTAAAACGGCATTGTGGTACAAAATGGATGTCATATTCGTAATCAGCATGTCAAATAACCGCTAGATCGATGTTCTATTTCTCTCAAAGTCCTCCATTTTTCCTAAAATTTAAATTACAGCTTCATTTAAATTCAGAAAACTTATAGTGTTCAATTCATCATCTTGTACATTCTTCTGGAACTCCGCCAATACTCTACTCAGCAATTGCACGCCAAGCTCCCCTCTTATGCGCATTGCACAGCGTGCGTATCCGCAGGCGCTGTGGTGGCATGGGCATGGGACCCTAAGTTCTGTTTTCCCGAGAAAGCTTTCGAGAGGGTACCACGTGAGCTGATCTGGCTCTCACTAGGTTCTCACGAATTCCCGGAAGAATACGTTAGGTAGACTCAGCATTTTTACAGGGATTTTACAAGCTTGGTCAGATGTGTTGAAGGGACTTCACCACCGTTTGAACTTTGTGTGCAAGTCCACCAAGGCTCTGCGCTCTCACCTCTTCTCTTTATCCTCTGCATGGATACGATATCGAGCGACCACCAATCAAAGGCACCATGGGCGCTCCTCTACGCAGACGACGTGATGATTGCTGCGAACACTCGGGAGGAACTCCAGCAGAAAGTGCAGGCATGGAAAGACCTGCTGGAACAGTACGGGATGAGGCTTGAGATCAAGAAGACAGAGTACGTCGAGTGTGCAAAGCAAACGCCCGGTACTATCTGCGTTGATAATACAGAACTTCCGAAAGCCTCTGCTTTCAAGTACCTTGGATCCCGAATCTCCGCTGACGGTAGCACTTTAGTTGAAGTTGGATGCCGAGCAAACGCTGCATGGATGAAGTGGAGGGAGGTAACAGGAGTCATGTGCGATAGGAAGATCCCGCTGAAGTTGAAATCAAAGATGTATCGCACAGTTATACGACCTGTAGCATTGCATGGAGAGGAATGCTGGCCTACCACTCTGAAACACGAGCAAACCCTCCATACAATGGAAATGAGGATGCTCCGATGGACGCAGGGACTCACACGACTCGACAGAGTTCGAAACGAAGATGTGCGCTCTCTATGTTTGGAGTGGCGCCGATCGCGGCAAAGATGAGTGAGGCTCGTTTACGTTGGTATGGCCACGTATTGAGAAGTGACGACTTTTCAGTCGCAAAATCAGCCATGAACATCACCGTGGACGGAGGTAGACCGAGAGGAAGACCGAAAACTCGATAGATAGAAAGAATGGAGAAGGACATGTGGTTACTGAAGCTCACAACTGCAAGAAAATGGCGCAACCACACGAAGAATGTCGACCCCAACCCTTGGGAAAATGGCTAGGAAGAAGGAGAAGTTGTTGAAGCATGGGAACGTACTACGTTGTGTTCAAGTGGTAGCCATCGTACTTTATTCCGTGACTGTTGCAGTACATGCGAACACTAGAACAGAGCACCATATAGACGCGATATTGCAAAATAGCTTTTCCGGTCTCAGGAAACACTATCTACAGGCGCAGCCTAAAGGATATGATCAGAACTTCTTCTTCTTCTTCTTCTTCTCCTCAGCGTCTGTCCCGCGCATTCGCGGGGTCCGCTATTTTGGTTCTCCTTCGCCATAGATCGCGATCCTGAGCGTCATCCTTGGTGACTCCAACTTCTTTCATATCCTTGCCTACGGCGTCCTTCCATCGTTTTTTCGGTGCGCCTCTGGGACGCTTGCCGGTAACTTCCATTTCCAGAGCCTGCCGGGTAGGGTGTTGCAGTGATCTTCTCATGACATGACCAAACCATCGCAACCGCTGTGCACGCATTTTTAGCTGTATGGGCGCCGTCTGCATCATTGTTCTGATGTCTTCGTTACGCACCTTATCATATCGCGTAAGTCCACACGCCCATCTGAGCATTCGCATCTCGGCCGTGTTCAACATTCGTTCGTGGGTATTCGACAGCGGCCAACACTCACCGCCGTACATCATTGCCGGCCTCACAACAGTGCGGTAGATCTTCCCTTTCAACACCCTCGAGCACCTTCGATCGCAGAGGATTCCGGTTGATTCCCTCCACTTCAACCACGCACAGGCAATCCGTCCTCTAACTGCCGCATCCACCGTTCCATCAGCACTCAAGACGCTACCCAAATACTGGAATCCCTTGGCCTGTGTAAAAGCAATACCGTTTGCGTCTGAAACGACGTCCTCTTCCTGTGTACTGCTCATGACCTCGGTTTTCTTCAAATTCAACCTCAGACCGGCGTCTGCAAGTGCTGATTGCCACTTCTGGATCTTGAGCTGAATTTCTGCTCTCGAATCTGCAATTAGAGCAACATCGTCCGCATAGAGCAGTGTGTATGGCGGACCTTCCAGGAGATGCTTTACCACTGTGTCAAGTGTCATAATAAAGAGGAACGGGCTCAATGCTGAACCTTGGTGCACCCCCACTGTTATATCGAACTTTGATGTTGTGCCATGTGAAGTGCGCACCCTTGCCGTCGATCCATCATACATGACTTGGACTGCCCTCACCATGTATTCCGGGATGCCTCGTTCTCTCATCACCTCCCAAAGCACTGCACGCGGCAACCTGTCATATGCTTTCTCCAGGTCCAGAAATGCGATATGGCATGGTTTGTTTTTTTCGCGGTACTTTTCCATCACTTGACGGGCGATAAAGATGGCGTCAACTGTCGATCGCTCTGGGACGAATCCAAATTGATCCTGTGCAATTTCCACCATGTCTCTCAGCCTCACATCCAGAAGACGTTCGTAGATCTTCATCGTATGAGCGATGAGCTTGATACCTCTATAGTTCGCACAGTCCATCACATCACCTTTCCTTTTGAAGATCGGCACTATGATGCTGTCCCTCCACGCTTCTGGAATTTTTGCTGACCTAGTGATGTTATTGAAAAACTTGGTCAGCCACTGAAGGCCTGGTTCGCCGAGTGACCTCCATGCTTCCACTGGGATGCCGTCTGGACCTGAAGCTTTGCCAACCTTCATTTTCTTGATGGCCTTTCTCACCTCCTCAATTGTCCAAGGCTGCGTCGGTCCAGCTACTGGTTCCGCGGGAATCTTTTCCTTTCTTGGGAACTCCTTGTTCAAGAGCTGTGCAAAATAGGCTCTCCAACGCTCCTTGACTGCCACAGGATCTCTCAAGACTTCCCCAGCTTCGCTCTTAACAGCTCTGATCTCAGTCACATCTAGGGATGCTCTGTGACGCGCTTTCGCTAGCCGGAATACGTGCTTTTCAGCCTGTGGGCCCTCCAGCTTATCGTAGAGGTCGTCCATCGCAGCGTTTTTTGCACGAGCTACTGCAGCCTTCGCCTCCTTCTTTCTCAATTTGTACTCCATCAGTGCCGAGAGCGATCTGGTCTTCTGCCAGGCTTTGTAAAAACAGGCATCCTTCTTGGCCTTAACAATCTTCTGCAGATCTTCATTCCAGAACCAAGTTGCCTTATCTCCTCTCCTTCCACCTCTAGTTTCGCCTAATGTATCCCTTGCGCACGTCAGGATAGTATTTGCTGCGCTGGCCCATACAGAGTCTATGGAACCGCAGGGATCCGGCAAACCGACAGCTAGAATCTTCTCACGCAATGTCTTCTGCGTTCCATCTGCCAACTTCCACCACCGGATGCGTGGCTCTACTCTAGCTTTAGTTTGCTTAGGCAAGGTCATGCATACATCCGCTAGCAATGGTCGATGCTGTCCTGCAATTTCTTCTCCCGGGATAGCCTTCACATTCTTGATCGTTTTCAGAGAGTGCCTTCTCACAAGGATGTGGTCGATTTCACTTTGCCGACCTCCGCTGCAATATGTGACCTTCTGGGACTCCCTCTTTATGAAGAAAGTGCTAGCAATTGCAAGGTCATGAGCTTCAGCCAGCTCAATGATCCTCTCACCTTCCGGATTTCTCCTTCCAAACCCTCTTCCTCCGTGTACTCGTTCGAAGCCCTTTCTATCCTGCCCTACATGACCATTGAAATCTCCTGCAATCGTCACGTAGTCACTTTCAGGAGCGCTTCTAATGACGTCGTCGAGCTCATCGTAGAAGGCCACCTTATCCGCCTCAGTACAGCCACACTGCGGAGCATATACCGACACCACTGTCCAGAAGCCGTCCTCGGTAGCGATACGAAGGGAAATTATCCTGTCGCTAATACGATTCACAGACGAAACATGTTCTTTTAGGGGCCCACATATTGCTATTGCCACCCCGTTCCTTCTTGTCTCAAGTCCGTGATAGAACAGCTTAATGCCGTCTCCGATCTCTCTAGCTTTGGACCCTTTCCATCTCGTCTCCTGCAGACAAAGAAGGTGAATCCTCCTCCGTTTCATCAAATCTGCGATCTCCCTCGTCTTACCGGTCAGAATTCCGATGTTGAAGGACCCGACCCGAACTAACGTCTTTAGCCGAGGTCGTTCGCCCCTCGGTAGCCCTCGCTTTTTAACCACATGAGGCGGGCGGGCTTCCTGCAGGTCACTTCCGGGTGACGTCCTAGCCTTTACTCTATTCCACATTGAACCTATCATATTTATGTGACACTGGTCTCCATCAGCCGACCTGTCAACCTGGGCCTGACGCTGGAAAAACGAAGAAGAAGAGGTTGCTTTGGTCACCGTGCCAACCTCATATCACGGGGCGGGGACCTTGTTTAAGATATGATCATATATTTAGGATATGATCAGAACCATTTCGACAAGATGATTTTTTACTACAGCGCAGGCCTGGACTGAGCTATACAGATGAAGTTTGTATAATTGTTGAAGCTCTATGGGTGCTTCCTGACAGCATCATCTGAACAGAACCTCAATTCTAGTGGCTTTTTTAAGCACAAACCAGGGCGCAGCTAACCACTAGGACTTAGTAGTGTCTTGCAGATTCAGGGGGCTTAGCACCAGTGTCCGGTTCGTAGCCAACCGCTAACCGTCTACTGATGTTAGAGACAAGCAGATTTCGAAGAGGCACATCTGGAGGATCATCAAACTCGTGGCTGAAGACCACCGTTGTTCGACCATTTACTCCATCCCTACCCTGCACTCTAGTGCGCTCCAGTGATAATCAGGTGTTGCTCAACCTGTAGGAGACGTATTATGTTCGAATTTTGACTGTAGATGCGCACTATACCAACGAGTATCCCCCCAAAGTGGCACCGTTCGTTTTTGAGAAACCGTCTTCGTTTTTGAGAAAAACCGTCATTAATGGTCAAAAAGTGGTTTTGACCATTTTTTGACCATTAATAACGGTTTTATTCAAAAACGAAGACGGTTTCTCAAAAACGAAAGATGCCACTTTGGGGGAGAGTTGGCACCACCTAGGCGCATTTCTTGGAGTTGACAGCGTATCGGAACACTTCCTCAAACGAGAGAAATTCCTTGGGAAAGTTCCGGGTTTGAGAGAAAAAACCACGCTCCAATGACAATTTCTTGTATCTGACAGGTCCTATAACAAGTTTCAACGTGTTTTAGCGGGATCAAACAGGTCCGTACCGAGATCTGTTTTTCGAGGATTTTAGCTTGAATTTGAGATGATTTGGGCTGCCTCCGCTAAATGGTACGCATTTCTTGCTGAAACATCATTCGTCGTCTCACTAACGCTTATATAAGTCACTTTTTTAGTGCTATCTGCTTTTCCTGAAAGAACACTAGTGTGTAGGTACTTAGTAGCCGATTTCGGAATTCGACTGGACTTAGTACTCCTCAACGGAGACTGACCACCTAGTGCTGCGCCCTGGCCTAAACACCAATTTCCTCGGCTTCTTTTGATTCCGTCCAATATTTTAACTACCACCTTCTGAGGAAAATATAGAGTTCTTACAGATTAGGCACATAACTGGCTACGTTTTCCATCAGATTTCATTGCTGCACTTTCCTTTGCTGCTCAAATGCTAGAGCAAGTGAGCGGTCAAATTTACCAAAAAATCTTTTTTATTGTAACTGAAGAATATTGATAGCGTTACAGTTCCTATTTCAATGGCAGAATAGTTGCTGGATATCATAAAAATATCCTCCGTCGAAACGGTTGCTTTTTGTTTGAGATTACCGAACATTCCTTTTTCTCACTTTTTTGACCTTTGTTGCAATCTCACTTTTATGTTTAAGGAGAACAACCACAACTATCACAGCAAATTACTTATTCAAAACCAGTCTGGCCGTCCGGCTAACGCTGGACTTCCAGACTTCTATTGATGCTCGCTTCGCTCGCATACTGCACGTTGAAAGCAAACACAAAAGCATAAAGGGATTGATAAAATCTGCATCCTTCCACGCAGTTCTATCGCTCTCCTAAGAAACCCTTGATCCCGTAGGTGGTAGCTTTCCCTCATATGAACGAAGTTATGCTCTTCTATATGAGCGAAGTTAGTGGTCATGAAGAACTGATTGCAACCAATTCAATGCAAATGTTATCTTGAAATGATTTACGCTCAACTGGTTGTTGTGGTAATTCAAGTGATAAGGGTGCACCGGTGTATATAAACGGAAAGGAAGGAGTGGCTCGCTCAGACGCAAACGGAATGGGAAGAGAACACGGATACGAAAGGAAACAATGTACATCTAGGTGATTTAGGCAGGAGGGTCCGCCGAAACAGGATAAGCCTACCCCTCATGCAGGAATAGACCCGCCTAGCGAACTCCTCTTACTTGCGGAAGCCGGCGCACCCTTATCACATCGTTGGACCCGGCTCCAGGCGTTTCCCCACTTTTGGACGCCGGCGCACTCTTACCACATCGTTGGACCCGACTCCAGGCGGTTCCCCACTTTTGGACGCCGGTGCACCCTTATCACATCGTTGGACACGACTCCAGGCGGTTCCCCACTTTTGGACGCCGGCGCACCGTTATCACACCGTTGGGTCCGACTTCAGACGTTTCACCACTTTTCGGCGCCGGCGCACCCTTATCACACCGTTGGATCCGACTCCAGGCGTTTCCCCACTTTTCGGCGCCGGCGCACCCTTATCACACCGTTGGACCCGACTCCAGACGTTTCCCCACTTTTGGACGCCGGCGCACCCTTATCACACTGTTGGATCCGACTCCAGGCGTTTCCCCACTTTTGGACGCCGGCGCACCCTTATCACACCATTGGACACGACTCCAGGCGTTTCCCCATTTTTGGACGCCGGCGCACCCTTATCACACTGTTGGATCCGACTCCAGGCGTTTCCCCACTTTTGGACGCCGGCGCACCCTTATCACACCCATGGATCCGACTCCAGGCGTTTTCCCACTTTTCGGCGCCGGGGCACCCTCCACACCTCGGTGCACTCACCCCTCTCCACTTCCCCATCGTTTAGAGCTTCTCTTCGTTCTTTGAACTTCACCACACCCGTCCCTATCATCTTGTTGACCTCGTAATCACCATCACTGACCAATCAGGGAATTTCGTTTCACACGCACACGTGACAGACGAAGTAAGCCCGTTATTATAAGTCATGATAGGATTTAGAATAACTCCTCTGCGAATCGAAATGAAGCCAAGGAACCATCATGTCAGTGAAAAAGGCGAATTTGAATTTGGAACGCGATAGCTCTGTTCGAAAGCAGTTTGCGTCAATGCTATGGTGCACAAAGAAAGAACATTTCGGCCCTCATCATATCGGAAAATTTCGGCCGAATATCTCAATTCCAAGTTTAAGTTATAATGAAAAGTTCTGCCTTCAACATGCCACTGATGATATGTATCAGGTTGCTGCGAAATTAATTGCCGAAATAGACAGCCTAGTTCAAAATGCTGTAACTCTGTTCAAACTCAACTTCATTCATCAGAATAAAATCCTTCAGATTCTACACATCTCTGCCAACGATCCGGTAACTCACTTATACCTTTACATTAGAAACTGAGATCACAAGATTTTAAGAACTCTTGGAAGGCAATTTCAACATGCTCCAAATCAGGAAACTGCTGCTGACGCTGGTTTGCTTCGAGAGCCCCGGAACAGTGATAGTCGGTAGGGGAGAGGTCTGGAGAGTAAGGTGGGTGAGGGAGAACCTCGATGCCTAACTGCGTCAGTTTTTGCCGGGTGAGTTTTGAAGTGTGAAGCCTAGCGTTATCCTGGAGCAGGAGAGGCCCACCTCTGTCTACCACTGCCGGCCACATTTGTCGCAACTTTTCATACTCACAAATAGAAAATGACACAACTAGGACACAAAGTCGACACATCCGGATGCAAAAAAGTTGACACATCCCGGGATATGCTAGATGTGTCAACTTTGTAGTTTCCGCCGATTCTACATGAGTCTACTTTGTTAACCGGATGTGTCTACCACCTTGGACTGACGCTCCACCATGTGTCCACTTTGTGTCCACCATGTGTTCACCTTGACTGCTGGTAGTGTCTACTTTTTGGTTGACATGATAGTGTCCACCAAGGTGACGGGATGTGTCCATTTTGTGTCATGGTAGACTCTGCTTTGTATCATGGTATACTCCACTTTGTGTCATGGATGTATCCACTACCTTTGCGCGCTAACTCCTGGTACTGTCCACCAAGGCTACCGGATGTGTCCACTTTGTGTCATGGTAGACTCCACTTTGTGTCATGGATGTATCCACTACCTTTGCGCGCTAACTCCTGGTAGTGTCCACCAAGAGCACGGGATGTGTCCATTTTGTGTCATGGTAGACCCCACCTTTTGTCGTGGATATGCTCACCTTAACAAATTTTATTTTTATTATTGTTAATTATTTTTGTTCCACACCCTCTCGGCCCATAGTTTTTTGTAATAGAATAAGAGGAGGGCGCAGTTCACTGGGAATGGCAGAGGTGAATCTACAGCAACAGTATGATGTCCATGCAGTCAGAAGAGAGAGACGCCAGGTGGCGGGTCTGCAATGGTGTGATGAGGGCTCCTAAGCTGAGAAGTGATGGAAAAACGGTTCCTTTGATGAGTGGTGGGTGCAAAGACGCCTCCGAATGGTTTCAACGGTTCCACTAATGGGTTAGGGGTGTGAGGAGACCTACAGTGCGGTATATGCAGAGAAACGGTCTCACTAGCACTGAAATAGACGACAGCATCACGTACTGAGAACCATGCAGAGGAAATGGTCAACGAATGTGTGAACAGTTTACACATGAAATTTTACATGTCCGGTTTATTAACAGAAAAAAGTGAGATTCCATTTGGTGACAGGAACCAATAGAAAAAACAAGAACAACATGACCATGCGGAAGGAGGAAATAGCACAACAGCACAGAAGTCAACAAATATAACACAAAAATCAAAGCGACTCAATAATACAAGCAAACAGAGGTCAATGCTCCAACAGTATTGAAGGAAATTTCCTCCTTCACAAGATCTTTCTATCCGTGAGCAATGAAAAAGTGACTCATTGAAGTAGTCGTCACCCAACAAAATACGGAGTAATATGGTAGCAAAACACATAACAATTAGTTCGCATAGCAGAATGTATACAGTCTCTCAGGCTTTTGACAGAAGGAGTGGTGATTCAAATTTGACCTTGGACGATTAGAATTATTTCGCGGACTCTTGTCGTTAGAACTTTCCTCGGTCTGAAGAACAATATGATTTCTTTGCTTGAAGAAATTAGGACCACGGATATCCTGAAAAAACAAGTATTGCTACATACAATTACAAGACCACAATACGTCTACTGACCAATCCTTTTGGTTAGCTTCTTTAGCTCTGACTGATTCCTTTTTCTATTGTCGGCAGAAAAAAGCCCAATCTTCACCAACATTCTCTCCAGAATTTTCTTCTGTGGACAACCACGTCCCTGAGAGATGCAACTGGTTACGCATGTTAAAGAACCTGCAAAAATGCACGGATCAAACACCAGAGCAGACAAGGATGCAAAAACTCACAAGAATCTCTTGACCTGCTCAGGTACTGTAGCACCAATGATTTTTGCGTAATGTTCCTTGATGACATTGTTTTGCAAGCCAGCTGCTCTAACCTGTACCTGCAGAACGAAGTATCGCAGAAGATGGGAACAACTCAATGTACAATGTCCGCACCAAGTTCTAATTTTCAACTGAACATTCAGAACGTTCATATGCCTTCTTTTCGT
This sequence comes from Ancylostoma caninum, assembly GCA_037903475.1. Taxonomy (NCBI): domain Eukaryota; kingdom Metazoa; phylum Nematoda; class Chromadorea; order Rhabditida; family Ancylostomatidae; genus Ancylostoma; species Ancylostoma caninum. Next base: position 362,476 of record JBAJFG010000163.1, read on the forward strand.
TTAAGTGTTATAAGTCACGTCAAATTAGCGACCTACAGAGAAAACCAAGGGTCTGGAACCGCAATGGAGTGGGGTGGCATATTTTCTGTGATCAACTCTCGATTTTCCCTCCGAACGCTGAGATTTGGTCTATGCATCACTGCGTTCCCGTGAGTTATAGACCTGGGACGAAAAGAATGCAAATATACGTCCTCAACATTCATTGTGAAAAAAGTCGCTATTGTATGTCAACCTACGCCTAGTGGAGATAGCGAAGTCTGCTGAAATTTAAATCCCTTTTTTCGTCTCATGATCCACTGTAAAGATGGCGTGTCGATCCAGATGTAAGCTGAAACTGTATGTTGGATTCCCAAACAAATCAAAAGCCAAATACACTAAGAACTGAGTTCGATCTTCCTTCTGGCAAGCTGTGTGTATTAAGATACTTGATGGCTCAGCTTTCTTTTTTGAAATGTCGTGCCTACCATCATGGCGGCTACGTTGTTTTCGTGGTCAATCTTCACCAGTATTTGTGAAGTCGCATGACGACCACCAACGATTGCCTGAGCGCAACCTCAGCATCATCCTGAGTGCTTTTATTTAATAACAGTGGACGAGGATCATTTTACCACCATCATAGAATAAATAACATACATTGTTACTGTTTTTCGAGACCAAAACGTCAACTCTTTCCTTTAAGTTGGATAAACTTCGATCCGTCAGTTTTCTTCCCACCAGACCCTTCAAATATAATTCTCTGTTTCGAATTTTCTTCAAAAATTTGAATAGTTAATCTACAATGTGTGGCCAGTTAAAACAGTGTGATCATGCATAAATTTCAGCAATGTGGGACCATTGATGGAACACCTCTACAGGTACCTGTACAGATAATTTGATATTCCACAATCGTGTTGTAGGGTGATGTAGTCACCAATGCCGATGAAACTATATGCTGTACGATGAACGCTGGCTCCTTCTCGTCGACTAGTTTTGTTGACACTGCCTCCGGGCAGTCCATACAAAAACATCTAAACATAAAAGGAGGCAAATTCTAATAGAGCAGCATTAGCGCAGGCTAGATGTATTCATCTCGATTTCACTGGATTTCAACGGAATGTCCGCTCCGTACTTAGAGCTTCACTAACGACAGCTTGTGGACTTGTGGATCCCTATAGCACGTGTACATTTCGATCTCCTGAAATCATGCATAAATCATAGTCAGTCACAAATTGAAGTTACCATAACTATACAATATTTTCTCTGAGATCCTTGCTGGTCTCAACTAGAGGGGTTTCCCCAGACCTCCCATTGATATCATTGATATCAGCGAGCGGCAGAGATTTCTTTCCAGAATCGATAACTGGGCTTTATGTAATTGTTTCAGCAGTTGGCACCTTGCCCAATCGCGGCTGAAATTGGAAAGTCTTCACACACTTGTAGCATAACCAATGCAAACTGAACAGTAACCGAGTATAGACAAGTTTATAAGCCGTCGATGTGTCTGATTCTGAACCAAACTGTGTTGCCGTGACGGTGGAATCATCAAACTTTTCTATTTACGGTGGTCAGCCGACGTTGACAACAACACACCTTTGCAGCAGGCTAGGAATGGTAAATTACTGAGCAATATGTAGAAATTATAAAACATATCATACGATATCGAACGTGACTACGAAGTGCCCTCGAATTACGTAATATGAGGTAAACATTTATTAGTATTAGATTAATATTAATGGACCTACAAAATGCTAAATACTCAAAGATGCTCCGAAAACATCATCTACGAAGAATCCACTACCTGTACACTGTGACCCCTGATAGTGTCCACCAAGACCACGGGATGTGTCCACTTTGTGTCTTGGTAGGCTCCACTTTCTTTGCTGGATTTGTTCACTCACCTCATGTAGAGTCCGCTTTGGGAGCTGTTCGCCAATTTCACTCAATATTTTTCCTATTTTAATCGGAGTTACCTTTGTACCAGGGACACCCTTCCATGAATTTTTACCGGTGTTTCCCAAGGTTTATCCAACATCCTAGACTTTTGGCTTAATATCTCTTTTCCTTGAGTCAGTGAATAAGTCAGAATAACGTCAACACTAGCAATTCTAATAAAGAGGTAGGCATTTAGCATAGACTACGTTGCCATATATAATATTAATCGGTGTGCTTTGTCTGCTTGCGTGTGCCATCATGAGAAAAAACCAACCACATCGTTACAAGTAGCCTGTTATGTGTGAAAGTTTGCAAATTTTTAATTTTACTTCGATTCACAGCTGATTCCAGGACAGTGAAAATGAATGAGATGGTCTGTTATTATCAAGCCATATAAAATGCAAGATGTGGATTGGTGTGTTTAAGAGTGGAAAGGAGGCCAGATTGAAGCGAAACAGCAAGGATGAGAGGAGCGTAGGTGGCAGTTTAGAGAAGAGCGGTAGAACGTGGGATGTCCATGTCGTCAGGAAAGGGAGAGACATCACGTGGCGGTCCTAGAGTGGAGTGATGGGTATTCTTAAAGGCAGAGGGTCACTTCGTTCTGCCTGTTGGATTTACCAACATATTCTAGACCTCATCATGTTGATCCCTGGGATGTACATCAACAGGCACAGAAGCGACGAAATCCCCATTTTTGAAGGGCTCGAACTGGATAAAAATTTGGAGCCCGGAGGCGGATCGCTCCAAGCTGTGCTGGCTGCCTGCCACGGCTGCCGCGTCGGTCAACGAGTCTTGGCGTGTCCAATCGATAGGATCAACGGCTTCACATGCCAACTCGGGTTGGCAAACTGTTACAGATCCCGTCCTGGAAGACGAGTTTATAGACCATTCTGAGACAATTTATGTATACCCTTGGAACCATCGCGTCGAGTAAATGCAGAATGTGCTCTTAGCTGAACTACGAAAACGAGGTGGACCCCTGCCTTTAAGCTGAGAAGAGGTGGAAGGCGGTTCCTTTAATTGGTGGTGGGTGCGAAGGCGCCTCCGAACGGTTCCAACGTTTCCACTAATGGGTGAAGGGTGTAAGGGGACCTACGGTGATATATATGTAGAGAAACGGGTTCGCTTAAAGTGAAGAAGAATACAGCATCAACTAGTGAAAACGATGCAAAGGAAATGGTCCACAAATGTGTGATCGGTAAAAAGTTTAAACATACAATTCTTTATGTCTGGTTTATTAACAGAGTGAATGTGAGATTCCGTTTGGGAATAGGAATAAACGAAAAGAAACAACAGCATGACCATTCGGAACGATTAAATGGCACTATAGCATAGCAGTCGACAAATATAGCACAAAAGTCGAAACGACTCAATAATACAAGAAAACAGTGGCCAATGCTTCACCAGTATTGACGTAAATTTCTTCCATTAGAAGATCTTTCTATTCGAGAACAATGGAAGAGTCATCCTTTAAATTACTCGTCATCCAACAAAATACGAAGTAATATGGTAGTAAAAAACGTATTACAGTTAATTCGCAGAATGTATGAAGTCTCTCATGCGTCTGATATAAGGAGTGGTGATTCAGATGTGACCTTGGTGAAATGATTAGAACTACTTACTCTTGTCGTTCTAGAACTTTCCTCGGCATTTGAAGCACGGATAACCTTAAAAAACAAGCACTGCTTCATACAATTACAAGTCCACAATCGTCTACTGACCAGGGTTGGATTAGTTGAATTTTCTGTTTGCGAATTTTGATCTGCCTCCTGGCTCGTCCCATGCTCTGCTAAGCGTCTGCTTGCTGTAGTTGTGTCGACCTCCTTAGGAAACGAATTGAGTCTTGCTTGCAAGTGGGCATAGAATGACGACGGATCCGGAAATACGTCCGTTCACCGATTCTGTCTTTCTCCCTACTGATAGTCAGTGTCCAGAGAGCACACGGGAGCGTCTTAATACCAGAAGCTCCGCTTCAGTTGGAATGTCTGTAGGGTACGAATAGATGTCAACGATGTCTGCACGTTGATGTGTGCAGCTCTTGGTGATTCGAATCTCTTTGACGGATTTGGTGTCGCTGTGATATCGCCCTGATCTAGTAGGGGTTTTCTGCTTCTTGGCAGATTGATTCAGGGCTAGTAAGTAGCCTTAATGCTGCTCCTCTATACATCGAACAATGTGAAAAATCATACGCTGTACAATTTTTTAATAAATTACGCATGAGATGATTCCTACCACGATACCCATCACAAGAAATGTGAAAACTAGGCTTGAAAACATGATTGCGTTGCTCGGTTCGCGTTCAGATTCCTCGCATGACCTTGCTGGAGAACCTCCAATCCTCGTACTTATTCAAAGGATTCATTACATTCGTCAGCCTAACAAAAAGAAACAAAGTATATCATGAAACACTCGCCGAATTCCTTCCTTTACGTAAGCTGTTCATGAATATGCACAATCTCCTCTCTATTACGTATGACTGACTTTTGAAAAGGAAGGATTAGTTTCCAGAAATGTTCACCAAAGCTTTGTTTTGAGAGTTCACGTGAATGTAGTGGTCGATGTTGAATGAACAATGCAATAGTGATGAGTCACTGCTGAAGCAGATAAATCGGCGCTTCATTGAGTCGAAATAGTAAAGAAAGGAACGCGATGCAATGTTGCTGACGATAGCCTGAACGGACTCGAAAGCATTACGGTTCCATCCGTACAAACAGAAATCCTTATGGGAAATAACGGAATTGTCGGAATACTACCGCTGTCGAACACAAGGATCGCGAGTGCAGAATGCTACCGAGTTGCGCAGGCGATCTGAACATTTTATGCAGATGTATATATCATTGTGACTTGGCATCCAATTTATTAGGGTGGTGAGAAGGTCTTGAGCCGTTTGGGACTTTTTTGTGCTTTATTTTATTACTCAGCACACAGTGGAATTTGCTCAACAATATAATAGCCATAGTTAGTCACTGCAGTGTCCCACCTAATGGGCAGGTCAGCGGTCCCCTTTTCCCAGGAATGGGAAGACTGGGAGCCAAAGAATTCGCTGACAACATGGTCAACTTTGGCGGATTTTTTCTTGACTTGACTTGAAATGTCTTGAAAGAGCAAAATAAGTGGTAGTCAGAAGGGGCAACGTCAGGAGAATAGGGTGAGTGAGAAACCGTAACCCAGCCCAGCTCCGCCAATTTTCACCGGTCTTTTTAGCTATTTTATGCCTACCCTCATCATGGCGTAGGTGTACAAGAAACTCGTTTCGACCATTTTTCTCAAACAGCATCCGCGACTCTCTGGAGCTGATTGGCGTATGTGTTACCGGTGACTGTGTGTGTTTGCGGGAGCCGCTCATAATACAATATTTCTAGCGGATTCCGGAAGTGGTAAAGGAGACAGATGTTTGGGTGGGGGTGCGATTAAGCCGGTCTTCTACTTCACGGAACCACATGGCACGGTGCGTTTTAAAATCGTAGAGGACTCGTCTCTCATCTCCAATAATTAGGTATTCTAGAAACGCCTTTCGATGTGGACAGAGCAGGAAAAACTGATTTTGGCTAAGGGGACCTCTCGTGGAACTGACGTCGTAATTGAAGTTGAGGAGGGCAATTTGGCTATATATGCCTATTATGGAGAAGCCCAAGTTTGTCTACAAAAAGCACGTGGTAGGTCATGGATACCGATCAATAAGCAAAAGTTCTGGAACTTTTGTAAAAGTCGGCTCAAGGCTTTCTTACCACCCTAATAGAATCCTTTTTATGTAAGAATCCGCAGCTGAAAATCCGTTGGTGGAGTCAGGATAGAGCTTCAATCATCTTTCGTGCTGCAAAGTTAATACTCTTCCTACGAAATCATATTTTTACAGGAATACTGACTTGGTTCGGTTAATCGCCCAGATGTAATGAGGGAGGAGTGAAGAGCTGTATCGGCATCCACGCTCATATCATTTGGTATAGATTCGGCCAAAGAATGAAGTTTCTGTTCTTCCCTTGAGATATCACGAGATTCCTCGTAACTCATACAAGTCCTTAGTATCCGCTGATCGATCCGTTTGAACAGGCTGAACCTGCTCCTTAACTCCAGCGTCACGTTGAACAGCCATCTGTGAAACTGTGTCACCAATTGGCACCTTGCCCAATCGGAGCTGAGGTTGAATTTTCTTCACATAATGGTAATGAAATCAAAGGAAACTGACCAGTAACTGAGTATAAAAATATAATCACGCTGTGTCGCCTTCGGAGCAGTCTAGAGATGGTAAATATTTAATTGAGCAATATGTCGAAAGTATGTATAAAACATATCATACGATATGGAACGTCACTACGGAGTACCTTTAAATGAAGAAATTTGAGGCAAAAATTTATTAACACTGAACAGATAAACCTGCGAAATACTGAATAACAGAAAGATATTCATTCATACATACAATATCACCTATGAAAAAAACTCGCACCACCTACGAAAAAAACTCGCACCGTATTGCGAACACAATGAAGCCCCTTTCGTTGGGACCAATTTACAATAAGCAGATACACTCATCTACTTCACTGGCATCGGACTCAAGTGTTGTTTGGATCGTAATTCAGGAACAAATAGATGTAGTCTAATATACGAGAAGAGTGCAAGATTTTAATCAGGAACCGAAAAAAATCCTGATCACCTTCACATGAGCTTCGAAGAGGAGTTAATGAATCGGGGACGGAAACATATCTAACGTGCACATTAACGCTACAATTCAATTCGCTCAACTAAAACTTTTCTAATGATCTTCACCTCTTTCCTCTCTTACTGGAACTTACATATCTCACAATCCTTTTGCGTAAAAATATCTTTAGAATTTGAATGAATTTGAATGTGAGAAAGAGTATCTTTAGCGACCATTGGTGCCCGGATTTTCGCACAAAAGACATCATATTGACCATTACAACCAGAAGTGTTTAGGAATCTGAGATTTCCGCAGTGGTGTTGTTGGTGTTCCTAAGCTGGGAAGTGGTGGAAAAATGGTTTCCTCGATGGCTGACAGGTGCGAAGGAGCCTACGAAAGATTTCAACAATCTAAGCCTGAGAAAAATACAGGACGTATAATTACAACAAATTTTAACGATTGATAAACTAGAAAACAAGAGTTACTACATATTACATATATATTACAAGTCCACGATCCCTCTACTGACCAATCCATTTCGTTGACTTCTTCAGCACTGACCGATTCCGTATCTTTTGAATGTGAGAAAGAGTATCTTTTGCGACCATTAGTGCCCGGGTTTTCGCACAAAAGACATCATATTGACCATTACAACCAGAAGTGTTTAGGAATCTGAGATTTCCGCAGTGGTGTTATTGGTGTTCCTAAGCTGGGAAGTGGTGGAAAAATGGTTTCCTCGATGGCTGACAGGTGCGAAGGAGCCTACGAAAGATTTCAACAATCTAAGCCTGAGAAAAATACAGGACGTATAATTACAACAAATTTTAACGATTGGTAAACTAGAAAACAAGAGTTACTACATATTACATATATATTACAAGTCCACGATCCCTCTACTGACCAATCCATTTCGTTGACTTCTTCAGCACTGACCGATTCCGTATCCTACTGTCGGCCGAATCAGGAAGATCTTTGTCGACATTGTCTCCTGAATTTTTTTCTGTAGACAGATGCAACTGACGAAAGTCCCTGTTACGCATGCTAAAAAATCTCCACAGTTGCACAGATCAAAGGCCACAGCGTTACTACCATGTACAAACGCACAAAAATCTCTATACTGTACTACACCCACACCATATTCCGTGGAGAGATCACACGAATTTGAAAAATATTGGTAGTGCTGCTCCTCTATACACCAAATAGTGTGAAAAATGTAACTCCGTTCAATTTAAATTATACCTGCGATGATTCGTAGCACGGTACCCATCGCAAGAAATGTGAAAACTAAGTTTCAAAACATGATTGCTTAGCTCCGGTCGCCTTTCAATTCCCTGCGAAGTGGTGATTCAAATCTGACCATGGAAAAATGACTAGAATTATTTCACAGACCCTTGTCATTCTAGAATTTTCCTCGGTTTAAAAAACCACGTGACTTTTTTGCCTCAATCCAGGCCTGGGAATCGGAACGTATATCTCGAAGAAATTTGAACCACAGATCATCTAAAAACGCTCAACGTCATGATGGGTGGTTTTATTTAATGAGAAGTGGAGGAGGATTGAGGACCATTTTACCACCATCATAGAATAAATAACTAACAGGGCGTGGGGTGAAACAGTCACCAATGCAGAAGAAACTGTATGTTTTGCGAAAAACGCAGCCTCTTTCTCGACTATGTAGTTTTGCTGATATTGCCTCCGCAGCCAGATAGGAGAGATGTCCATTAGTTGGGAATCGGGCAGTCCAGACAAAAACATCTAAACATAAAAGGAGGCAATTTCTAATAGAGCAGTATAAGCGCATACGAGGTGTACTCATCTCGATTTCACTGGATTTCAACGAAATGTCCGCTATTTGCTTGAAATTTCACTAATGACAGCTTGTGGATTCATGTGTATCACGTGTACAATTTGCTCTCGTGAAATTATATATAAATCGTAAGAGCATGGGAGAGTCACAAAATGAAGTTACCATAACTATCCGATAATTTTCCTTAAATCCTCGCTGGTCTCAACTAGAGAGGTTTCTCCAGACCTCCCACTGATATCAGCCTGCGGCACCAGTTGACACCTTGCGCAATCGCCACTGAAATCGAAAAGACTTTTTACTAGTAGTTTAATCAAAGGAAACTGAATAGTAACTGAGTATGAACAGGTGTATAAGATTCTGAACCAAACCCTCGCCATTACGGTGGAATCATCAAACGTTCTTATTTACTGTGATCAGCCAACGTTGACGACAACACACCTTTGGAGCAGGCTAGAAATGGTAAATTATTGAGCAATATGTAGAAAGTATAAAACATGTAATACGATATAGAACGTTACTACGAAGTGCCCTCGATTTACGTAATATGAGGCAAACATTTATTAACATTGAACCGATTGACCTGCAAATAGCTGAACACTCAAAGATATCCGCAAGACATGATCTACGAAGAAAACGCTTGTAACGTAAACAGAGTAAAATCGCCTTCATTGAGACTTAATTTACAATGTATACATAAACACATGTTCTCATCTACACCAATGATATCGAGTCGTCATTGGGTCGTAATTTAAGGATAAATGGAAATAGTCTAATTTATAGTAGAAGTGCAGAATCTGAATCAGGTACTGAAAGATTTTCTGATCACCTTCACAAGAGCTTTGGAGAAAAGCTAACGAATCAATAACGAGAACAATTTTAACGTGCATACTAACACAACCATTCAATGGCTCAAGTAAAACACTTCACATAAACGACCGGTGCGCGTCGGAACGAAATTATTACTTTCGTGTTTGAAGAAATGGGAACCTCTTTGAACTATTTCTTTCTGCAAGCGAAAAAACAACGAAGAACAAAAAGAACGAACGAACGAACGAAAGAACGAACTCAGAACGATTTCTCTAACTATTTCTCTACCGCTGAAAATACTTAAAATTTCTTTGCCAAAATATGATTCGCTTCGTTTTGTGAATCCTACGCGGCCCACGTGACGCTATTCAGGCGGAGAAAGAGTGTACAGGAGCCTTGAAGATCATGAGAAACTTTCGGTGGTGAATCTGTAGTCAGACCGCCTTCTAGTTCACTTCAGAGAAATCATCTGAATCACTGGAAGAAACTGAAGAAAGATTTGCACTTTTTTAGATGAAGATTTACTATTACTAACTATTACTATTGCGTTTGTAGTCTAGCGAACGAAATGTAACTTACTTCAAAATCCGCGATTTGAAAAAAAATCCTGGGCTCATGCGCTATGTAATATTGCCACTATCTATTCCCATCCGGCGCCATTGGGAGATGTTGCGAAGAGGGCACAAGATCACCTCCCATTATCTTTGTGGTACTTTCTTCATACCTAATCATAAAGAGGAATTTCATCGTATTAGCGGGTTCGGAATATTAATGAAGATTGAATATTTCAAGCCACTTGAACAAGTACTGTACAACAGCATACCTTTTATATAAGCAAACAGAATCTGATAAGTATTACGCGGTGAGCTAGTATCTTCCGGAGAGAGGTCATTACATTGAATTACATTACGTCACATTCTTACTGGCGATGGTTAGCCGACGTTGACAACATAACACCTCTGGAGCAGGATAGAGATTAAATGGATCAACATTAAAAATAACATTACACACAATCGATGCTTTCAACGCGTTTGCAATGTCACTTGCAATAAAAATGTATAGCAGAACTTGTGAGTGAGCGAGAGAGAGAGAGAGAGAGAGAGAGAGAGAGAAAGAGAGAGAAACTCCTACTGCTTTGCACACTAACCGGTGTCGGGGCTTGAAGTAGACCCGATGTGTGGTCTCCTTAGCGGCCCTTGTGACCCTGTCATCAGTAGTTAAGGAGACTTCAAAATGAGTTATAAGTTAGAGACTTCAGAATGAGATATAAGTTAAAGTCAATAATAAAAGATGGTAAATTATTGAATAATGCATAGGAAGTATAAAACATATCACACGATATAGAACGTGACTACGAAGTGACCTCGAATTACGAGTTAAGAGACAAACATTTATTAACACTGAACAGATAAACCTGCAAAATGCTCGCTAACAGGAAGATATTCCGAAAAAACAACATCAACTACAGAATATGTCCCACCATATTGCGAATACAATGAAGTTTTTTTTCGTTGACAGCAAATTTACGATAAGCACATACACACATTATCTCATATATTTCATTGGCATCGAATTCGAGCGTTGCTTGGATAATTCAGGGAGGAATGGATTTGGTGTAATACGTATATGGAAAAGTGCAAGATTTTAATCAGGAACTAAAAAAATTCCTGATCACCTTCACATGAGCTTCGGAGAAGAGTGAATGAATCGGAAATGGAAACAAATCTAACGTGCACATTAACGCTCCAGTTCAATTCGCTTAACTGAAACACTTTCTGATGTTTCAGTTCCTCTTTCCTCTCGTACTGGAACTTACATTATCTTACACGCCTTCTACATAAAAGCATTTCTTTTTTAAGAGATTTCATAGGAGAAGACACACGCGTATAAAAGGGAGTGAGCCAGTATCTCCTGGAAGCACCAGAGTCTGAGTTTTCGCACAAACGACATCGTATTGACCATTCCACCCAGATGTATTATGGGCATCTGAGAGGTCCGCGGTGGGTGTCCTAAGCTGGGAAGTGATGTGGAAATGGTTTTCTTGACTACTGATAGATGCGAAGGCGCCCATCAGTCAGTTCCAACAGTACTACTAATGGGTTAAAGGTGTGGGGGACCTACAATGAAGTACATGAGGAGAAACAGGCTCATTAACAGTGAATGGGACTTCAGCATCAGGCAGTGAGAACGAGGAAATGCTCGAGAAATGTGTGAACGGCAAACAGTTTACAATTTTACATGTCGGGTTTATTAACAGGAAAAATTTGAGGTTCCATTTAGGAACAGGAATAAACAGGAAAAAAACACTAACAGCATGACCACGTAGAATTGAGATTCCATTTGGGAACAGGAATAAACAGAAAAAAAAACACTAACAGCATGACCATTTAGAATGATAGCACAGAAGTGAACAAACATAACACAAAAATCGAAATCCGGGAGCAGTGAAAGTCACCCATAGATTTACTCGTCATTCAACAGGAATATCATGGTAACAAAAAACAACAACTAATTCACATAACAGCAGTTTCACAGGCCTCCGACTGAAGGAGTAGTCATTCAATTCTCGTGAAAATAGTTACTTCTCGGATCCTCATCCTCCTTAAACTTTCTTCGGTCAAAAAAAAAACTTCGGATACTTGTGCTCCTTATATTTTTCTCGGTTCAAAGAATCATATGGCTTTCTTTGGCCCAATCTAAGCCTGAGAAACGGTACTTATAATTTGAAAAAAATTCTAAAGATGAACAACCTAAAAAAACAATAATTGCTACATATTCCACATTACAAGGCCACAGTTTTACAATTACAAGGCTACTGATGAATCCATTTCGTCGGCTTCTTCAGCTCCGATGGATTCCGCTTCCGACTGTCAGTGGAATCACAAAAATCTTTATCGAGATTGTTTACTGGATTTTCTTCATTAGACGTCCACGTCCCGTTAGATAAGTGTAATTGGCGATAGCCCCGGTTACGCATGCTAAAAAAATCTCCACAGTTGCACAGATTGAAGTCCAAAGCGTGACTAACATTTGAAAAAACCCACAAAAATCTCTTTACTTGCTCATGCACAGTGGCATCAATTATTTTTGCATAGTATTCTTTGACCACAGTGTTTTGAGAGCCAGCTGCTATCATACAAATACCTGCAATGAGCGGAAACGAAATATTGCAGCGGATGAAAGCAAACAAGTGTATAGTGCTGCAGTTTGACCGGGGAGATTGTTGCATCGCCTACTCCACTTCGTTGTTATCTCCAAGATCATCGGTTGACTTAGATAAGATTTAAGACAAAGTTCAAGACGATACGCCGTTATGTTTAACATTTCAAACAGTGATTACTCTAGGAGGTAATGACGTGGAGGAGGCAAGGCGTTGCGGGAATCCCTCCGGCTCAAATTACAGCACTATACAATGTCCACACTAAGTTTTAGTTCTCAATTGAATGCCTCGGAAGGAAAACAACGCAAAAGAACATTCTGGATGTTCATTAGGAAAAAAATCGCTATTATAAATAAACCTACGCCTAATAGCGATAGCGACGTCACTCGAAATAGGCCGTAATTTGGCTCTTTTGCCATTTGAAGACCCGCTATAAAGGTGCCGAGTGGATCGAAATGTCAGCTAAAACGGCACGCCGTATTCTCAAACAAATCCAAAACAACTGCACTAAGAATTCAGTCCTAACTTTCTCCAGGCAAGCCGTTGTATACTGTGAGACTTGACGACTGTGTTTCCGTGTACGAAAAGTCATGCTTATCGTCACCGTGGCTAGGTCAACTTCATTATCGATCTTCACAAGCATTGGTGTCATGCCGACCAGCAAAGACGGTGTTAGCGCTAGTTCGACATCATCCTGAATGATTTAATCAACACTGCTGAAAGTTACTTCAATCAAAATCATAAAATAAATAACCTACGTTATTACTACTTCTCGAAATCAATGTATCGAGTCTTTCCTTCAGATTTGATAAATTTCGATCCGTTTGTCTTCTTCTCATGAGAGCCTACAATAGTGATTCTCTGTCTCGTTTTTTTTCTAAACAAGTTCGAATAGCTTGTCCACCATGTATGACCAATTAAAGACGTTTGTTCACGCGTAAACTTCAGCAATGTGGAACCAGTGATGTCCCTCTTTAGATTTGATTTGATGTTACAAAATCATGGCGTACGGTGAAACACCCACCAATGCGGATGAAACAATGTGTTGAGCGATGAATGCAGCTTCCTTTTCATAGACTGATTTCGCTAAATTGTATTGTCGCGGCAGCCATATTGGCGAGATCTCCAACAGATGGGATGCTGGTAACCCAGACAGAAATACCTAAACATAGGAAGCAAATTATGATATAACAGAGCAGCGATAGCGCAGTCTATGCGTATTCACCTCGATTTTACTTGATTTCAACGAAAGTAGTGTCCGCTCCGTGCTCAGGACTTCATGAATGACAGCTTGCGGATTTATATAGACTATGTGGACACTTTGATCTTCTGAAATTATGCATAAATCGTAAGATCAGGGGAGAGTCACAAGTTGAAGTTACCATAGCTGTGCAGTATTCTTCTTAGATCTTCGCTGGTTTCAACTGCACCGTTTTCTGCAGACCTCCCATTGACACTTGATCGATGCAGAGACTCGTTTCCGCGATTGATAAATGGACTCTGATCATTTGTTTCACCAGTTGGCACGTCGCCCGATCGTGGCTGAAGTTGAAACGTCTTCACCTCAATATAATATAATACACGGAGTGGGCTAAAAATACGGTAAAACACGTGCTTCGCTTCTGAAGGAGCATGTTTCTCTCAAAGCCATGCATAATTGGAAGGCCGTCTTCTGACGTTTTACCAGGACAGTGCGCGAGAACTCAGATTTTGTCTGGTTTGGGGCTGGGGAAACAATAACTTTTATGACCTACTGGTTGTGTGGAGCTCAATAACCTAGAAATCAATCTAATGTTTTGGCAGGTTTTCAAGGTACGCGAGACTTGTTCGAAGTAGTTTAGAAAATGAGAATGTCCAGAAAGAAATTTCAACGAGAGAAAACCGATCTTTGTAAACAGTTGCGCGCCTAGCACTGCGACTTCACTTGATGACTTAACTGTACAGCTATGGTAACTTCAACTTGTGACTCTCCCCTGATCTTACGATTTATGCATAATTTCAAAAGATCAAAGTGTCTGAACCCTAGTAGATAGAGGACATTTCCCTATGTCTTTTTGCGCTATGTTGTTGGGAGTTAATGGAAATCAATCATTCGACATTGTTCTAAAATTCTATCGACATCCTTTGCTGATTGCGCTGTTCCTTGTTACCGTTCTTTTTTTGCCCACTCTGTATACAATCAAAAGGAACCGACCAATAACTCTGTGTATACAGGCGTATAAGCTGTCGCTGTATCCGACTCTGAATCAAATTGCATCGCTGTAACACTTGAATCATCCATCATTCTTATTGACGGTAGCCAGCGTACCGTGACAACACCATACCTCCGGAACAGTCTAGAGTTGGCAAATTATTGAGCAATATATGGTTAATTATTGAGCAATCCTCTCTAACAAAGATAAGTAGAAATAAAAAGCATATTATACGATATGGAACGTCATCACGAAGTGACTTCGAATTACGAAATATGAGGCAAACATTTATTAATACCGAACAGATAAACATGCAAAATGCTGTTTAGAAGAAAGATATTCCGAAAACATCACCTACGAAGAAAACGGTCGTAACGTGGTGCAAACACAATGAAATCTCCTTCGTTGAGTCTAAATTTACAATAAGCACATATACACATGATCTCATCTACATCAATGATATCAAATTCAAGCATCGCTGGATCGTAATTTAAGGATAAATGGAAGTAGTCTAATACATAGGAGAAGTGCAGAATCTGAACCAGGAACTGAAAGATTTCCCGATCACCTTCACATGAGTTTCGGAGAAGAGCTAACGAATCAGTGACGGAACCACTTTAACGTGCACATTAACGCTACCATTCAATTCGCTCAAGTAAAACACCTCACATACATGACCCGTGCGCGTGAGAACGAAATGATTGCTTCCACGTTTGAAGAAATGCGAACGTATTTGGACACCATCAATGAGGCAAAACTTGTGCACTACTTCTCTAACCGTGAAAATGCTGAACATTTCTTCGCTAAAATATGATCTACTCCATTCGTTTCGTTTTGTGAATCTTACGCGGCCCACATGGCGCAGCTCTGATGGAGAAAGAGTGCCCAGTAGTTTTTGAAAATCATGAGGAACCCTCGATACTAAATCAGTAGTGAGAACGTCTTCTAGCTCACTTCGGAGAATCCACCTGAAACAATATATCCCCCATGATGTTTTCAAGCCTAGAATATAAACCAAAACACCGTTCAAAAATTGTCTGCTCGAATCCACGTGTGAGTGTTTTCCGCTCGGAGAGTTGTAGGAATCTGTTGTTGGACTCTTCAACAGCCATGGTGTTGTCATAAAAAGTACCATATGTCTTTATGATATGAGACGTGTGACACACGAGGTTCTAAAGTGATAAAGTTGTTTTGAATAGGAGTGCAAAGTAATCAGGAACATACGTGGACTTTGACGGTGACGATCTCATCTCCGAACGCGTAATGAAGAATTCTACCAGTTAATTCGCACAGTGAATCCAAGGCAGAAAGCTCCACTGGAGACATAGTTTTACTTCTCATTGCACGAACAAGGCAGAAAACCGCAAGAACGGCAATGTTCGTAGAAGGTTGTGCGAAAAGACACAACAGAGCGGCGGCCGGAAGCACAATAGATCACCACTGAACAGAAGACGATCATTGTATTATCTTGCAGAGAAAATATCAGAAATCAATGGATAGATTCCCACGTTGTCCATTTCTCCCGCTGACATTCTTTGGAAGCCATCTGAGAACTTGAACTTTCGTATGTGTCCCTGTTCTAGAGGCAGAGCAAACACGGCATCTTCTATCACTTTCTTCGACTGAGTGGAACAGTGGGAGTTGTTGGCCAGTTCTAGGCATTCATCATTACAAGAGTTCGGTGTTCGTTGACAAAGAAATAGGTCAGAAACAAACTTTTGAGCAGTGATTTCAATGCACCGTGAGACCACATGTGAAGCACATCTTGAACAGCTCTGAATTGTGGAACAAGTTGTAGCCAAGCGCTGAAGCCAGTAGAAGTTCGATCATTACTTTCTTGCAGCTTATACCTGCAACTCCCTTCAGCAGTCTGCACTCTCTGGTGTTCTTCACCTCTTTCCTCTCGTACTGGAACTTACATATCTTACACGCCTTTTACATCAAAACATCTTTAAGATTTTATAAGACAAGACACACGGGTGTAAAGGGGAGTGGGCAAGTATCTTCTCGGAGCACTAGTGCCTGGGTTTTCGCACAAATGACATCCGTATTGGCCATTCCAACCAGATGTGTTATGGGCGTCTCGCAGAAACTGGAGAAAGATTTGTAATAATTCAGCAGGTCATTTACCAACCATAATTACTTGGTTTGTAGTCCACCAAACAAAATACAACTAACCTCAAGATCCGCGATCAGCAAAGAAATCCTGAGTTCTATGCACCACGTAACATTGCCAATATCTATTCTCATTCGGCGCCGTTGGAAGCAGTCGCGGAGAGAGCACAAGATCACCTCCCATAATCTTTGTGGTACTTTCTTCATACCTAATCATAAAGAGGAATTTCATCGTTTTAGCGGGTTCGGAATATTAATGAAGACTGAATATTTCAAGCCATTTGAAGAAGTACTGTACAACAGCATACCTGTTATATAAGCAAACAGAATCTGATTACGTGGTGAGGTAGCATCTTCTGGAGAGAGATCACGCGACATCAAAAATATAGGTAGTGCTGCTCCTCTATACATGGAACAATGTGAAAAATGCGACTCTGCACAATTTTCTGATAAAAGATACCTGCGATGATTTCTAGCACGATACCCATCGCAAGAAATGTGAGAACTAAGCTTCAAAACATGATTCCGCAGCTCCGATCGCGTTTCGATCCCCTGCATGACATTGTTGAAAAATCTCCAGTCCTCGCACTTGTTCTAAGAATTCATTGTATTCGTCAGCCTAGCAAAAAGAAACACACGGTATAATGAAACACCTGCCGAATCCCTTCCTTTACATCATTAAGCAGTTCATGACTATGCACAATCTCCTGTATATTGCGTATGACAAATCTCTTAAAATGGAAGTATTACTCCTCCATAACAATTAACCAACATTTTTACGTGAGCATTCTCCTTTATGTAATGGTCGATGTTGCATGAAACAATGCAGTAGTGATGTTCAACTGCGGAAGCGGATAAATCGACGCTGGAACAGTTCATTGAATCGCAAGAATCAATGAATTGCAGCGCAATCTAATGTTTTTGCCAATAGCCCAAAAAAACTTCAAAGCGTTACGGTCCTATCTGTACAAAGCAGAACGACTTATAGGGAGTAAAGGGAGAGTAAGAATCCTACCGCTCTCGAACACCTCAGACATTCGAGCAGCTCTAGCCTCGGAGGGCGAGGTCTGTCCCGCCCATCGCTCCTCCCCTTCCGGACAATATCAGCTCTCTTGCCGAGGACAGCAGTGCTGCTTAGTGCTGCTAAAAGGCGCAGCAGACCTGCCTTTGGGCTGTGAACGGAAAATAGATGGCAATTCAGCAGTTCTAGGCTCAGACAAGAGCGCAAGTGCTCGCAAAGTGCTGCGAGATCGCGGGCAACCGGATTTTCGAAATTCGGGCCAGCGCGGGCATGGGGCCTCGCGTGAGTTTTCACTTGCAGGAAAAGTCTTTCCTTGTCCCAGCCTTTGTGGTATATCGTTTCCTCCTTATTCTTCCCCATTCCTTCTTACCCCTAGCCTCGTTCATTCGTTTCATTCTTGTCGCTTACACTTTATACTGTGAATATTTTAACGTTTCGCGCTGTTTTCTGAATTTCGTTATCTCATTGATTTATGTTCACTATAACTATGCAACTCGTGTACTTTCAGAAAGAGCATCACCACGGAGTGGACGCGATGAACGAGGGAGCACGCCGTATCTCGATGGCGGCTCCGTTCGTTGGGCCTCTGCGTTCAAGTGCCCGCAACAGATCGCAGTCAGCCATTCAAGGTATGCTCATGGATATTTTAATTTCTCATATCTGAAATGGCATTCACATTGAATGAGCTCCTTTGGTTCCGGTATCCGCTTCTTTCAGCGACTCTGCCGCCGTTACCGGCACGTTTTTGTTCAGGAAGGGAGCGCCGACGAGCCCCAAAACGACATCGAGTGACCTGCCAAATAGGAGTTGACGTCCCCAGTATGAACTTTGGGCTATTATTGTTGAACATGTTGCGTTCAGTTTTTTTCTTGTTGTGTTCGAAGAGCTTGCTTCACTATTTGTGTCATTTACCTATTCACCTCATCACTGAATCTATTCTCCATTTAGAAGCAGTAGCAAAAATTCCGTTATGGGCTTTTAACAATATTCGCCCATAATTTCATTGTGGGCTAATATTGTTAAACTTGTTATATTCAAGAACTTGTTTTACGGTTCACCTCATGCATCTACAGTCGCGGACATAAGTATTGCAACAAGTCGTCTTCTGCCCGTAGCTTTTTTCAGTGCAGAGTTGGGCTGCTCTAAATTTTGTATGTTCTGCAGATACGCATGTAGTACTGGCGCGAATAGACTTCATTTCGTGCCTGAATTTCTGTGGGAGAAGTTTTTCATCCAGTGAAGTCGAAATTTGGGGTTCAACGTTGTTGACAACCGCCTACAAGAAAAAGTTTCCAAATGGGGTCTCGACCTCAACTGGATTTACTACATTATTTTTGACACGGTTTCACTCGAAAATGCATGTTAGAACAGAATTCACTCATATCTGCCAGCCTTTATGATCGGTGTGTTGGTAATCCTCCGACATAATTCCTGTTATTATAACTCATTACTTTACACCTATTCCATGATCAGAATTGCTCCTTATGCTACTCCTACTCTATCTAAAGATGTTCATCTCCATTACGATATATTTCTGTTCTTTTTGGATAGTGGAGGTGACCCAGCTAGTTTTGTTGGAACTAAGAGTGCACATTGCCAAAAATATTGTCGGGATTTTTGTTTTGCTTAAAGAATTGATCTCAATTAGAAAACCACTCTAGATGCAGAAGCTGCATATCCTCTTCAATGCAGTTTATATTAGGTTGAGAAGAAAGTAATGGAAGAATTGGCATCCAAGTCGGATTTTCATCTCTATTTTTTGAGAGGGTTTTTCTCAGCGAATTGGGTATACACCTTTGAACTCTGCAACATTACTCCAACGCATGGGTAGAACGCTGTCTCTCTCCTCTCAGAATTGCGCAGGTCATGCAATGGGACTCCCGCTCAAAAATGGCCGAAATCAACGGGCCCTTTTTCGTCCAAGAAGAAACTGAAGGGAGAGATGAGATAGTAATCAGGAGTGACAAGCCAGGAGAATAAAAAAGTGAGTTACCAGGGTAGAGGAAAGTCCCGCTAGTCTGGAACAGGAAAAACGTGGGAAACTTGGCATGTAAAAAAGAGGCCCGGAGCAGAGTTTTTCGTTTTTGTTGTTTTTCTTCAATGGCTCCACACAGTTCTCAGACCTGACCAATCCAGATGGTAGCCGTCTCTCTCTCTTACCTTGTGGGAGCTACTCGAATCACAGCAACCACTTCGCGTTGTGACGTGGGAGCGTCCTAGGCGTGGTTCCTTATAAACGCCCATATCTCGAGATTCGAAGTAATTGCAGCGGTCGCGTACTGTGAAATATTTAGCCATTCCATCCTTCATTGCAATGCTGCTGGTACTGAGACCAGTGCTTGCCAAGGCATTGCAGAGCAGCTCATAATAGAGGTTGGGGTAAAAGCACTCTTTTAGAACCGGAGGTGTAACTGCAGCAACAAGCGCTTCCTGGTCCTTCAGTAGCCACTGGGTAATACTTTGGAAAACCTCCTACCATGTCAACCGGCAATGCCTGTTCGAATCACCAGCAATAAGGAACACAAAAGTTTTGAAAAATTTCTTCCATTACTTTCTCCTCAACCTAACACGTAGCGATTTGAATCGTAGCGGTTTGACATACTACGACTCAAAATTGAGCGCTAGCAGTAGCCAGCAGGAGCCTGTGAACCGCCTTGTTCCGCAGTGGATTTTTCTCATAGTGTTTGAAGCAACATGCTCTGCAAACGTTCCATTTGCCTCGCTTTATTGGAATTTAACAGAATTGCCGTGCTTCCATAAGAGTGAAGTGGTATACTCCACCCCTCTGACGACAGCGTAGTTCATTACACTCCAGTATGTGTTGATTTGCTTTCTGACTCTCCGAAATCAGATACTTTTGAGCTTGACTGTCTGCACTAACATCCTAGAGAACTTGTCTCTTCTTTATTTACAATACCGTAGGAGGAAATCTTTTTCCCGAGTAAGGCAAGAATCCAAGCCACACTTCCGACAATGTGCTCTACTGACTCTACCAAAACCAGATGGGTCGTCTCCACTCACCAAGAGGGACAGAGATCGCAATGGAGGAACTCAGACATTCGCTCAGCCCTAGGCTCGGCCTTGAGCGGCACTAGCTTTATGGCTTTTCGAGAAGAGCTGCTAATTTGAGAGTTCTTTATCATCACCAATAGAATTCCGGTCAGATAGTATTCATATAATATCAGCAATTGTATCGGGTCTTGGACAGATATTGCTGCTAATGTGGGGCGACAGTGCCGCCATAGTGGGCCGACAGTGCTGCCAATTTAAGGTCCGCGGCCCCCCGCGGACCTTAAGGTGGCAGCACTATTGGCTATAGTGCTGCCCCAACTCTGAAATTTTCTGATGGTCAAATGGTCGAAAAATTCATGAAAAATTTATTATCAACAAAAATACAGATTCGATCAGAATCCACACTAAAACGAATAATAAGCATGCTTAAAGCTCCGTTAGGCTCCAATAACGTCAGAAAAAACAGTTTTTCATAAAAATCCTAAAAATGCTCTAATAGCAAAAACATCAAGAAATACACATCAAACTGGGTGTCTTGGGTCAGGCTAACCAAAATCTGCGATGAAATCCAATTATGTCAATGCCCAAGACACCCAAAAAAAAAACAACTTCAGAATTCAGGATAGTATTAGAAAATTTTGGGCAAAAAAGTAAAATTATAAAAACACTCAAGATTTCGTTAAAAAGAAAAGCCCAAAATTTTCTAAAAACGTGAAATACGTACAAATATCAAGCGTAATCAATATCTTCAACAATTTCGGACTAGGTTAGGCAATTTTGGGCTTGGCATCAAGTTGAACTGTAATCTCAGCACAAAAAAAAAGCCCAAAATTCCCTAAAGCATAAAACTAAATATGTACAAAGTTCGGGAATAATCAATATCTTCTAAGATCAAGTGAGTAGAGAGACCAGTAAATAAAATATCAAGTGAGTAGAGCGACCAGTAAATAAAATAATGACCGGTAAGTGAGTAAACAGTGAGGTATGTGCTATGAGAAAAATCACAAAAAAATAGTTAGCGCACGTGCACTCCTCACAACAAGTTTATCGCTCTCGTAAATTCTAAAAAACTTCCTTCTAGAAAACTTCCTACTCAGACAAAAAGTGCACCTGTGCTAAAAATCCAACAGAAGGCAAAAAGTTGAGGATCAGATCACAAGTGAACTCACCCTTTCATTGCACACTCTTCATTCCTACATGATGCTATAGCGCTTGGAATTGACTGATCGCACTGGATACAGTAGTACATCTTGCGGTACTCATACTCCGAAAAACAAAAAAAATGCTCAGAGGATAGTGTGCACAGCGCGTCACTGGCCTAAATATTCGGCGTGTCCGTTTGCAGAATCGCTAAGAAATCAATGAAAGAAAAATTAGTAAATGCCCAATAAATCACTGATCTAATAACTGATTAATCACTGGAACCCACAGCCAAATCAGACGTTTCATCGGAAAATATCGAACATAGATCATCCACGTGTTTCATCATGCTCTGCCTTAATCCAAAATGCATGGCAAAATTTGCATAATAAGCCAATTTCTGAGTGGGCCCTGAAATCACCGCGCTGGGTAAGAGTGAACTGCAATGGGTAACATCAAATTAGCGACGAAAACACTTACCGAGGTCTTCTTTTGCCAGATGCTCCTGCGATGGCCCGGGTGCGTCTTCTGGCGGGGTTGAGTGAAGGTCCCGATTTTGTTCAACTCTGGCCCTGACAGGAGACACCTCAGCCACAGGTGTACGTCTAACTGGAGAGTCGGCTAGGTTTCCGGCAACGACATGATCATCTGATCCACGGGAGGCACACGCGGTAATTCACCTAAAGTAGTTGTTCCAGGAGGGATGGACTAACGAATGTCACATGAATTCCTCACCTATTCTGTTAGCGCGAATTCGAATGGTACGCCTTCTCTTCGGAGGAGGTGGGACAAAACTCATGCTTACACGCTATTCCCTACCACAAGATGTAATATGCCAAATCGAAAAAAAGCATCGAAGAATAGCACGCACACAAATAAATAGGGCTAAGAATGTAGCCGCACCAAAATCATAGTCACTTCGTTCGAAAAGAAACTTTTGTTCACCGCGCAAATTATGTGAACACAACGAATTTCAAGAATACAAAAAAGCACCCAATAACAGATCACTAAAGAAATCACCTGTTTAAAGAAAAGTTATACAAAAGCGATGATCTCGGGCTCACAAATATTTTAGTAATGTGCACAGACCCAGACCCTCCAGCGAACATCCCTCGAAATTCAATGACTGCAAAGTAGATGTGGGTCAGCTGCGCACACGAGAAGTTGAATGCAAAGACGAAAAGTAATCGTGATGCATCATCCGCACACTTCTTTTTAAAACAAAATGGGCGATTGCGCATTTCAAAAACAAAAACATGCAATCGCCTATGCCAAAGTGAATGAGAGGAATTCACACAGTTAAGCGAATATCAAGAAAGAAATCCTATAGAAAAAGTTCTTCTAAAAAAGTTTGGTATGGTTCCATCATTTGAATGACATGGAAGAAGAATGCGGATGATAAGGATGATGATGGAAACAGAGATGGATGAGACGAAAGAGCAAACGTTGGAAAAGAGCAAACGTTGGAACTCCGAATCGAACAAAAACTTCCAAAAAAGTCGAGTTCACTGTTTTCTTTGAAGTTGAGGTTCAAAAAAACTCACTTCGACATTTCGGTAGACCCACATGTTGTTGATGATGTCCAGCGCCCTCGTCCTGTCGTCCACGTGCTCAATATCCAAGATCTTGACTTCCACCTCGCCCATATTCGCGCCGTCACACGATTGCCACCTGAAAAATTCCAAAATTAGAACAATGCCAGCGGACGCGCACATAAAAACAACGAAGGATTGAGTAGGAAGCGACAGAAGATGAGAGAGAAGCGTTAGCAGAAAGAAGAAACAAAAGAGATTGAAGAAAATTAGTGAGCGAGGAGTTGCGCGCCGAAAAACAGTCACAGTAGAAAAAAACAAGTGAAAGCGCCCGCAAAAACAGTGCAAAAGCAGAGAGGAAGAGAGGAAGGATGAAAGAGAGGCTGAAGAAGTGTAAAGGAATAGTGAAAGAATAAAAAGAATTGATGGGAGCGAATTCGCGCGGCGGGGATAGCGAAAATTTGCGATGAAACAGACGAGCGCGCGCTTGAAACAACATAGAAAAGATTAGAGGAGAGGGAAAGGATGAGAGGAAGGCGAAAGGAGTGGAGGGGAACAAAGAAGATTGAAGAAAAACAGTGAGAGAGAAGTTACGTGCGGGTGGGGTACTCAAATTGCGACAAAACGAAAAAAACGCGCGCCGGGGAGAGTCAAATTTCAATAAAACAGAAGAACGCGCGCGTGAAAACAACTAAAGAGAGAAGAGGAAGAGAAAGAGGATGAGAGAGAGGAGAGAAGAGAGTGAAGGAACAAAAAAGAATGAAGAAAAAACGTGAGGGAGAAGTTGCGCGCAAAGAAGTAGTTAAAATGCAGTAAAACAAATTTAAAAGGGCACAAAAACATTCAAAGAAGAAGAAGAAGGAGATAGAAAGAAAGAAAGAAGTGAAAGAGATGAGAGAGAACGGAAAAGAAACGAAAAAAACATTTTCGAAAATGTTTCTCGGCGCGCCGCACCGAAATTGCGTCATCGCGCTGACGCGAAATTCGATCGATACCAAATCGATCTAAGTCCGGCAGCACAGTGGGAGCGGTGCTGCAAAAAATTTTGCCGTTTTTGAGTGCGCGGCAACTGTTTGGTACTGCCATTAAACTTGGCAGCACTGTATAACATTTCCAGCACGGTCGAACTTGTGCCGAATGGGCGGGGCGATGGGCGGAACAGGCCTCGCCCACCGAGACTAGTGCTGCTCGAATGTCTGAGAACGCATCTTTAGATAGATCACCAGTATCGTGGGGAGAAATGCTTACCTCATAACAGACATGAAATAATGAGTTACAATGCCAGAAATTGTGGCGAAAGGCTTGTAAAAATTTCTTTTAACAAATGAAAAAAAGTGAGCGGAATAAGTTTAACGATATTAGCCCATAATCAAATTATGGGCTAATATTGTTGAACTTATTCCGTTTACGATAGTGTTCTTGTTATGTTAAGAACATGCATGACTATTTACCTCGTTAACCCATTTACCTCATTATTGAATCTATTCTGAATCTAGAAGCGATAATAAAATTTTCATTTCGAATTCTGTGGTTTCGTGCGTTGAATTTACTTAAGAAAGTCCTCCCTCCCTCCCCGTCTGTTCTAGTGGGATTGTGGGGCTTTTGAGCACCGTTGAGCTCACGAGTCCCATAATAGCCGTGCAACAGCCCTTTGTCGGTATACTATGCCAGCATTTTAGGGCGACAAAACCTTCGAGAATACGGTGTTGTAGGGCGACGATGACATGATAGTTGGGGGACCATTTGAAAAGAGCTGCTGTTGTCTCTCCAAAACGGCAGCTCTACTCGAAGAGTCACGCTCATAGAATTGCTGTTTTTGTCGGCTAGAGCTGCTCGATTGTCTGAGACAGGACTCGCGAGTGCAGAATGCTACCGAGTTGCGCAGACGATCTAGACATTTTATACTGAAGTATGTCATTGTGATTTCGTATCCATTTAGAATCGTTTTGGTGTACGAATCCGCGGCAGAAAATCTGCTCTTAGCTTCAGGATAGAGAGCTTCAATCATCTTTCGTGCTGCAAGATTGATACTTAATCTACGAAATGATATTTTTACAGAACTACATACTTGGTTCGGTTAATCGCTCATATGTAATAAGGAAGGCGTGAAGAGCTGTATCAGCATCGGGACTTATGTTGTTTGATATGGATCCGACCGTAGAATGAGATTCCTGTTCTTCACTTAAGACATCACGTGATTCGATTTGTTCATGTGAGTCGCTAGTATCCGCTGATCCTTCTGTTTGAAAAGGCTCAACTTCCTCGACTTCAGCGCCATGTTGGTGTTGTTCTTGATGTTGCTGTGATACCAGATTCTCATGAACATCCGAAGCTCTGGCAGACAAATTTGCTTCTGCAATGACGGCAATATTGTAGGTTGAGGAAAGTAAGAATTGCTGAATCGAACCTGTTATTCTAGCGAACAAGCTCAAAGGGTAGGGGAAGGCAGGGAGCTCAGCGGTTGGCATCGATGAACAAGCAGAACTAGAAATGCTGAATTTGAACGCTCTCAACTAGTAGAAATAGGAATTCACTGTGAGGGACTGGCTACCGATATACTAGCCTACTTTTTGGGCACGCTCATTCGATTAGCACTCGTGGTTTTCTCCAAAAAGTTACGTGGAGATACGCGGCGGCACTCATGGACACCGCAATCTTGAGGCGCAGACTGTGGGGCGAAATGGCCGATTTTTAGGGACTCAGACACATTCGTTTCGGGACTCGTAATTACGTCACTGCTGGCTCTCCCGCATGCACGAGGTGGTGATTTCATCACCTTCGCTGGCGGTCTCGCAGCATAGGGGTGAGGGAATGTTTACAAGCCTTCAGGCTGCACAATGTACGCAGCAGAAAACCACCCTTCTACTGTTACGAGCTGAATTCTCGCCTATTGCCACATCCCCTGCTGAATTTTCGCAGCGATTCCTTACAAGGGAAGTGCAAGAGGCTAACCCCGGGGATCGAAACGAAACACCCATTTTTGGTAACATTGTCTAAGCCTATGTTAATGTATGTACATCATTTTTGCTCAATGGTCCTGATGCGCGCAGGAGAGCGCGCCAAAGACTTTTCGGCGTCATTCATCTTCCACACGCCCTAGATCTTTGAAAAGGTCGACATTCGTTCGTTTCGAGGAAGCATCTGCACTAACACAGAGTAAAACCTTCAATATATCAAGGCATGACATGTGTAACCAATCAACAATATACGGATACAGGTCCACCGATGGCGAAAGGGCCCGCCGTAGCCAAGTTATGTGATGAACGCTAGGAAACGGGTCCACCGATGGAGAAAAGACCCGCCGTGGCGTAGTGGTGTGGGGGACGCCAGGATGCGGGTCCACCGATGGAGAAAAGGCCCACTGTAGCGTAGTGGTGTGGAGGACGCCAGGATATGGGTCCACGAGGAAGGATCCGCCGTTGCTCAATAGTGTGGAAAACACCAGGATACGGCTCCGCAGATGGAGAAAGGGTCCGCCACGGCTCTACAGTGATAAAATCGCGAGAATGCTGGTTCACCGATGGAGGAAGCATCTGTCGTAGCCCAATGGCATGGAGAACGTCAGGATACGGGTTCACTTTGGTTCGATAGTGTTGAAAATGCCAGGATGCGAACCCGCCCCTGGAGTACGGATCCGGCTTGCCCTAACTGTGAGGAAGGCGCCAGAATGCGGGCGCTCAGATGGAGGAAGAGCCCGCCTTGGCCCAGTAGTGTGGATAACACCAGGATACGGGTCCGCCAATATAGGATTAGTCCGCTGTGACTCAGTGAAGTGGAGAATACCAGGATACGATTCAGCCGACGGTGAACGGGTTCATTGTGGTCTAGCAGTGAAGATGACGCCAGAATACGGGTCCAACGGAAGAAAGCCCGCTGCGGCCCAGAAGTGTGAAATACGATACGATCGGATAGGATTTCGCTTTGATCCAGTAGTGTGGAGAACGGCAAGATACAGTCCCTCCGATCGAGAACGCGTCTGCGTTCGCCCGGTAGTGAAGAATACGCACGAATACGCCATACGATGGAGAACGGACTTCTCATACTCATACTCAACTCATAGGAAGGATTTCATGTTTGGGCCCATTTAAAGATTGGTTCCACTTCTTTATCAATTTTCTAGAGATTTGGCAGGTGCGAAGCTTTTTCACGTATCCCAAGTGGCTGCCCACCCCACTTTCTAGCGTCCCGAAGGGACGCTAGTCATGTAAATTATACCTGAACTCATTCAGTCCTCTCCTCTACTATGAAGGCAAATAACCCCACTATGCGCGCACAGGCTAAGAGGCACCGAGGAGCAGATTTTGGAGTTAAGGTGTCGATCTTGGCACACTAACAGCAAATTTCCGCGCGCCATTCCTTGGAGGCGTTCTGGATACATGCCAAAA
Organism: Ancylostoma caninum; assembly: GCA_037903475.1. Lineage (NCBI taxonomy): Eukaryota > Metazoa > Nematoda > Chromadorea > Rhabditida > Ancylostomatidae > Ancylostoma > Ancylostoma caninum. The sequence continues at coordinate 390,194 of JBAJFG010000163.1, forward strand.
ATCCAAAAACGAACCGAGGAGTGCCTATCAGCTAACTGGAACTTGCGCCTTATATGAGGATGCTCTTCTGTCCTACCGCATCCAATCGCTCGTCTGTGGGAGCTCGCGGCAGTACGTTCTGGATCAATACTACTTAGAGTTTCGTTCACGGGGTTGAAAAGACGTTTGGTCGGATAGATTTCATTTTGACGCCCCCCATTGTAATCTTTGAAGAAGGCGATCCCGCCGAAACGTTAGCCAATAAAGCTGTTAAAAACCTCGTGTCCTGCTTCACTACCATCAAGACAGTCATCAATTCATGCCGAGGCTTATTGAAATTCCGACAAGAAGATGTGATAGTTTCCAATTTCATCTCGGATAGGGTCTAGTTTTGTAAATGAAATAACGTTCCATAGACCAGGTGTGATTTCAATGCTCTCGTATATTTTCTCGGCAACAAGGTTTGCCAAACTCTCCGTGTGGCCAGATCGCTTGCAAAATGTGTTAGATTGTGACGGATAATTATTTCCATACAGTGCCATTTGGCTATTCCCTTTGAAATTTCTTCGAACACTATCATTTCTTCAATTTCTCCTATCAGAAAAAAATATCCAAAGATCTCTTTAATGAGAAAGTAAACTCAACTGTAAACTCATTGGGTGAGGCGCTGACCTGTCGTTTGTTTCATGGAATGAATCTCTCCAACAGAATATTGCGTTATAATATATTTACACCATCTCTTTAAGATGCCGGCCTACCAGCAGTCCTCAACACGTAGGTTAGCCTCTGGGTCGTCTGCTTTCGACTCGGAAGCTTCGAAGCCGCAGAAGGACTTCTACAACAACAACACGCTCGTGAATCTCAGCAAGATGTTCTGTGTGATCGTGCTAATCACGGCTTTTGTGCTGGTGATGAGCAGGAGCTTTGGACAGTTCATCACTAATGACAGTAACTCCACGGCTGATGCTACTCTCTTCTTCCTCTAATAGCATGGAGCTGCTTGGCGCGTCGCTGATTACTGGTTGCTGAGTTTTGTCACAAGTGCGCTTCGTATCTGATCTGTTATACACTTTAATCGTTATTCCATCGAATTTTATTATTCTCGTCAAATAAATTATGTGCAACCTCACATTAGTTCCAGTAACACTTTCTCCGATTCATTTCTTTATTCGAAATATGTAGTTTACGTAAGAACTGTGACAGCGATGATCAGTTTTATTAGCGATAGGCTGTTATGCTGTTCTACCGATGAGATCTCAAACGGTTCCTCAAGGATCCTCCTGTGGCAACCCAGAGAATGTTTCTTTTTTAAAATTTGCTTTGCGCATCATCTCAACAAACTATATTGATCAAATTTGTTATTGCTTCATGCATATGTTGCCCTTTTTCCTCCTGTTTCGCAATAAAATTCTGCTCAGCCTTGATCGAATCAAGTGATGGATGTTAATATTTTCCTAGGAGAGATGATTTGTACAGAACAGAGTGTTTACATGATTTAAAATGCTATCAGATTCCAGCAGCTCGGGAAGAAACAAAATGAACCGGAGGTATAGGGGATAACTACCACCTTAATCACCTTGACTCACGTTGATTTTCGGATATACCTAGCGGGCGTCAGCAATCCTTCTATTTGTCCCTCTCGCGTGCCAGAGTCGTCCAATGGATTCTATCCGCTCGAGGAACACGGAGAGCATTATCGGTGGTTTTCCTATTGTGCGCTTGACATTACATGAAGTCCAGTCGCTGACGGCTCTTGTCCAACGGTTGTCGTTAAGATGCAACACGTGTCCGGTGTTGTACATAATATTCTGCCCGTCTAATGTTCTGCCCACTCTGTGATATTCTTTCTAAACCTCATCCCGCGTGAGCCACTTTGCTCAATACGTATCTTCCCTATTCACCTATAAAGAACGTTCATCTTTGTGAGCAGAGTGACTACCAATAGGTGCAAAACACCATGGAATCTCCGAGTTTTAGGAAAATGGTTCAATGGCCAGCTCCGGGGGTCGGAAATAATCAAATGGAAAAGAAAGAAAAATGTGTCAAACCAGATCCTGCGCACTTCCGTTCTCACTTTGAATTTGTGCACTTCTCCTTTATTAGTCTTTCCTCCTAAGCTATTTATAGTTATACTCAAGATGCGTACGTATGCACATGTAGGTACAGAAGAAACATAAGCCGTCAAAGAATCAGCAAGATTGGAACAGACTCAAATCAGCAAGATTGGAACAGACTCTGAGGGGTGCAGGTGTGGCGCATTCAGTAAGTCCCACAAGGTGGTCGGAATTTCGCGAGTGCTCCTTCGCGAGCAGAATATTATACGGGTAGAATATTATATACCCCACCGGCCTACTTGATCTTTCTCACCTTGGCGTAAGCGGCAGCTTCCCTGATCTTCGACTGTTAACACAGAGTGGAACTCCGTATTCCTGCCTTCACTTGCATGAGGCGGGTTTTTCCTAGCATCACCTTTTCGATAGAGCATTCGAAGACTCTGACCACGCTCTCATCCTGCTTGCGTATTCCTGATGACCGCTCATTTTCTTTTGTCATCTAGTCTCTGCATGAAGTACGGGAAAGTTAGTTCCTATCTTCTAATATCGCTGGCTTGTTATTGTAAATTTTGAAATATTGACTTAATAAACCAGTAATCCCGAACACTATTGACAATATACATATTACTCATTAATTACCATAAGAGCGATCACCGTAAACGACAACCAGAGCGAACCGTGCGGGCCATAATTCCCGTGCCAGCGAGAAGCGATGACCGTGCGACCCGGCTTTGCGAGTCCCGCTCGCGGTCATGTCGCGGCCCGCTCACACGATGCGAGTGCCTGAGCGAGCTGTCCGCATCCCCAGGAACTCCCCTCGCCGCAACCGTTGCGCGTGCGACATCGCCTTTCTTGATGCAGAAGATGTAAAATGTACTTAAGTTCGATTTTGGTAAAAATTCAAAGATTTGGGAAACAAAACATTTATTCAGGAATTACTCGACATGCTGATTACGAATGTGATATCTGTTTTGTATCATGAAATTTCAGTAGCATATCAACAAGTATGCGGCAGATGCTGAATCTTTCCGAATCTTCTCAAAATTTCCAAACGGGTGTTATTTTTCGTTCTGGTCACGAAGTCAGTATCTATTTTGTATTATGATGTCATTATTTTTCAACTGAGGGACAGGCGGGTGCACTTTCTTTCTTGAAACTATCGACTAGGATCTGTATTTATAAGCGCTAGGTGAAAAATATTTTGATCTATCAACATCGAAGTTTCAAAAGCGTTAGAGCGTTGCAAAACGAAACTTCCACTACAGCGAAAAAAAAGAAAGAAAAAAATTTTCATGTAGTAATCTAGATTCTTCATGAGTATGCATTAGCAAATACCAGGTTATTCCACGTGTTTCGCTCTAGAATTGGTGTTTTCTCGACTATTGCATAGTCTGTCCGAAACGATGAGTCCGCCCACGCAAGCGGGGATCGAGAAGCTGCCACGTTCGCCAGCGCTCCACGTCATCATCCCTGATCTGCGAATCACGTTTCATCGTTATCTTCATGGTATTGACTGATGATTTGGCTGTGACCTGGACGACGTGGCAGCCAACAGCTTCCGTCCCAGCCGCGCTGCCTCTCGACCAGGGATGTGCTTAACAAAAATTTCAATTTTCGTAAATCGTAAATCGTAAATTTTCCAAAACCGCCGTAAATTGTAAATCGTAACTGAGGGTCCGACTACCACTGCAAGAGTTAGATAATTTCAACTCGTTTCACAACAATGTCATTCTCGAAATGATCTGAGATATGTATCTACTGTAGAATTGATCACTAAACTTCGCCATCTTATCACTAGATTGATAACATTGTGATGAATGGACAACTTTTTTCTCGATATCATCGAGCGACCGACTTGCTACTCTAGTGGCCAATGGTTGACTGAGGAACTCCCTCACTGAACTAAATGACTGCGGCCGCGGCGCCCTTATTATAGCATGTGAGCGGGACCTCGGTGCGCTTGCGTATGTAGGGCACAATAACTATTTTGAAATACTAGCGAGAACAACTAAAGATAGACAACGTACATTACAAAGACAAGCACTATATGTACAACATCATGCTACCTAGTAGTTCAATCACTAAACTCGGGCCACATTTTGAGTTTTTTTGGCGCACCCTCGAATGTATTTAAGTAAATAAATAAATACGGGCCCCGGTCATAATACTCACCATCATTAACCGAAATCCTCTCCTTTTGTTTACCCACTTCCGGTGGGTGCGGCCCATTATCACAGCAGTGGACCGGTTTTCATCACTTCTGTGTGCGAGCGCCTACACAGGATTTTCTGCCATCCGCATTACATCTTTTGCAATCTTAGGTCGCTTCTATGGATTGCTGTCGCAGAATTCAAACAGGAATCCCTTTATATCTCTCCGAATAGGCAACACCTCTCAGAATTTTTGAGCTTCTAATGGCGACTGAACGTTTCGAGCTGGAACAAACAAATCAAATTGCAACATTTATGCGTTGAAAACAGCTGATGATAAGGAATCAATGTCTCTGAAAGGGCAGTGCTGCGATGCAGCCAATCTTGCAGACATGTTGAGCATCGGGATCAATCTCGTCGTACGAAAGGTTACCCCTGGGAAACCAATTCTGAAATATGCATGTTTATAATTGTGGTTCTTTATAATCCAGTAGACTTTCTTCTACGAGTGAATGAAATCAAGATAAGAGAAGTCCAAATTTTCAGCTCTAATACAAGGTAAGGTCAGAGCAAACGGTTGTTATTGATTCATTTTTCATACATCTCAGAAAAAGAAAACGGTGCTTCATTTTCTCTCTAAGGTTATTAATTTTATTGGATAGAAATGACCGGACGCCAAATCGAGCTACTCGCTTTTGAGCACCACATTTTGATGAGAATTGGGATTATGCACAAGGTGCAAATTCTTTTCCATAACGCATTTGGTGAAAATGCGTGCCAACAAACGGCTTTCTGTTGCCCTTCAAGTAAACCACGCAATCTGAATCTCGAAAACCTTCCCAGTAAGCATAAAACAATTTGAAATCCGAACTTCTATCGTTGCTTTCCTTTAACACAATGATGTTTTATGAGACACGCATATGGTAATGGTCTGCAGGAGATACACCGTTTCTGTTTTTTGTTCAAAAAACAATGAGCAACGAGCAGTAGAACGCTTTTTCAACAAACCTCGACTATCCTTTTGACAATGGCGTCCTTGAGAACGTTAGGACCAATTTCCCCAAGTGCGTTACAGGTAGAATTTTCAATACTCACATCAATCCAATCAAGTCTATTCTCTTTTTTGCAAACCGCCATTGCACGCTGAATTACCAAGGAGCTTGTAATGAAAAGAATACCTTAACTTCCCCAGAAGGGTGACATAGACTCACTTGTGGATTGAAAACTGTTTTTTCCATTTTCGACCTTCCCAATTCAAACGCGTAAAAACGGACGTACACAGTGCAACGTATAGTACAGTGGCGCCATCTTTCTTTATTAGTTATGACTTCGGTGACTTCGGCTATGCTCAAGCAAAACAGCAAAATGAGAAGAGGAGTTTCATCATCTTAACAGTGGTAAAATTATTTTACAAAAGCTACAGCTCGAACATGGATAGAAACAACGTCTAAGAGAGATGCAACTGCTATGGTTCTTGGCATTTTATACACAACGTGTTTACAGCTGAATGAATAGAAAATCAGCTTTCCTATAAAAGCTTTTAACACATCAAACAGCCACGCAAGTCTAGCGCTTCCACATCAGCGCTGCTGAATTTGAAGCGTGCTTTCGGTTCATTAAGAATTCTTACTTCGGTACCGACCTTCAAAAAATTCCATCGTCCTGGTGAACCACGCAACGCATCCACCAACAACTGGTGAACTTTGAAAGTTTAGATGAAACAGAACTTTTGAAAACTTGCTCTGCACAGGCAAATTCCGAATAAACATTCGCCTCTAGTATTACGGGGGACCCGAGGGCGGCATTCGGAACCAGATGGAAGAAAAGAAACATACAAGTTTCCGAAGGACATGAATGGTAGAGATAGTTAACCACCACCGTATTGGACCGCTCAGAAATCTAGGAATTGAAAGGGTCAGATACGACAGATGTTTGAGGGTTCCTATTCTAGGAACCGAATAGACGCTTAACCTTGCTGATGAAATCCGTAGAGCGGGTTCTAAATAGTTTTTGTGGCAGGCTTATACATAATGTTGCCCGAGATGGTTATTTTCTAGGCAGAGTGGTGTCCGCTCATGCTGCCCGAGATGGTTATTTTATAAGCAGAGTGAGGTCCGCTAATTCTTGTAGGCCCGTGTTCTTTTTGTTCAGCGATGGAACAGCGGTTTCCCAGGCCTCATCGGCAAACAAGAAGAAAATTACAATTCCTTTTCTCAAAATTGTTGACTATTGGTGTATTATTCGTATCAATATTTGAAACAAGGAAAATACTGTATCCTCTCATTCGTGATGTGAGTCAAGGTTGGATGCAAACGACGGCCAGAGGTGATTCCATGGTAGTCATATTTCTCTATGAGCCCGACGTACGTAATGTGTCTACACTCTAAAAAAAAGCCGCTTGTTGTAGCTTCTTCACGTCGACAGTTGCGATTCCAGTAGTTTCGTAACTAGACAGCGCTGAATTGAAAAAAGTGCTTTTCCACAAACCAAACATTCTCATTTCTATGCCTTAAGCATGTAGTGCTGGAAAACCAAGGAACCAAAGTAGCACATATACCATTTGTCATAACAGCACTTCTATGTTCAATTCTCCCTAGCAGGAGGAAGCTGAACTTTGTGCTCAGGGGAGTAACTATGATATTCAGCCACCATTTTTTTCTTCCGTTTCGAATGATGTCAAGGCTGACGGGTGCACTAAAGCTGAAACATTACCTGAATGCTGGTAGTCGATGGTATTTGAGTTCTCCTCGTATTCCTAAAAAACACGGTAGCCTTTTTGAAGTGGAGTAGCAAACTGGCAAGAAGTCACCACATATAAGTAACAAATATTCTGTCCTCCTCATGTTTTTGTTTCTGCTGTTCTAGTTCCATAGGTAATACGTAGATAAATTTTATAAGTATTTCCCATTCATTCGTAATTGACTTGGAGGGGAACGTTATGAAATTATCAGAATGTGTTGAGGGAATTCCTCTATTTCTTGAGCACATATACCACTGTCCTTTACCGACACGTTTCCAGGAGCATCTCGAAGACTAGTCGTAGTAAGCCCTCAAATCAACTTCGGACTTTCTACTTGATAAGAGGAGGTCTTGCGAACTTGCTAACAAATGGTGATGGCTCGTCCGTCGGAGTTGTTGTGATATAAACCAAGTTTCATTAATTTGAACATTTTTCAAATTATCAATCCGAGATCCGACACTTGGTGGAGATCCGCCAGCAGCAAAATTAGGGCTCAATAATTAGCTGTAGAGGGTATCTGATCATAAAATGCGTGAGGAATGAGGAAGAGAGAGAGCTCAGATTGTAGAAATTTTTGCAAGAAAAAGGCGACCTCTCATCACTCAGTTTTAAGACCTGGGAAATACAGTGCAGTAATTAAAGGACACCACCAGCTTTTCTCTCCAAGGTTTTCTCGTCGACCGTGGAATTTTGCTTTACTAGCATTGTGATCAGCACCTAAGATAACTTCGGCACTTTATCAGGCTGTCGCGAAAATAATTGCCGTTTCGGGGTATGCTTAACTAAAATTATTTCTTCTGTCCAATTTGAGCAACTTCAGCTCAGCCAATGTAGCATTCTTGTAGAGCATTTCCTCCTCTTTCAAATGCTGCTTGAACATTCTGGATAGCTCCTTCCTGAGGATTTTTATGAAGTCGCCAACAAACGATGAGCCGAAGCGATTTTCGGTTGATTGTGGTTGATGACTTCAAACTTACAATACGTCTGACTTCAATCAACAGGGTAAGAAAAGTGCAGACGTGAACACCACACAATCTGACTGATGACCAACGTCTTACCTAGCGTGTCATCTTTTCTAACCTAATTTTCTCGTCCCAAAACGACTGATTTCTAGACCATGTAATTATCGCGCATGAAGCTCAATTTCTGTACGATAAGAAGAAATGCGAATGGGTATGGGTGGAAACGATTTCCCACTTCTAAGATTTCCCAAGCCAGACCTTCTCTCCAGAGAGGTCCTGTCAGGAGTTTGGTGGTTCTGTACAGGTGTGATTGACTGCACATTTCTACAGCCTGGTCAGTCATTGAATCGGATTTTGGAAGGGAGAACCGATGGGACAACATATCCATCCTCCCTAAGATGACATTGAGGGAGGTGGACGTGGCTATCGAAGAGATCCGAGAAGAAGTCGTAGATGACCTTCTCCATTACCCGTCTTGATGAAGAAATTGTTCTGTCTGGGCGCCGGAGGGCGGACGTCTTCGTTTTGCAATTGGCGAAGTCTCGGCGGGTGCTGCGAATGCTTTTCTCTGCCTATGCAGCTTCCGCCAACACTGCTGCTCGTCTCTCCTTCGGGTTTTATCGCTTCCTTGCACCGTTTTGCGAGCTCGGACGTTAGCTGGTAGTTGCCAGCGGCTCCCGCGGCTCTCGGCTCCGGCTCCGCTGGCGTATAAGCTCGAGGGTCTCTAAGACAGTCGTCTCTTGGTGACTCTTTAACCCTCAGCGCTCTTTGCGCTGTCGCGAAGATGCTGTACAAGGGGATCGTACTCTTCGTCGATGTTGTCGACAACCGCATCTTCCCAAAAGCCGGCTAGCGAAGTGAAAAGATCCCAATTGATGACGGTTTGGGACTCCTTCTCTTAAACTTCGCGGCTTTTTCTCCTTTGCGTGAGAAGGAGAAACTTACACGAAAGAGGCGGTGGTTTGATCTGGTGTAGAACTTCGGTACAACACCGACGTCGGTAATGCAGAACCTTCGATTGACGATGATGTGGTCAATTTTATTATGGTACTCTCCCACCGGGTGACTCCCACGTCCAGCGTAGGGAGGTTGGCCTCTGAAATTGTGAGTTACCATAGATGGTCTTCGTCGTCATGATGAATTAAGACAGTCTCTCTCCCTGTTCGTTTCACTGCTGGCCGTGGGTACCCATGTGAATTTCGTCAGTCGATCTCCTAGGACCAATCTTGGCGTTGAAGTCGCCAACGATGATCTTGTAGAATGTGTGGTCCTCCCTGTAGAACTTTTAATGGCTTTAAGAGGACTTTTGTGGAAATTTTAGCCTAAGCCTAAGCCTAAACGCAGGCCTGAGGCTTAGCCTAAGCCTGAAAGTTTGTCTTAGCCTAAGCCTAAGTCTTGTTTATGTTTTCTTTTGAATAATAATCGTTCCTAGCCGTGTTTTGTTTCCAGCTATTGTTATTAGTTGGTGTTTTATTGTGTTTTTCATAGTTTTATTTCAGTTTCGTTCGGTCTGCGGCAATTTCTGTGGTGTTTCGCGGTTTTCGTCGTTCGTAGGTGCTTTTCTTTTCCTAAAATAACATGTTCTTGATTCTAGTTTCCTTTCGATAACGATCTGTTATCTTTTTTCCGCGATTGCTTGTGTTTTATGGGATTTGCTTTCAGTTTGGATGGATTTGCGTCGATTCCCGCGCGGTTTCGCGATTTCCAAACGCATTCAGGTCGGTTTTTCTTGAGGATTCTATCGTGTTTTGTTCTCGTGTCGATTATCGGTTCTTTTTTGTTCCTGCATTCCGCTTTTGCCCATGTTTTTCCGCGTTCGAGTCGATTTATTTGTTGTGCTCATTATTTCGCAATACTGCATTGCTTCTGGATTTTGCGTTGTTTTAAGGTGGGTTTCTTTTCAAATTCTGTCTCTTTTATGTTTCATCTAAACTACTAACTCCTTTTCATTCACTTTTTATTGTTCTAATCGTGTTTCAGTGTGTTTTTTATGATCTGATTTCAGTTTCGTTCGTTGCGGCACTTCTTGCGGAGCTCCGCTAGTTCCGATTTGTTTCAGGTGAGTTGTTTTTCAATTTACAGGAATCTACACCACTGAATCTTTATCATTATTGTGTTTTTGTTTTCTTTTTTGTTTATTTGATGGCTCCTGTTCCACCTGATACCTCCTTTCGAAGTTGTCAGCTTTTCTTTAGGTTTCGTTTGCTTCTGACGCTGTTTTCTTCCACTTTTGTTTCTTTCAGGTCTTTCTTTTTTATTCAATGAATGTATAGTTACCTTTTCTGTTTCTGCTGACTCTGTTTGTTTTGGTTTTTGTGTGTAATGACATTTTGATTGGTTTTTATCATGATTTACCTGGTTATGCTCGATTTTTTAACGTTTCGTTTACGTTTTCCAATTTTGTCCGGATAATTTCCAATTTTACTTTTCCTTCATGTTTTTTCCTTTATACCTAGATCGGGGATCATCGACCACACTGATGAGCCCACCCCGATCTTTTTTCGCTTTGGCTGTCTGTGGTTTCAAGGGCGAAACAGCCGTTTTGCTGTTGTTTTTTATAGTTGTATTGTTCTTTTTTTTTTTTTTGAATTTCCTTCCAGATATCACCTTCCAGCGGCGATTGTGGATGTGGAACAGCGTCGGTGACGTGTTCATGGTGGCCGCTTTGCCAGAACGGTGGAAAACATTTACTCATTTGTTGCTGAACTTCATTTGTATTCACTTGCTTTGATTTTTGTTCTACGACGCTAAATAAACAGGTTTTGGCGTTTTCTATGTTCTTACTATCTCATTATAGTCGTTTTCATCATTTTCTTCTCTTCGTAGCGTGTAGTGACAGCTAAACCACGTACTGCTGCACCTGGGCACCTAAGCCTAAGCGGGAACGCGGCCCTAAGCCGAGATTTTGCATTTAGGCTAAGCCTAAGTGGGCGGTGCTTCTAAGCCTAAATGGGCGGGGCCTACGTGCAAGCGTTTTCACACATATGCGTCTCTTGGACATCCCTACCAACACTTGAACGGCTTCACCGGGTAGTGTAGGCCTAAGCGGGCATGCGGCCCTAAGCCGAGATTTTGCATTTTGGCTAAGCCTAAGTGGGCGGAGCTTCTAAGCCTAAATGGGCGGGGCTTCTAAGCCTAAATGGGCGGGGCTTACGTAGGAGCGTTTTCACGCATATGCGCACCCTTGGCACCCCCCACTAATACATGAACGGCTCACCGGGGCACCTAAGCCTAAGCGGGAACGCGGCCCTAAGCCGAGATTTTGCATTTTGGCTAAGCATAAGTGGGCAGAGCTTCTAAGCCTAAGTGGGCGGGGCTTACGTGCAAGCGTTTTCACACATATGCGTCTCTTGGACATCCCTACCAACACTTGAACGGCTTCACCGGGTAGTGTAGGCCTAAGCGGGCATGCGGCCCTAAGCCGAGATTTTGCATTTTGGCTAAGCCTAAGTGGGCGGAGCTTCTAAGCCTAAATGGGCGGGGCTTACGTAGGAGCGTTTTCACGCATATGCGCACCCTTGGCACCCCCCCCCACTAATACATGAACGGCTCACCGGGGGATCTAGGCCCAAGCGGGCATGCGGCCCTAAGCCGAGATTTTGCATATTGGCTAAGCCTAAGTGGGCGGAGCTTCTAAGCCTAAATGGGCGGGGCTTCTAAGCCTAAATGGGCGGGGCTTACGTAGGAGCGTTTTCACGCATATGCGCACCCTTGGCACCCCCCACTAATACATGAACGGCTCCACCGGGGGATCTAGGCCCAGGCGGGCATGCGGCCCTAAGCCGAGATTTTGCATTTTGGCTAAGCCTAAGTGGGCGGAGCTTCTAAGCCTAAGTGGGCGGGCTTACGTGCAAGCGTTTTCATACATATGCGCCTCTTGGACACCCCTACCAATACATGAACGGCTCCACCGGGGGATCTAGGCCCAGGCGGGCATGCGGCCCTAAGCCGAGATTTTGCATTTTGGCTAAGCCTAAGTGGGCGGAGCTTCTAAGCCTAAGTGGGCGGGGCTTCTAAGCCTAAGTGGGCGGGGCTTACGTAGAAGCGTTTTCACGCATATGCGCACCCTTGGCACCCCCCACTAATACATGAACGGCTCCACCGGGGGATCTAGGCCCAGGCGGGCATGCGGCCCTAAGCCGAGATTTTGCATGTTGGCTAAGCCTAAGTGGGCGGAGCTTAACTGCAAGTGGGCGTGGCTTACCTGCAAGCATTTATCATGTACCCTGGACATCACCGTCATACATTTATCGCCTCATCTGAGGTCCTAGACCTAAGCAGAGGGGTGGTGCTAAGCCGAGATCACGGATTTTTGGCTATTTTTGGCTATGCCAGGATCCCAGATGGAGCGGTACATGTATTAGTTGGGGGTGCCGAGGGTGCACAGTGTGAGAAAATGCTTGCAGGTAAGCCACGCCCACTTGCAGTTGAGCCCCGCCCACTTAGGCTTAGAAGCTCCGCCCACTTAGGCTTAGCCTAAATGCAAAATCTCGGCTTAGGGCCGCATGCCCGCATGGGCATAGATACCCCGGTGAAGCCGTTCATGTATTAGTGGGGGGTGCCAAGGGTGCGCATATGCGTGAAAACGCTTCTACGTAAGCCCCGCCCATTTAGGCTTAGAAGCCCCGCCCACTTAGGCCTAGAAGCCCCGCCCACTTAGGCTTAGAAGCCCCGCCCACTTAGGCTTAGCCAAAATGCAAAATCTCGGCTTAGGGCCGCGTTCCCGCTTAGGCCTACACTACCCTGTGAAGCCGTTCATGTATTGGTGGGGGGTGCCAAGGGTGCGCATATGCGTGAAAACGCTTCTACGTAAGCCCCGCCCATTTAGGCTTAGAAGCTCCGCCCACTTAGGCTTAGCCAAAATGCAAAATCTCGGCTTAGGGCCGCATGCCCGCATGCGCATAGATCCCCCGGTGAAGCCGTTCAAGTGTTGGTAGGGGTGCCCAAGTGGCGCATATGTGTGAAAACGCTAGCACGTAAGCCCCGCCCACTTAGGCTTAGAAGCCCCGCCCACTTAGGCTTAGAAGTCCCGCCCGCTTAGGCTTAGCCAAAATGCAAAATCTCGGCTTAGGGCCACACGACCGCTTAGGCCTAGATCCCCCGCTGATGCCGTACACATTAGTAGGGGTGTCCAGGGTTCGCATACCTGAGGGAATGCTTGCAGTTAAGCCACGCCCTCTTGCAGGTAAGCTCCGCCCTCTTAGGCTTGGCCTAAATGCGAAAACTCGGCTTAGGGCTGCATGGCCGCTTGGGCCTACGACTCCGGATGGAGCGGTACATCCATTAGGGGGTGTCGAGGGAGCGCATATGCGGGAAAATACTTGCAGGTAAGCCACGCCCAGTTGCGGGTAAGCTCCGCCCACTCTTCCGCCTTTCTCACATGCATACAATGAAAACTAGACTGGAAAACTCCGAAAATCCTTTTTTTGTTAATTTTCGCCGTTTTCAACAGAATTTCCACGAATAAGCTTGCAGTTAAGCCACGCCCTCTTGCAGGTAAGCTCCGCCCACTTTCTATGCATATCGAAGCATATTTTGCGTGAATCCTCATTTTTCCCACTTTTTTCCCTTTCTAGAATGATTTCCATGGCTAGGCTTGAAGATAAGCTACGCCAACATACAATTAGTCTCTGTGCATTTCCTTGAGTGAAAATAACCGGAAAAACACAAATACCAACGCACTAGGACTCTAATATATCCGGAAATTTTCAAAACACTCGGTTTTCTTAGGTTTTCCCATTTCCTGCTGGGTTTGCGGTAAATAGCCCTTGAATGATGGAAAAAAATCTGAAAATGGTATTTTTCTCATCCGCAGGTCTTCCTAACCTACCAAAATTCCGAATCTTCGATTATTTCCAAATCTTTCACATTCCTCACTACATTTGACTAGATTTTCATCTAAACTCATCCGAATCCGCCGATGGAATCCGGAAACATTATTTTTCCACTTTCTCAGATACATGGGAATGCAAACACTTTCCGAAAGTCGAGTAAATTCAAAAAATCATAAAATCACAGGATTTCTTGTCTGCTGCGACGTTGGGTGTGCAAATGAGAACCGAAGTTTTGAATAAAACCGGGAATATCGGAAAAATCATAAAATCACTGTTTTTCTTGTCTTTTCCGACTTTGGCTGTGCCAATGGATGGCGAAAGTCGAACAAATCCTGGAAAATGTGAAAATCGCATTTTTCTTGTGTCTTCTTCGACACTGGTCATGCAAATCTCTTCCAACAGTCGAATAAGCCCGAATGATCAGAAAACCACCGGTTTTCTGTCTTTTGCGATTTCTCGACATGCAAATGGATTCCGTGTGTCGAGTAAACCTGGGAAATTCAGGAAATCAATGTTTTTGTCGCATCCGGCATTGGGCCGGAGCAGGTGAATTCCGTGTGCAGAGTACAGGCGAAAAAATCACAAATCATACTTCTTTGTCGTTTCAGGCTTCAAATGGATGTTGAAAATCGTGCAAATCCATAGAAATCTGAAATTCACAGTTTTTTGTTGTTTTCTCCGATTTCTCGCCTTTGTAACCGATTCTTCCGGAATTCTCATCCAAAAACCTTCCGATTTCTGAACTGTAGTGTACCCTAGTGCTCTGTGAACTCCAATAAATTGTGCTGATTCTTATTCTATCACAATTCAACGTGCCAGTGAGAGCACAGCTCTCTCGATCATCAGATTCTCTCACGTTTTTGTGAGATTGCAGGAGTTTCTCACGTTGACTCTTGGGAACAGGCGAGATAATGTGGGAAAGCTAATGAATGACTGTGATTATCGTTGGAAAATGTAACTTTACGTAAAAGAAGTGTAATATTTGCCAAAATTATGAATAGGATGGAGAAAAACTGAGATTATCAGTGGGATACAGCGGATTTATATGATCAGCGAACTTTCTGGGAAATTTCTCCTATGAAATCCATCCATTTAAGTATGTAAGTCCATTCGCTACATCATAATCGTTCGAATAAAGAACCTTTCACTCATGAAACCCATTTTTTTTTTGTGTGTCGGTACAATGTCAATCGCTGAATCTGAATTTCTCCGGCTATATAGTGGCGATTCCGGAACTCCGTCAAATCCGATTCATTAGCAGGAGCTCCGCCGATGGACATGTGTACTGAAATCCTGAACCGCCTCCGGAAACGATAAGCTCCATTCCATTTCCTTGCTAAATACTTTAAAAAATCCATTGTTGGTGGTTGCGAAATGTCCTTCCTGGCGTCGAGGCAGCCTGGTGCAGCGATCAATTACGAAACGTCACTTCGATGGACCGAGTTACAAGAAGTGCCCATGCAACAACCAGTATGTATCAAAATAACATATATTTGTTAGATTTGAATGGTGAAAGCACATAGGAATGCGGATGCATTCCGAAAAGATCCGAAAAGCGCAGCTTTTCTTTCTTCGAATTGTCGGCACCGAAACGAATTCCGTGTGCCGAGCAAAGCCTGGAAGATAAAAAAATCCCATTCTTTCTCTATTTTCGTCATTCTCGGCATGCTAATGAATTCCTTGTCTCGAGTAAAGCTTTGAAAATCAGAGAATCAAAGTTTTCTCTCTTTTCCGAATACTCGGCATGCGAATGGCATTAGCAGTAGCAGTGGAATTATCCAATTCCTTCTCCCCCCTAAGACAACCGTTCCACTTGTGCGGCCGACCGAACATGGCTTACCTAATCATACGCTTTAGGTAAGCCACTTCGCTCTGCACGCCGCACCCGATGTGCGGCCGACCGAACATAGCTTACCCAAGCACATGTGCTCGGTAAGGAGACTGTACTGACGAATCAGTACCGTTAAGCGAAATTCACCTGAAAAATACATTAATACGCCTTAAAGAACTCGTATGCAAAAAAAACAGCTCAGACCGAGCAACTTGGTAACATCGTCTAGGTAAGCCTGTGCAGCCGACCGCACAGTAACAGCTCAGCGGGTGCGGTATACCGAAAATCTCTGACCCAAGTTTGAGGTACTGACCAAACGATCCCGCGTGGCAGAAAAATTCGCGTGTCAGTCACTTCAACTGGTGCATCGGCCATTCAATGGGGAGTGGCGTGAGGAACGAGTACAGGTCGGTTGAGTGAAGAAAAAGTTGCTAGTTAGCAGATTTGCATGCAGCTTATTCTTTATTGGTGACTATTTGTCAGTATTCATTGTCACTCGTTCATCACTCATCAGTTCCCACTATTGGATTCAATCAAACCCAAATTCGCGTTTTCTTCACTCATTTGGATCGCGCAATTTGGAACCATGGAAAACCGGAAATTCAGCGTATTCTCTTTGACGCATTTTGGTGAATTCGCATGCACTCTCTCTCCTGCATTCATTGAGGAATCACAGAGGACAGCTTCACCATAATGTCTGCGCAACTCCCATCTCTCAAGCGCTTGCTGACTCAGTATTGCAACAAGCTAGAGACTGTTCTTTCGCGTTTTAAAAGTGAGAAACTCGAAACATTGAACGTTTCCGATGACGAATCTTCGCCGGCCTACATAATAGATTGCCGTAGGAGATTAGGGGAAGGAATAGAAGCTATCGAAACTTGCACATCTAAAATTGAGCAATTACTGCAAGAATACGCGTCAACTTTGGACAATATGAGTGCTCCTTCTCAGAAAGAGACCGCTGATTTCGACGAATATTCCTTGCGCGCGGAAAACACGCTTTTTTCGGCCTTTGACTACACAGTGTTGTTAGAAGCTCGCGTACGCGCTTTTGCATCTTGTGATGCCGCGAAGAAAACAACGCGAATCGCTATCGACTCAGTATCGATACGAGGGACTAAGAAATTAGAACTACTACGTTATCTATTCCCTTGTTTAACGGCAACATTTGGGAATGGGATAATTTTTGGACTCTTTATGATGCAAACGTCCACTCGCAACCTCTACCCGTCCTCTTCAAACTCAATTACCTGCTTAACGCGTTAAAACGAGAGGCGCTCAACGCTGTCAAAAAGTTTCAAGTAACACCGGAGAATTATGTAAAGGCGCTAGAGTTCTTGAAAGCTAAATACGGGAACGCTGAGAAACTTATTAATCGTCTCATCGACAAACCAGACAATATCTCGTCGCGTTCATCTTCCATGAGGGATCAACGCGTACTCCTCGAGCAACTACAAATAATAGTAGCTCAACTAAAGGAAAAAGGCGAACAAGTAGATAGCCGATGGCTTCCTTAGCAAGTTTTGTCGAAGTTTCTAGACGGAATCCAAAGAAAAGTACTAGAGAAGAAACAATCCATCCGTGCTGGGGAATCAGTCTGTATGGAAACCTTGCTCAAATTTCTAGAAGACATTATTTCCAACGAGGAAAAAATAGCGCTCTACATTAAGAAGATTCCAGCACAATCTTACACTCCTTCGCTTTTCGAGAAGAAACTTAAGGAGCAACCAAGAACCTTTACCACCACTTGTATGTACTGCAGTGGTGAGCACAAATCAGGCGCGTACACAAAATACACCACTCCGCAGGAACGCTCGCAATACCTGCGGGAAAACAAACTGCTTCATCTGCGCGTCGTCGAAGCATAGTACATCCGAGTGCAGAAAACGCCTATGCTTCAACTGCCAAGGACCACATCACACTTCGTGTTGCTTTAAGGGTAGGAAATTCGAGAAACCTACGTCCCCATCGGAAACGAAGCAATCGGCTACGTCATCGACTAAAATTCGCGTGTCAGTCACTTTACTGGGGATCATCGTCTGATTAAATCACCGACAATCGCGATGCAGCCTTATGCTTTTGTCAAGTTGGAAGGAAGCTTACACCATGCTTTGCTTCGCAAGAATGCTCGATGCTCTTAACCCAGATAAAATATCGCACACATGCTTAGGTCACATGCGTATAGTGGACGGCAATGGTGGTGGCCCATCCGCGGCTCCGCGCGCACCTGGATCGGTGTCGCCGTAGGGTCTCTTCTCTCTTTTCTTCCCGATTCGCTCGAAAATACTTAAAATCGGGTAGAAAAGCTGCTAGAAATTGCATAGCAGCAGCAGAATACATAGGTTACGATGCGCGTGGCGCGGTTGCGCGACGTTCCACTCGAGTGGGTGGGTCCACTGTATAAATGGGTCCACTGTATAAAATATCGCACACGTGGGCAAGTCCCGATTCAGTTCTCCGCATGCCCCGGAATGGTGGTTTTTCAACGAAACTTATCACCCCCACCACAGCTTGAGGATTTCGAACTGACCTACCGATCATCTACCATTGCCCTTCGATTGCTTCACAGTCCTCTGCTTTTCCTTTGCTCCAGCCGAGAAACTACCCGAGGCATCCATTAATGTTTTTATCACAGTGCGTTCTCAAGAGAAGGAAATGTTACAGAGCCCTATCTATACCAATCACGACAAACGTTGAATACACAACTCCTAAGGGCCTATGGAGATTTTAGCACCCTTTCCGCCAAGAACTATTGACAGCTTTACTGTTTACACCGATTTCGTTTACTTTTGCTTAACTTTGTTCAGAAATTGTTGATGACCTGTCTATTGGGTTGTTTGGTACGCTATACACAAATATATCTACAGTTTCGTATAAAATTATAGGTTAAACCATTGATTTTATCGAGTTTTACGTTTTTGAGGAATCATGCCCACTGAGGTTTTCTAATGTGCTGAACGGAAATGTGACGAAAATTTTGCGGCGAAATATCCGAGCAACATAAGGAAGTGCTGATTCAGCCGTGGCCTCTTAAGAAACAGGGTCACCCTTTTTGAGATCAGTCACGTATACCACTGTCCACGCCAAGTCACACTGACTTTCTTACCATAAAAATCTCGAAAGCGATTTTTGAGGTAAGACTGTTGCTGTTAGGGCACACACAGATTCAGAAGCGCTATGTTCTCTGTCAGGAACCAAAATAGATAAAATAAAGATGCCTTTGTGAGTAGGAAGTCAAATTGTAAAAGAGACACTTCAGAGACTTAAACAATGAATGCCGTTTTTAGAGTGAATATGACAATAAGAAACTCAATAAACATTATTATAAGAGGAATTTCCAGAGTGATTATGACTATAAAAAGCGTATTATACGTTATTATAGAAGAAGTATGGAGTGCAGGGCCACAAGTAGTGGAAAAATAGGCAGAACTCACTGCTCTGTGAGGTCAGGCATTGGAGAGTTCTTGGATTACTTGCATGTTCCTCCGCACCCATCCGAGGCCCTTACCGAAGTTCGGGGGTATGTCGCACCCCACATCCTCCGCAAGTCCCGATGGTCTTTCGGGCCTAAACCGCACCCTCGACTAACTCTTCCGCATGTCTCGAAGCAGGCGGTTACCGCATGACCAATAAACTTCATTGAGAAATGAGGGCTATCGTTCTCCACATGTCCTGACATTTTTGTCTGAGTACTATGGCACGTCACAGTTTCATGGGAATTTTATATCAGTTCATCACACATTTTTGTGGAACCTCGTGTTTTTTTTTGAGAATTTCGGGGAGAGAAGAGCACTTGAGTGGCATATCTGGAACAATGGTGAAAACTAGCAAAATCCCAGCGGAACCTTTACGCTGCAGTTGAGACAAAAAAAAGTCAAACGAAATAGTTCGAATTTCGTAAATGGCGTTTGGAGCTATTGTTGTGAATTCATGTACAAACACTGCGCATCAGAACACATCAACCCTCTTCAGGATAGATAAATACGCAGAAAACAGCGATACCTCCCCCTCCATAATTTTCCGGGATTTTCCGTAATCCGGGAAAAAAACCCGTAAAACGTAAAAGGTAAAAACGGAAATTTCTGCACACCACTGATCAGCACTGCTACAGCCGGGTGATGTACAGATAGTGACAGCAGTATCGCTGATACTCGAATTTAGTAGTAAGAGAATAATTCATATAAGTAGGCTGAAAAGAAGGATTTCGCCCGTCCAAATGTTTGATGAAGATATCAGCAAAAGCCTTCCAACCGGCTGCGTGACAGGAGGCACGCTGCTGCGCCGTGATTGGTCGGTTCACGTGCACGTCGCGGCTGCAGCCTTCAAGGGAACGAGCAGTGCTGCGGGGAAATAAGGAAGTTTTTGAAGGTTAAGTGAGACAGATGAACGTTATCGGAGCCCATGAACTGTAAAGAGGTGGTCACGATTTCATTCAGTGCGTCGAATCAGAGGAACAACCCGGTTCTAAGGCGCATATGCATGCGGCGCAGTCGCTTCACTGCGTACGTCTTGACCGCTTCCACTTCCAGCCGAAGTGAACATATACATCTACAACAAGTAGTCAGGAAAGAAGTAAACGAATGCAAATTAAACGAAGTATTCGAATAAAAAACACCGTTCAACGGCTGAATAAATCAAAACACCAGCGGACGCTGATCAGTCAAAACAAACCAACATAGTTAATTTTTTTCACAAGTTTTGATGAGAAATCATTCCATATCTATCCCTTATCCAATTATCCCTTTTTATATCTACCATGCCATCAAAGTTCAACAATATCACCTAAATGAAATACATATAAATGACGACATCCTCTCTCCTCCTTAGTTCACCACCTCTTATGAACCTCGTATGCCTCTATATGAATCGAATACTACATCCGCGTCATTCGTATACTAAAGCACCATAATTCACAGAGAATGTCGTCCTCCCCTAACCCGTACACCAGCGAACCAGAACTGTTCAAGCAAGAAGAATTTGAACAAGTTGACGAAGAGTCGCTCCCACAGGCAGAAGAAATGAAAACATCCACCAGCCAAATCAAATGAGACGAAGGCGCTTCAATGCATCGAAGCAGAACTCGACGCGATGTGCGAAACAATGTCGAAAATAAGCTCCCACATCAGATATGACATGGTAAGATTAATAACACTCAAGAAGCTACCGCGTGGTTAATACGTTTGTTTGAGAAGATTCTCAACGATCTGGCCTCACGAGTCGCAAGGATGGAGGCACGAGAAAGAAGTAAAAGCACAGCTTCAACTAGGCAAGATACCAAGGCTAACGCACCTCAATCATCCCAACATAATCAAGCTGGTGGCAGCACCCTACCAGCAACAACAAAAGATTGTGTGTTCTGCGATGGCAGACTGGCAACAGAATGCAAACAATTCCAAACACTAACTTTAAGAAAAAACTGCTTGTTTAAACAAGTGTGAACGCTGCCTTAACATGGCAGACCACCTCGTCACAACATGCAATTGCAAGACATTCTGCTTTTGCTGCAAAAGAGCAAATCGCTTGAATGAAATGTAAAAAATCATAGCGCATTCTGCATTTATTTATTTCTTTATTTATTACACCATAAGGTGTGCCACAATCAATCGTGGAGGAAAAAAAAACAGCAAACGGAAAACTGTCGAAGTAAAGACACTGCTCTACCGAACAAGTAAACTAGAAAATGCAACAAAATCGGCTTCGCCAAGTCTTGGTCCATTTCTAGCTTTAATTTTGAGAGGTAAAGGATATACTAAAGGATAGTAAAATGGTAGTGTGAGCCATGGGCTGTGCCAAAAGAAAAAAAAACAACTATGCTGGTGAGATTCTCGGCACTGGAAATACTGTGCTGCAAGCAGTTATAAGGTTCGAGACCACTGAGATAATCACAGCCTAAGAACGCAACTGGGCAGAGCCATTCTGGGGCGGTCGCAGGTGGCGACTCTTTGATCTGGTACGAACCTCAGGCGTAAGCTTAGGTGGATGCTCGCCGGCTCTCTCCCCTTAAAGAGCAGAAGAAGCACTGAGAAAGTAGAATCCAGTAACACAGTTGCTTTCGAAGGCAGGTATGCCCACTACTCCTTAATTGAAATATTTGATGGATATGCAGCATCAATGTGAATAGGTAATCATTAATTTAGGCTGCATGGCACGAGCTTACTTTTTTGACTTTTAGGTCATCATCACTGGTCATTTATCATTTCGACATGCGAAAATATCTCGACACATTTTAAAGACACCTGTGACAAGTATGTTATTCATATTTTCAACGAAACTATGCGTATACTCAACTATACAAATACACGATAACCACACTATAATGACGCAAATCTTTGAACCTTGCGAACATTCACATCCATCAAACTTTAAAAAACAAACCAACAGATAATCAGCTCCCAATTACAGCGAATTTGCAGCACTGCACACTCATGCGACTCCCTTCAACACTTTTTGCGATGCTTGGTCGAGGACAAGGACACGTTCCAGCACCAGTCCGACGACGCAACCCGACCATCAACATATTACATTTATGTATGTTGCTTTCTTGTATCATTTCGCTGTATCTTTGTAATCTCCGCTTTATAAACTGATTCAAGCAATCAAGTGACTACAACACCCAACAAGGGAAATCTCACCTCCACAATTCGGCCACCGGAAGACGATTATTTAACAACAAAAATTCGTCATCAAAATTGATCTTCGCTGTCGGGAAGGTCATGACTTCTGCTAGCGAGAGTTCATGATTTATGGCACCATGCTCCACATGCCATGACCTCCGTTCTCATGAATAGATGGTTCTTGATCCTGTAGCTCCGCCTTTTATAGCTATGGAGCGAGGATAAAAGGAGCTCGAGCTAAGGAAGGATGGTCGGTTCGGCATGAGCCTCTAATAAATTAGTTAGAAAATATTCTCGCCCAGGTTCTGATCATATTTCAATAAACAAGTGACAAGTTAAGTCCATAGTAGGATCTATTCACCGTCCAACAGGGCGGTATACAACAAGTTTCCGGGTCAACCGTAACAAGCAGTTGGACATTCACATCCCGGTACATTTTCCAGACCCAAAGGTCACCACACTTTGCTCTCACATACTCTCTCTTTTCTCTTTCCTGTCTAGCAAAATCACTTAGTCAATATTGTAAGGCAAATAGAATAATAAAAGACTTAGTGTAGGAGTGTCTAAACAATTGAGCCAGCAAATCTCTATTGGACCCTGATG
Source organism: Ancylostoma caninum (assembly GCA_037903475.1). Lineage (NCBI taxonomy): Eukaryota > Metazoa > Nematoda > Chromadorea > Rhabditida > Ancylostomatidae > Ancylostoma > Ancylostoma caninum. The sequence goes on from JBAJFG010000163.1 coordinate 412,961, forward strand.
CAGTCCAAAAATGGGGTTCGACAAGGCGATAGATTGCCGCCAAAACTATTCAACGCCACTTTTGAAGACGTCATGCGGCAAATAGAATGAGATAACATGGGAGCGCAAGTTGGTGGCCGGCGACCTAACCATCGTTGACGACATCGTTCCTATAACACCAACTATCAGGTAGCCGCTATACTCCTCGAGGAGTATAGCACCTTGCGTCGCCGTCGCCGGCGCCGGCGGCCGCCAATGTTGGCGACCCCTCATAATCGATACGCACCGACACCACAGTCGCCAACATTGGTGGCCGCCGATCGCCAATATTGGCGACCAATCGATACGCACCGACATCACAGTCGCCAACATTGGCGGCCGCCGATGTTGGCGATCGTCAGTCGCCGGCGACGGCGGCCGCCGCCGCCCCGCCCACAATCGATGCGTATCGGCCTCACAGTCGCCGGCGACGGGGACGCAAGGTGCTACAGTCCTCGAGGACTATAGCGGCAGTGTCAGCGAACCGGAACAAATGCTGGCCGACTTCGACGACTCGTGTGCAAAGATTGGTCTCCAACTGAATCTGACGAAGACGTTCATGAAGGACGGATGGGTTCCAGATGCCCCATTCTAGCTCAACGTAACGACCATGTCCGAATGCTCCAGCTACGTATACCTAGGTCGGGAAGTCAACATGATGAACGCCTCGCCCCAGAGCTGGGCAGGAGGAAGCGAGTGGATTGGGGGGCTTACAGGAGCATCGAGGACTTGGTGAAGAAGACGAAGAACATCAGGCTCCGTGCTTACCTATTCAACACAACTGTTCTCCCTGCTTTGGCGTATCCCTCAGAAACGTAGGGTTGCGCAAGCAGGATGAGAACGCGGTCAGCGTCGTCGAACGCTCTATCGAGACGGTGATGCTAGTAATAACCCGCCTTACGCAAGTGAAGGCTGGAATACGGACTTCCACCCTTCGTCAACAATCGAAGATCAGGGACGCTGCCGCTTACGCCAAGTAGAGTAAGATTAGGTGGGCCGGACACGTGATGCGTCTTAACGACAACCGTGGACAAGAGCCGCCAGCGACTGGACTAAACGGAACGTTAAGCGTACCATAGGAATACCACCGACTCGATGGTCAGACTTTTTCACGACGTCCTCCAAAGATACGTACGATGCTCCCCGTGTCCCTTGAATAGACAGAATTCACTGGATAACTCTGGCTCGCGAGAGAGAGAAATGGAAAGATTGCTGAGCCCGCTCGGTATATCCGAAGATCAACAGGAGTAAAGGTGATCAAGGTGATCTTCCGTGCAGTACATAAGTTTTGGTCGTCCGTTCGAACACTAGTAGTACTCCCTTAGTTTCTTTGTCAGTAAAGATACAAGTCATTTGGTTGCGTTTAGACTGCGCAGGAATCCTTAGAATCCTCTTTATTCGTCATTAGAGTAGGTGCTCCAATCAGTATACTTGGACCGGACAGTCGCCTGGCCGCTCAAAGCGTGAGCAGCTTCGCAGCCTCCTTGCGTTTTTTGACCTCAGTCGCCTCGGGTATTACCTCTTTGTGATGAAACACAAGTTTGCATGCATTGTTTTTCATTTCGGAAGAGCTGTTGATATTGGTTTTACTCATCTTGTGACATGTCTATGCGCCACATTAAACAATCATATTTTATTTTTGGTAGGATTTCCATACACAACAAGTAAGGGACTCAGTTTATTAAAAGAGAGAACACCTCGAGGTATTGTTTTTCGTATTTTGTTGGCCTATAAAACAGAGTTTAGGTCGTAGCCTACTGGACCCTCAAAATAAAAATCTCCCGAGACCTCCATGTCATGTTCCCGGATTGGAAGAATCACATACTTCCGGCTCAAGAAGTTTTATGAGCAATAATTTGTTAAGTCAAAAACAAATAATAAAAGGAGAGGCCAATTATAGGCAGGCCAGGACTGAAACTATTAGGCTGATGCAATAATAATGCGCGATTTTCGTTCCCTTATTTTCGAAGCAAAATTTTTCCTGTCATTCCCATCCTTGATGCTGATGGTCGTATACACCTTTGCAGAGATTTTCGCTGCGGTTATAGGTGCACTGAAGATTTTGAACAAGATCGATATTTCTGGCCAGTACTAAGTTTCAGAACGAAACAAGTCCAAGCAAGACTTTCGCCAACATTTTTCTACGAGTTCAAGCTGTGCCAATTTGCAGTCGAGACACTTCGTAGTCTATATATATATATATATATATATATATATATATATATATATATATATATATATATATATATATAACAGAAAGTTTGTGTGTTTGTGTGTTTGTGTGTTTGCAAATATCTCAGACAATCGTGGCGTCAAAAAGCAGAGAGAACCTTCATTGCCCCGCCTACTTTTTGGGTTGGGGGAGTGGATGATGGACGTGCTGCAGTCTGTCGGGATTTCCTAGAGGTGCTGCCGTTGAATTATTCCATGTTGAATTGAGGAAAATTCACCCTCCTGCACGTCAGCAGGATATGCTGAGGAAGGTTTTCGGCGCAGGTCTAAAGACTGGAGTTGGATTTGGGTGTGTGAAGTACTCAAAGCGCAAAGTGCTTGTTCTACCATGAGCAGTATTTTTGTTACGAAACCAAGACGGTGTTAGTGCTTGGGCTGCCGCCGAGAATAGAACGTCGAACATCCAACGATGTTCGCTCAAATTACAGCAGATTTCGCTTAATTTTCGGGCGCAATTCGCATAATATCAAGCATATTTCGCTTATTTTCTGGAGATTTACGTGTGTTTTTTTTTTGATGAAATGGTACATATTTCGGCAGAAATAAGCGAAGTCTGCTCGAAAGCAAACGTAATCTGCTCAAATTTTGTCATCTAAACAGGTGTGAAGAAGCGGCATCGCTTTCGGGGATAGCCGCGGGAGAACGGGGGGAGGGGAACCTCTGCTGGGGCAGGTGGGGGGACGTTTGCGATATGTGGAGGGCAGGTGCCCCGCGATTTGGGGCCCACCCCCAAGTACAACGTAGTACAAAGGGGTGGACCCATTTCCACTTGCAGTCAACCCCCACGATTGCCCGAGTATATTCCGAATAGAAATCGCGGAATCCGATCATAATCGGATTTTACATGCAGGTCCATCAGGAGCCGGCGGAGGTGATAGGCTACTCTTGACCTGATCTTATCGATCATCTTATCGATTTTATAGATTTTCCACTATTTTTGTCAGGGGATCGGTGGGGACACGTCTTCTAGTGTTCTCTGAACACGAATATGACGAACAGTTCTATCGACATTATCGATTTATTGATTTTTTCGATTTTTCCTATGCTGCTCACGAGTAAGTGAGGACGTGCCCACTGGGGTTTCCGAATATAGTTCGAACACAATTACGACAACCGACTCGAATATCGTTATCGATTGATCGATTTTATCAATTTTTCAAAACTCTTGGTCAGGGATTGACGAGGACATATCCACTGGGGTTTTCGAATATGCTGTACACGTATCGATCTGTTGATTTTATCGACTTCCACAACTTTTACTTAGGGATCGGTGAGGACGTCCCACCTGGGTTTTCGATTGCGCTGAACACAAATATGGCAACCAACTATGCATGGGAACATCGAGTTAATGATTTTATCGAATTTTTGACTGTTTTCGCTATTGCTTAGGGAAGCGCATTTACTGCTGTTCGAATTGAAGCTGAATACAAATATGGCATGCATTTTCCATGAAGTTACCATCAAAATAACTTCAAAATTTCATTTTCGGCCAATAAGTCGGTTAAAACAGTGTCGTTTGGGTCCGTCAACATACTGATCACCAAAATGGCGAGCATCGTTTATTAGCAGCAGCAAATTCTCTCATCAGTGTGAAATAGTGTGTCTGACAAGTGGCTGCCACATCTACACTTTCTAGCGTCCCGAAGGGGCGCTAGTGATTCAATCTACGTATACTATGCAGTCTTTTCTTTTCTTCGACCAAATTTGCTGTATGAAGCTGTTCGTCGCACCGCGATGATCTCATGCTGCTGTGGCAACGAGGTAGGATTACTATGAGATTCTTCAGTCGGATCCACTTGGTTTCATGCCAGTTCCTGTCAAAGTTCACAATTGCCTCGCACATTAAATGAGCCGGCTGTCAGGGTGAGAAATGTCACCCAGCCCGTTCTGGTCTGGGATTCATGAAACTGCCCGGAAACCCCAGCCGCGGTGTGGGCTAGCCAAGCCGTGGGCTAGCGTGCGGGGTGATTCATGAACCAATTAGGCGTGCGGTTGGCTAGCCTATGCTGTTCTGTTTGTGCTTAAGTACCAAACTCGTTAAAGTATCTCTAAAAGCTGCCACAACTCATTTTTTTGGCCTCTAGGAGAGATAAAGAGTTCGAGAAAGCGATTGCGGGCGTGTCAGTGTTTGCGAACGCTCTACGCATACCAGCGATGGAGGGGATCAATGCATTCGAATCAGGTAAGTTTTCGCGGTGTTTCTTATAGGTATTCTTCACTTTTCTCACAAGAATTAATCATGGACTTTTGTATTATTGTATTCTACTTTTCTGGTCTACGGTTGTTGTTTTTTTTGTCCCTCCATCTTAATTTTACTTTTTTTAGACGCGGGTCTTTAATGAATTGTGTTATTTTGTCTTTCGAACTTGTTTTTCTTTTGCTTGCCACTCGCTTCTGGGTGCACTTCGATTATCGTGCTGGACCCAGCGAACAGGCGGGTGGTTCTTTTCGTTGTTTTTTTTTTGTTCTCTTTTGTAGGTTTCGTGAAGCCTTCGTGTCATTTGTCGACAAAGATGAATTCCAAATTGAATGACTAATAGTCGGGAACAATTTTTTTCGATTTTATAATCTGTTCTAACTTATTCGGTCTATACCCGACTACTTTATTCTCTCTCAAGACAGACGAGTAAAGACTTATTAAGTGAAACAAAAAATGACTTCAGAAAAATAAGTGTTTTCAACAAATATCCACTCAATTATGAACTCACCGCTGTCGACAATTGATGCGTGTACCCTTCGGAAACTGCCAAATAAAAAAAACGAAGAGAACCGCCAGCTTGTTTCTGAGTTCAGTAATGTACCCAGAAGCGAGTGATAACAAAAAGAACGTGTTCAAGAACAAAATTAAACCATGCTTTAAAGGCAGTGTGTCACCTCGTTTCGTGGCCTGAAAGTACAAACAGACTCTAGACCTCCTCGATACGCTAGTTCCAAAGATGTACGTCAAAGCTCATGAAAATGCCGAAAACCGCGTTTCCGGAGGGTCCGAAAGTGCACTTCACGGACCACCTGGGCGGAGCGGTCCGTGAATGTGCTGGCTGCCCGCCACGTCTGCAGCGTTAGCCAACATGTCTAGATGTGTCCGATCGATGAGATCAATGGCTTCACGCATCCACTCGGTTCGACAAACTGTTACAAACCCCGTCCCGCAAAATGTTTAAAAATAAGGTTTAAAGACCCTTTTGTAATATTTTAGGTATACCGTTGGATTCAGCGTGTCGAGGAGATTCAGAATCTGGTAAAAGCTTAGACACGAAAGTGGCTTTCATACATTTGCCGCGGCGGCAGTCGCCCATGGTTAAGCATAGGCCGGCGACGTCGCGGCGGCGGCGCCGCGACAAGAGCTTGTTTACTTTTTTGCCGCGGCGCCGCCCGGCGACGTCGCCCAGCGGCAAGCGGCAAGGAATGGTCGAGGGGGTATTTTCTCGCTGGGCGACGTTTGTGTGAAAGCGCGGCATGCCGCTCGGCGGCAAATGTATGAAAGCCCCTGAAGACGAGGTGAAACACTGCCTTTAAGCACCTGCATTGAAAAGAGTGAAATCACAATGGAATGATTAAAATTACAACCGTATGTTGCAGCAAATGGAGAATACAAACGTTTACAATTAACTCAATCAAAACAGAGCCTGGAAGCCGGGACATTTGTAACCTACAATCTCAAACACCTCATCTTCCTACAGAAACTTAATTCAAAAAAGAAGTAGAGTCAGAAACAACAACCCCTAGCGGCAAGGTTTGCCATTAGGTGGTCCACTACTCTACCCACAGCCCGGTTATTGAGGTGAGCGCTAACCTATCTGCATCTCTGGTGTTGTTTCTGACTCTACTTCTCTTTTGAATTAAGTTTCTGTAGGAAGATAGGTGTTTGAGAGGGTAGATTACGAATGTCTCGACTTCCCAGGCTCTCACGAAGGCGAGAACGCCGAAAGGTTAGCCGTAATAAAGATCGGTACCAGTCTTGGCCTACAGCTGAACGTAGTGAACTCCAAACAACTACCATCATGCCAAGATTTCAAGAAAGTCGAACTTGGACATCACTCAAAACAAGCGAAGAAAAACCGTCGAAAAAAAGGCTGTTCGTTGGAAGAATTTCGGACTTCGTTAATCCATTAATTCGTTACGTTAGGCCAAAAATGGCCGCTACGAGTTAATGCGTTAATTCGTTACGCTAGTAACGCATAGCCCTAATTGGAAACGTCGCAAAAACTCATCTGAATCCCATTGAAAATGCCTAACCACGCCAATTCATTGAAAGAATATGATAAAATCCAGTTATTTGGACTGTATTGCATTTGTTTCATGCTGTAGAGGAGTTTTTCTGCACTGACGCATCACGTTTATACGACGTCCGCAGCGCAAACCACGGGTTTGGTTAGGATAGATTGCCCGCAGAGTTCCGCTTGAGCGCGTGTCGGCGTTTGAGGCAAGCTGATGGATATCGATCTTGGTTATCTACGATTGCCACGCGCGCGCTCGTAGCAAAATCGTCGGAGACCGCAGGGTCCAATCCAGCTTCCGCCGCCGGCTGCTGGCTGCCGAGCAGTGCTGGCCGACGCGCAACGTCCACGTTCTGTAGGTAGAAACGAGAACAACTTCCCGGAAGATCAAAACGCGTGTGTTGCGAGTGTCCACGCGCAATCACGAAGCGGACGCTGCGCGCGACAGCCAGCAGCTACGTCGATGAGTGCCGAACGCGCTCAAGCGAGTCTGAACACTGCGGGCAACCCAAGCCAAACCAAGATTTGGGCTGGCTCGCATCATGAATAAAAAAAACAACGCTAACCACCCTAGCTAGCCCATGGCTAGCATGGTCAGGGACAAGCACGACGATAGGAAAAACCGACCCCTAATACGACCCCTCCCCCGTTCCCTCGTCCAACCTCCACCTTTTCACGACACCCATGTTTTCTCTGCACACTGAGCAGTTTCAAGGAAGAAAACACAAAAGAAACATATTAAAAGCCTAAAATTTGAACTAAAACAACCTTGAAGTCTATATGCGTCCTTTCTTATCCAATTTTGACCAGACTGCCAACAGGAACGATCATCATTACGTGTCTAAGCAAGACTGGTTGACAGCGCATGCGAGGAATCGGTTTCAGCGTTGGCATTTGTGCGCCCACGGGTTCGTTTCCCGGTGCCTCTAAGAAATTTTTGCACACGTCGGAACCGCTTCAGAATTTAGTGTGGAGTAAAGAGGATGGAAAAATTTGGAAATGAAGTGAGGGAAGCGAAATCGATCGATTACACATGCGAGAATTCGCTTACAGGGGCCGCCAGTTTGTGGAAAACTAGGGTGACTTAGACCTCTTACTGAAGTCCTCTGACTCGAAATCAGCAGATGCTTCTTTATTTGCTCATTGATACAGCTCTATCCTTTGCCAGAGTTTCAATTTTCTCTATATCTCCTTGAAAACTAGATGGGAAATCGATGGGAAATTTGGCGAATTTCCCATCTAAATTGCGGGAAAACGGGCGGACTTCGTGGAGCCAGATTCTGTACTTTTTTACGGGAAATTTCCTAAGCTAAAATTCTGTACTTTTTTACGGGAAATTTCCTAAGCTAAAACTCATACAGGAGAAGTTTTCATGATATCTGCAAAGTGCTTCTCAGTGATTTCCCAAACAGATGTACTCCATTTTTACCATCTGTTCAAATTGCGAGGTTTTCGCTTCTTCAACTCCTATGAAGAGAGTTTGCCTTTTACCGAAATTTCACTACTTTCATGTAATAGAGCTCCAAACATGGATTCTTCATCTCCATTATCGCACCCCAAAGATAGCTCCTATTTGCGTGAGTTAGATGGCAAATTTCCCCTCGAAGACGCGAAAAGTCGAAAAATTTCCCATCGAGCTCCCAAAAACATATGGAGTTCTAGAAAATTGAAACTCTGATAAAAGATAGAGCTGATCGTCCTCTATGGCTATGTAGAAAAACATTTGCTGATTTCAGGTAAGAGAATTTTAGCACGAGGTCCAAGCCACCCTCTTTTCCACGTTCTGACGGGCCCTGCAGGCAAATACTCGTATGTGCAATCGATCGATCGCGCTATCCACACTTCATTTTTCAACATCTCCACCCTCTTTACTCCACACTTGATTGTGAAGTGATTCTGTCCCGTGCAAAAATCTACTGAGGGCGCCGGGGATCGGAACTGTGGGTGCTCTGAAGCTTCAGCGCACCTACGGGGAATCGGGAGCACCCCATCCCCACCTCTCCAATACGACCCCCCTTCCCAGCCTCCTCCCATGCGACCCCGTCAAGGGACATTCCCATCGGACGCTTGACCCTGAGCATGGTTAGCGTTTCATGAATCCCAGCCCTGAAGTGAACCCCGAAAACGCATTAGGCACATCAGCGCCCAAAACAATCCCTCTATGCAAAATTTGAGAGGATTCTATGAAATTTCGTATATACAGTATACCTACTGTAACCCTGCAAAACGGTTATACGGTACAAAGTGGATACGATATTCGTGTTCAGCACTTCAAATAACTCACCCAGGCGAAGTTTGGACGAAAATTTTTACTTCGACATTTTGGGGCAATAAAATTATTTTTGCACCAACCTAACAAAATACTCTGACGGAGTATCGCACGCATGCGTAGGACTACTGCAGGGCACCCAGAGGGCTTGGTCAGGAGACCCGATCTGTTACAGGCTGCAATTCCCGATTTAGTCCTCCACATGTCTCGAAATGGGGTTTTTGAATAAAACTTTTCACCCCACTACCGCTCGAGGACTTCGAACTGACCCACCGATCACTTACCATTGCTCTTCGATTGCTTCACAGTCCGCTGCTTTAACTCTGCTCCTTCCGTGCCCACAGCCGAGCGACTACTCGAGGCATCCATTAATGTTTTTATCACAGTGCATTCCCAAGAGAAGGGAATGTCACAGAGCCCTATCTGTACCAATCACGAAAACGTTGAATACATATCTCCTAAGGGCTTGTGGAGATTTTAGCACCCTTTCCGCCAAGAACTATGGACTGCTTTACCGTTCGCACCAATTTCATTGATTTTTGCTCAATTTTGTCCAGAAATCGCTGATGATATGTCTACTGGATTGTTTGATACGCTGTACACAAATATATCTACGGTTTCGTATAAAATTATAGGTTAAACCATTGATTTCATCGAGTTCTACGTTTTTCATCGGGGGATATTGAGTATATGCCCACTGAGGTTTTCCAATGCGCTCAACACAAATATGACGAAAATTTTCGGCAAAATATCTGCCCATTGACTGTTTATTAGTTTTTTTTTTAATTCAAACTAATTTTCAGCTCTCGTTCAGGAGTGAGTCAATGAGGAACTGTGTATTATGTGCATGAAACGTCCACCCACTTTCAAATAGCATGATCCCATACAATGTAATGTCTCATGAAACCTCTGGTTTCGTGGGCTTAGCCACTTTTTGCCATAGTTCTGGTCTTGAAGACTAAACAACAGTCTCACTGCGAGTATTGTCTCAGCGGTGCGTTCTTGCGGCAGGTTTCGACTTGTACGTTAATATAGAGAATATAGAGAAAATCTTTGTGATTGCAAGAGTGCGCAATTTTCGACGTTATAGAAAAGTACTAGGAAGCTTCAGCTCTCGATTTCCTCGTGCGACACTCGTTTTCAGGCTATTACATCCGTACTCTGATCAGACGTAACCCGTGGTCTGGAAACAGCGAGGCTTGGAGTCCTTATAGGCAACATCTGAGGTTTGAGTCAGTTTTGGTGTTGACCTGTAATTTCTCCGAGCAACATAAGGAAGTGCTGATTCAGCCGTGGCCTCTTGAAAAGCAGTGAAGTCTGTCATGTATACCACTGTCCATGCCAGTTCACTCTGACTTTCTCACCATAAAAATCTCGCAGGCGATTTCTGAGGTAAGACTCTGTTGCTATTATGGCACACACAGAGGTGAAAGCGCTATATTCTGTGTCAGGAATCAAAAAAGATGCAAAATAGATGCTTTTATGAGGAGGAAGTCCAGTAGAAGAGAAACTTCGGATACTTAAACGACGAATGCCGCCTTAAGAGTGAACCAGCCTGATCGTCCGGCTAACGCCGGATTCTCAGGCTTCTTTTGGGCTCGCTTCGCTTGCCTCGCATACATGTGTGTTCCCCTCTACTGAGCGCTGGCATACTACTCTCGTAGGTCTGGACCCATGCGTGACATCTTCCACACTTTCGACGCTGGCGCACCCTTATCACATCGTTAGATCCGACTCCAGGCGTTTCCTCGCTTTTGGACGCCGGTACACCCTTATCACATCGTTGGACCCGACTCTAGGCGTTTCTCCACTTTTGGACGCCGGCGCACCCTTCACACACCGTTGGACCCGACTCCAGGCGTTTCCCTATTTTGTAAACGCCGGTGCGTCCTTATCACAGCGCTGGACCTGTTCCCCCCCCCCCTTCCCCCCTATGAGCGCTGGCGCATCACTCTCCCCTCAACGGCAACTCTTCCCCTACCGTGCGCCGACGCACCTCTGACATACCTATAGGCTGGTTTCATGTCACCTTCTCCACCATCTGTGCGGGCGCAACACTCATCCATGTCATCCCTCGTCCGCCCTGTTCCTCCTCTTCGTTATAAAACTGTCCTACCCCTCTCTTTCTTTCTATACGGTCATTTGGGGTAGCGAGACCAATCGACTGCACATGCTAGGATTCGCCTGCAGGGCTTGTCAGTACGTGGAAAAGCAGGGTGACCTAGACCTCGTGCTGAAGTCCTCTGACTCCAAATCAACAAATGCTTTTCTATACATTCATAGAGAACGACCAGCTCTACCTTTTGCCAAAGTTTCAATTTTCTAGATCTTCATATGCTTTTGGGAGCCCGATGGGAAATTTTTCAATTTTTCGGGTCTCCGAGGGGAAATTTCCCATCTAACTCACGCAAGCAGGAGCGATTATTGGGGTGCGATAATAAAGACGAAGAATCAATGCTTGGAGTTCTACTACGTAAAGGTAGTGAAATTTCGGTGAAAGCAAACTGTCTTCATGAGAGTTGAAGAAGTGAAAACCTCGCAATTTGAACAGATGGTGAAAATGCAGTAAATCTGTTTGGCAAATCACTGAAAAGCAATTTGCAGATATCATGAAAACTTCTCTTCTATGAGTTTTAGTTGAGGAAATTTCCCATCTGAGTACAGAATCTGGCTCCACAAAGTTCGCTCGTTTTCTCGCAATTTAGATGGGAAATCGATGGGAAATTCGCCAAATTCCCCATCGATTTCCCATCGAGCTCCCAAAAACATATGAAGGTCTAGAAAATTGAAGCTCTGGCAAAAGATAAAGCTGATCGTCCTATAAGGACAGATGGAAAAACATTCGCTGATTTTGAGTCAGAGAACCTCAGTGCGAGGTCTAAGTAACCCAAGTTTTCCATAAGCTTGTGCCCCTTGTAGGCGAATTCTCGCATGTGTTATCGATCGATTTCGCTTCCTTCACTTAATTCTCAAACCTTTAAATCCTCTATAATCCACACTAAATCCTGAACGGTTCCAATTTGTGCAAAAATTTTTTGGAGGCGCCGGGAATCGAACCCCTGGGCGCGCAAATGCCAACGCTGAAACCGATTCCTCGCATGCGCTGCCAATCAGTCCTGTTTTGACACGTGATGACATGATTGTTCTTGCTGGCAGTTTGGTCCGATCGGATAAGAAAGGATGCATATCGATTTCAAGGTTGTTTTAGTTCCAATTTTGGGTTTTTAATGTGTTTCTTTTGTGTGTTCTTCCTTGAAACTGTTCAGTGTTTCTCTGTACAGAGAAACCATGCAGGAGCAGAAGGGGGGGGGGGGTCGTGAAAAGGTGGGGGTTGGACGAGGGAATAGGGGGTCGTACTGGGGGTCGGTTTTTCCCATCGTCATGCTTGACCCTGCCTTTAAATCAAGATAAAAATCAAAATTTGCAACTTTTTGTGCATAACTCGATGCGCTGAACACGACGGTGTCGGTAGTTTTTGATGACAGTGGCTGTTCTCTTGCACACACACACGTATAGTGGAGTCGTTTTGACAGTGCGTTTTCCGCGACAGCGGCTCCCTGGCATTGGAGCACGCAGCACGGTCGGTCAGAAAGTTGACCTATGATTCATCTCGTATCTTTGAAGAGTTTTGTAGCTTCTTTCTCCTTATATTGTTCTTTCTCAGCTCTTAGAACAAATGAAGAAGGGAATAGACGATAAAACCCGTCAAAGAAGCCGGATCCATCGTGGGTCAACTGTTTGACCAACCGCACTGCGTGCTCCAATGCCAGCGGGGCCGCTACCGCGGACAACGCACTGTCAAAACGACTCCACTATACATACACGCACATAAAATGCCAATCAATATTTACCATGATATGACAATAAGAAACTCAATGAACTCAATAAATAATTATTGTAAAAGAAATTTCCAGAGTGATTATGACTATAAAAAGCGTCTTATACGTTAGTGTAGGAGAAGTGTGGAGTGCAGGGCTAAAAGTAGTGGAAAAATAGGCAGAACTCAGTGCTCTGTGAGGCATCGGGGAGTTCTCGGGTTATGTTCCTCCGCACCTATCCGAGGTTTTTATTTATCAAAGTTCGGAGGTATGTCGCACCTCCGACTACATCCTCCGCATCCTCCGCTTTTTCGGGCCTAGACCTCATCCCTCGACTACCTCCTCCGCCATGACCAATAAACTTCCTCAAGAAACGAGGGCTACTGTCCTTTGCATGTCCTGACATTTTTGTCTGACTACTCAGAACCCCAAAAACAAGTTTCTGATCGCATCCGAAACTTGCTTTTCCAAAAGCTTGTCGACAAGTTGTTTTCACACTTCCTTGCCGACAAGTTGTTCGCCCGAAAAGCTTATCGACAACTTGTTTTCACCGCTTCGTTGTTGAAAACAAGTTGTCGACAAGCTTTTCGGGCGAACAACTTGTCGGCAAGGAAGTGTGAAAACAACTTGTCGACAAGCTTTTGGAAAAGCAAGTTTCGGATGCGATCAGAAACTTGTTTTTGGGGTTCTGAGTATATACATCGAGCGTGCTTCAACCACCATCTCTCTCTCTCCTCTCTCTCTCTCTCTCTCTCTCTCCCCCTCTCTCTCTGCCTCTCTGCAGTGTGCTGCTGGCGCGCTCCATTTCGACTGTGGCAGTTGTCCGAGATTGACGGACGGACCACCTCGCGGAGAATGCAGTGAACCGCTGTTTCACGTTTTTGTTGGGGATGTCGGCATTGTTTCTTTTTTTTTTTATTCTGCAATAACTCCACCACTGTCTGTTCAGTTAGATATTGCAGATGCACGAGCGATGGCTGGTCATGCGTCGACCGTCGATGATCCAGAAAAACATTTTCTGGGTAATCTTCTCGAGGATGATTCATCACACAATCCTCCTTCATTGAGCCGAGGTAATCGTATTTGGGGCTATGGGCATGTCATTTTTTTTCATTACTGCTGAATAAACTCGCTATTTTCAGGCTCCTCTTCCTCATTGGGAACGATCCCCCCAGTGTCTGTTATAAGTGGTGTCGGACCTATTAGTACAAACAATCTTCTTCGTTCCTACTGGCCTGAACCACCGCCACCTTATTCACCTCCCACTCAGGTCCAGCTTCTCATTCAACTCAACTCTCATTTGTAAATAATGAGAAAGCCCCAGTATTACCAAGCATGGTTCATTTTGTAAAATATAATCTTTCAGAATCCATTTCAAACTCCTTGGTACAATAGTGAGCCTCAACCATTTCTGAAGCCTACTTCTTCAGATTACATTTTGCCCAGTGTGAGTTAGATGCATGTTAATGTGTAAGGTTTTTTTTCCTTCGTCAGCTACTTCGATTTAATCAAAATGCCAGGATGAAATGTTATCTATAGGGAGGGCAGTATTCATTTTTTGAAGGACAATCCATAAAATGAGTAATCATCAGAATGTTTAGCGCTCTGATTTTGCTCTGACTTACACGTTTTAAATGCATCCTCGATTTTGTGAGAAAACTTTGTTGTGATGAGAAAAGTTCCCTCTAAAAAATGTAGTATCGAACAAAGCGACAACGTCCCTGGTTGCAAAATCAATAGCTAAGTCGGGAGTAAATTGTTTGCGGCTTGATTTACTACTACTCGTTTTCCTTGACTGGATATTTAGTGTTATGGAGAAAAAGAAAGGTGCAAGTTCAGGGGTTCATCTGGAAAGTGAATACTGCATCACACATCTTTGGTAAATCCTTCTCCTTCATTCAAATACGATTGCTTCTTATCATTTTCTGTCTGCTTCATCCGTGAAATCTTTGTCGTCATCAAAACGAAAACAATTGCAAGAACTTAAGTTTCTGGTCACAGGTCTTGGCGCTATTTCACATCCAGGTGCCCAAATATTTCAAGGAATTTTTCTTGCCGAAACGTTAGTACCATTGTTTATTTGAGGTGCTGAGCACGAATATCGCATCTAGCATACGGTAGATACGGCCTTTTCCAGAATCTTCGCAGGGAAGGGTAATTTCAAAAGGCGAATATGATTACACATCACTTTGGATGAAATCGCCATTCTCCTGCCGAAATCATCAACCTCTCCCTATTTTCTGCAGTATTCTTGCCCTAGCGCCACAAAACGGGGTTAAGATACAAAATGGATACAATATACGCGCTCATCACCTCATAGAACTCTTCTGTACAAAATTCGAAAGGATTCTGTGAGATGTTGTATTTGCAGAACGGATACGATATTCGTGTTTAGCACGTCAAGTACTCCTAGTGTGCGAAGTTCCAGAAGGAAAAAAATCTTGGTAATTTTATGCCCCGCATGTGGAATAGTGCCTCAATTTTATTTAAAAATAATGTTGGGTGTTGATTTGTGGAGAGGAACCGACACGTCAAGATACGAACACATTGTATTTTGTTGCTAATAACAGAAAGTGCATCGGAAAACTGTAAATGGGCATATTTTGTTCTACGTTTAATGTGTAACTGTCTTCTACTTACTTACTACCTGGAAATTCACATGTTCCATAGATTTGTTTAATCACATTTTCATTGCGTTGTAGATGTCCTTCTAATAGAAGCTGGGTTGCTAATCGAAAATATCATGGTAATCCTCTCTGTAATTCCTGTCACTGATGTTTCCTGGATCACCTGACCTGTTGTGGTAATGACTTTGAAGAGTGCGGAAAAATTGGTAGCCTTGTCAAGCGTAGGTGTGCGCTGCCGATATTGAAGAATTTTCATATTCAATTCTTGACATTTCTGACGAGTCATTCTCGCACTGTAATGTATTGTGTTGTTGTGATACGGAAGCACAGCCTTGCTTGGTGATATTAGACGATTTTTTTTGCTTTTGATTGTGAAGTTTATCGGTGATTGTTCTGATGACTGGAAGGTCCTATATAGAGGGTGAATGCTGACGTGATAAGTATATTTGTGGAGCGACTGGAGAAGTTACATTTTGAGAATTTTGATGAACTAAATTGTGGTGATAATGCGACTGTTCTGAGGGCGTTTCCTTATTACTTTGGCTAGAAATGTAAATATGAGTCAAACTAGGGGCAATCACATATTTTTCAGGGACGAACAACATTTATAACACAGCCGCAAATCCACCATCATCATCACAATCTTCACCATCATACACATACGCATAATGTGGTACGTATTCGCTTAACCTTTATATTTTCACAGTTCATTTTCTTTTATCCTCTGAAAAGGATAACAAATAGTAAAATCTTTCTATTTGTTGCGGAGCGTTAGCCTATTTCGCTGTGCATGGTAATTCTTCTTAATATTCTGTGGATATGAGTAGATTCTTCTTGTTCGAAAATCTGTCCCAGCTTAGGAATCAGTCTTCCTCCATAAAGAAGTACCATCCAGTAATGGATTTAGAAAGAGGCTGTTGTTATTGTTGTGAATACGCAAGCTCAAACACTTGGCTGCTTCATAGGATCACATCGCTGAAGTGTTTTCAAAAACTTTTAGCTTAGAGTGGAGTTTTTCGGTGGAATCTTGTGTAAATTTGGAATATAATATGGAAGGATTCTCCAGTTGTTTCTTTCATTAACTCAACTGCAACCTTTTCAGGTCGAAAATCATCATCACTATCCTATTACGACCGTCACTGTACCTCCTCAGGGCTACAGTTTCAATTCGATGACAAGAGAACCGCCAAACTTCAGCAGTATTGTGGAGAACGACGAAAATCGTACCTTCTTGCAAGAACCTGTAAAGAAATGCGCTGATCAAAAAGTGGAATCTAGAAAACATCCCGCACCAGCTGCTGTTTTGCCATCAAACAAGCTACCCTTAAGGTTTGTTTTGGTTTAAAGGATGAAAACACTGCAGTATGTGCTTGCTCCAAATTCTGAACTAAAGCAATCACATGTTTAGCTACCGTGATGTGGCTGCTAGAAGCGATCCGATTACGGGAAGCGATGGTAGTCCACTTCCGCAGGTACCGAGCTCCACTAACAAATCTTAACAAACATAAATTTTCATCAGTTCTTTCTCTCTTCATCATTAATCACTGAAAAGGAACGGATTGATTAGATCGAATCTAATTTAGGCAAAAAAGCTGCAGTCAACAGACAACGACTACCGTTCAAGTGTTGTGAAACCACGAGAAGCTGTAAGCACTGAAGGAACCAAGGGCAGGACAAGAGGTTACATATGGGTTGCTTTGACATGATGCTAAAATTGATGTAATTTTTCTGAATTTTTCAAGGAGATCGCAAAGCAAAATGTGAACAGCTCGTCGAATTCCAGAAGATCACGAGGAAGAAAGTTGTGGCGAAGAAAGAGAAGGTATTAGCTGAACCTGGAATGCTGTAGTAATACTGCGTAAAGCTAACGTATGCCTTTCGAAAAAAAAACACACACACAGACTATCCATTCCGAATAAGAGGAACTTGTCATGGGGATGACGTGACCATTTCGACTTAGTATTTGTCAAAGCATCAGTCAATACTACTAGTTCGTTTCATGAATTAGAAATGTTAGCCAAATACAGGTAAACGTGAAAGTAATAATTTCTGGCTTGGCAACTCGTTTTTGAAGGAAAGGGTCAGCTGAGCCAAATGTTACCTTATGGCACAAATTAAAAACCATATTGTACAGAGTGGCCCAAAATTTCGCTAAAAGCGGGCGGTGGTATGGGCCCTCATTTTTTTTGAATTGCCGCCTTTTGACCGAGTAAGACGATCTCATTGGCTTTGGAAACCGGCCAAATTTCGTTGATTTTGGTGTTTTGGAATATGTAGGTACCTGCCTGGTTCTCCAGGTAAAAGGTTTCTCAGGGCTTTATTACCCGAATGCAATAAAGAAAACGCTGTACCTGGTTTAGACATGGTTTGGAATGGGTTCGCTGGCACTGTTCGCTACCACTGGAGAAATTCATTACGGGACCTTTATCAAAGCTGATAATGTCTTGGAATTTAATGTCGTCTTCCATTTGCCATGGCCCAACGATCATAATTGTTGTGGCTATGTCCAATTACTCAGAAGGCTTAGTTTAATATGTGCACTATTCGTTGCTACTGTGATTTTGGGCTACCCTGTATCTTCCTTATTAGAGGATGGCAGCTTTTAAATATTTCGGCAAAAACAGACGTCAGCAGTTTTCTCGTCTTTGCATAGCTTAGCCCAGCACTATAGATTTCTATGCGTGGGTGCTCCCATTACGGTTAATTACATCTTAATCATCTAGTCCGCGCAATATGTTTTCTCATTCGTGTTTTTCTTTTGCTGTATATGATGACATTTCCAGACCGATTCGAACGACACAACCTCTCACCCCTTTGTCGGTGAAAGCTCCGCTGTGGAAGCTCCAACAAAGTATGAAGTAAGCGGTATCTTGTAACTCGCTTATTGGTGCTTTCTTCTCGAAGTTCAATTATTACTGTGTTCGCGGAACAACCAAAATTTCCAACTCTCATCATTAGGTTGTAACATAAGTTTCCGATGTTTTCGCATAGGCATTTTCGAAGGCTTATAATAAATGAAGACCGATTGGATTTCGCGCATGTGTAGGTACTGTTTTTAAGCGCATGATCCAGCGAAAATTCTGGAAGGGGAACCTAATTTTGCGCCTCATTTTGGAAATGTAACGAACTCCTGAGTGAACCCTTCAAGGATGCGAATTCGGTAACTGCACTTCCACGCATAGTAATTTTATCATAGCATTGCATGAGGCCAACCAAATTCTGGTGGAGTAATCTCGAGGCCATTCTCATTCTCGATGATACTTTCGGTCTCCATTTCATTGTTGTGCAGTCTCAGGCACAGACACCAAACCTGGTAACCCAAAATTATGACTACTCCGTTTTTCTCTCTCGTGTTGAAGCAAATCGATGTGGAATTTTCTTCCTCTGTGGCTACAAACATCAGCCATTTGCGGGCACTAATCGGTGGAATTTTGGGACGAGTTCCATTCGTTCAGTGGAAATTACAGCATTTTGCCATACCGCGGAGGGCGCCTTAATTTTGTTTGTCGAACTCTCCGGAAAGGCGAAGAACCCGCAGAGGAATTTTTAGGAGCGCATTATGTAGCATAAATCTAGCGCTAACCATCCGCCGGTCACCAGATCATAACAATGTCTACTGAGCGAGAACCGATTTGCCAAAGTTAGTGGTCTCCAGCACTGGCTGACCCAGTTCTTTCGCTTGTAGTCCACAGATTTCTGGAGCAGTGGAGTCAAGCTCCTGCTGAAAAAAAAAACGGCCAAAGCCCAGCGACTCTTGTGGTTTATACTTCGTTTGATATCCACTGTTATTTAATTTTTTATGAACTTTTTTGTTGAAAATCTCAAAACAGCGGAACTACATGTTACAACCTACTATTTGAACTCAGGTCCTTCAAAAGCTTACTTCTAAAACAACCAAGGGAGCTGCAGGTACGGAGAATGTATTGGTGTCGAAGCGTGAGCGAGGTAAGAATATTTTTGACTAGTTCATATTTCCAACTCCAAGACCTGTTTAGAACCTATGCGAGCAGCTATGGTCAGTGAACGGTCGCGTTCCAGTTCTCTCTTTCCTGGTATTTGCGCTAAACTATTTAATATGCATACTCTTTAGTGTTATTGATTCTTATTTCATTTAAAGGGAATGGTGCGGGAACTGTCATTGACGTGGTAGCACGGCCAAAGCGTGCTATCGATGTGGAGAAGAAAAAGCAGGCATCAGGTAATTCGAACAGTGGGAATCAGCCATCTCAAAGGAGACGCCCTGCACGCAAGCGCAATGAACACGGATATTTGGATAAAGCAGGTGGATAGCCTTTCATTGTTTATCTCTCTTTTGATAGATTTCATCATTGGTTCGTTCAACTTCACAGCTGGTCGAGAACCACCTAAGCTTGTGGTTCTTTTTCTTGCCTCTTTGTTGATGACGTTATTTACCTTGGTTTATTCCCAAAACCTGGTATTTGTCGATTATGTGCACAGTTATTAGGCGTTCGCCTTCCAGTCAAATTTCATGCTCCTCCATAAAACACATTTGAATATTTGCAACATACTGTTGTTTACATTCTCGTGAAATTCAACAGCAAGTAGCAAATCCCAGCGAAGAAAAACATGAACGGAGCTGTTCAGTGTCCACTTTTTTGATGTGTTAACAAGAACAAAATTATAATCATGTGTGGAAAATCCTCCACTATGTTCAATGCAAAATGGTTTGAAGTGAGGAGCTTCATTTGGGTGCTTCTTATAATTGTGTATGAGAAGCCCTGTATGAAATGCGCAATAATGTAATTTTTTTCCTCTTTGCAGTTGTTATAATCTCCTTGCTCTTCGGCTGGTTTGAACTTGGGTTCAAATGGATTCTAAATCTCGTTGTAGATGTGTGCCTTCAAATTTACGATGTCACATCTTTCAGGTTTGTGTTGTTTTTCGTGACCTTCATACGTAATTTTTTATTTCATGTTCTTCATTTATATTTTAGATTATTTAGGTCTATTTGCTCCGCCTATTTTTAGTGTGCTGTTCTCCATATCTTCTCATCCGATTTTCGCCTGGTATACTGATTTTATTTCAGCATTACGTATCTTTTGGAGTCCCTGCACTCGTCCACAAGGCGTCTGTTGCTCATGATAAATGCTGCAGTTCTGTATGGTTTTCCCATTTTCTGGTTCAATTCAGGAGCCGTTCACATATTTTTCCAATTACATTTCAGTTCATTTGCTTCATCCTTACGTCAATTAGATCTCCGACGCATGTTACGCTTTCGTGAACCCGAACCGTTGATGTGGGGCTTGGAGGAGAATATCATGTTGCCGACAACTGGTAATGAGTATGTTGTATTTCTTTTTTCTACTTAAATTACTCAGTTCGTTCAACCTAAAGGTGAAGAAGCGCTGGAGCGGTTTCTGTGTTCTCCAAAGTGTCACGACGCCTACGGAGTCCTCGGTCTTCGAGCTTCATGTACGGAAGAAGATGTTCGTCGTCATTACAAGAAGCTTAGTGCATTGTTAAATCCCGACAAGGTACTTTTTAGTCGTTTGTTCACATCGCCTTCTGGTTTAATTTCAACCTTCAACTTGATGTGTATGAATCATTCGATAGAATCCGCTAGAGGGAGCTGAAGAGGCCTACGAAATGGTTACGAAAGCTTATCAAGTACTGTCCACACCAGAATCACGAAAAGCATACAACTTCAACCGCATTCGCCCGGGCAAGAACGACCTTGTCAGTTGTAGGACTCATGTAAATGAAATAAGGAATTTTGTTCTTTTTATTGCAGCATCATGAACTCGGAGAGATGTGGGATCGTATTCGTGAAAGAATTGAAGAAGCTCGCAGCTCCATGTACTGTGATTGTGGTCGTCGACATGCACGAATCGCTCTTGACATCCGTCAGAGTGAAGCGCGCTACTGTCGACGCTGCAGAACACGCCACCCTGCTAGAGCAGTTAGTTTCATCGTTTAGTTCTCACCTGCTGTAAATATCTTTTTTTGCTTAATTTAAAGGTTTTTGATCACACGGATAATTTATCAGGCTTATTTTTTTAGTGTGCGGAAGTTTCGTTGTAGATTTCTTGAATTTTGTTCCCACTTGGAAGGAGGGCCAATCTATTTTCCATGAATGCTCCGCGAATCTATGTCATGTTTCTGACTTCCCAGTTTTATTCGTTCCTCCAACTCTAGCGTTTGTGTTCCAGAATGATATCTGGGTCGAAACTCGTTTGTGTGGTCTTCTGTGGGTCTACTTTACCTGCTGTGACGGGATTGTTTACGACATCACCGATTGGGCTACTTGCGAGGTTCACACTTCGCTACAGTTGGTTTGTAAAGTGCGAGAAAAAAACCGAAATCATGATTCAGGTCAACTACCTGAAGCACGTGCGTCCAAATTCACACACCGTGCAGTATCGATTAGTTTCGCCACCAACGCCCTCTTCTGGAAGACTCTCTAGTGGTGATTCAACTTCTCACCACCAACATAATGACAAATTGCGCGACTTCGGTGATGTGACCGAGGACTTCCGTCCTGATTGGGGTATGTCTGTTTCGTTGCCTTCAAAATCTTAGAAATTTAACTAAGTAGCCTTTGCAGTAAGCGTGTACAACACTGTAAAAGAATACTGAAAAGCGATGACTACGGTAGGATTGAAAACACCAGTCAACGGAGTGTGGGGCTCGTATTCAACATATTACATCCAGACGGGGGAAGAGAAATGCGCCGGTTCCATATCCGTTCTCATCGGTCTCTATCCACTGCTCAATCCAGTACAATTTATCTACGCGTGTATTCATTCGTTGTTGCAAATGCGGCTTGTTTGCAGAAGTCAAACTCCATTAATCTGAGGGTGACTATCGCACTTGACCTCACGCAAAGGTTCTTCATAATCTCACATTATTTCCAGGCTTGATTTAGCATGACAGGAGGCTAGAAATTCCCGGAACTGACATCCACGACTTTTTCAGACCACTTTGCGCTCTCCACGTAGTCATATCCAGTCATCACTACCTCTTGAACTTACTATACAAGAACTGGTTACAGAGCTGCTAATTTATCCACCCGATATCCACCCGTTTGAAGATATCCTGTAGTGAAATGAGCGGATTTACATATTTGCAGATAAGTTTTGTTTGATTAGGATGGCCATAATATCCAATACGCACAACATCCATATTTGTGTCAAAGCGCGTGTATCCGGGCGGATGAATTATGTTCAGGGTCAAGCTTGGTATTGGTAAAAATTCGACCCCGAAGCGACCCCCCCCCTTGTAGACGGGAAAGATGCGACCACCTCCAGAACATTTGATTTTTTTACGCTTTCAGTTATTGTAATCCAACAACTTTCAAAATATCCGGAAGATAATTTTTGGATTCAATTAATTTTTAAGATTAATTTTTCACTCTTCAGTCTGTAATTTTTATTTTTGAGCTTCAAGTTATATCAATGAAACAGCCAGTAATTGTCGCGCATGTCTATGTCGCACATCTGCGCCCTTATGATAAGCAACTGGAGTGACGAAGAAGTCGCATCCGTGTTCAAATAAGTCCAGGGTTCGATCCCAGCCAGAGACTAATTTTTGCAAAATGGAAAGTGCATGTGGAGCAGTCGGACGCCAAGTATCTATGTGTATAAACAAAAACAAATTGTCAGACCCTTTTTTGAGCTGTGAAAGTAGCGCGTGAGTGGTGTTCTTTCACTCAGATTTAAAATCGTACACGTGCAGATGTATGGTTGTTTGTCACGAATTTTAAAAGGGTTGGCACGTGACCTGGGGAAATGGTTCGAGTCGTTTTGCTATCAGGAAGATTTGCGCTTTCTGGAGCACATCTTCTTGTTTCAAGAAATTTGGTTCATTACAGTTAAATTTGGGTGGAAATTCGTTGGTAAAAAGCTGGGAAAATTGCCATTTTTACCAACGGTTTACCATCTGTTTACCAACGGAATAAAACTCCTCTCAGGTAAATTTGAGGGCTGAAATTTTACATGAATATAGAGATTGACTTCCACTTTCAGAATCATTCTCAAGGTTTTGTCAATTTCCAAATGTACGCTGAAAAAAAGCCATGGAAGAAAAACCTGATTTTTGGCAAGTTTAAGAATGTGGTGTTAATCTGAGGCCAATAACTTTATGTCTGCTCTGCATGAGGGAACAGCTCCAATGCGTTACGAAACAGGATGATTTGCTCTTTCTTATACATATGGTCATATTTTACATGACCTCCTGATTTTGTCAGTTATTGGGTGTCAACATACCTCGAATTTAACAAATTTTGCGGCTATGTCTTATGTGGTCTTATCGCTATAAAAAAATTCGAATGAACGAGAAGCGGTGAGATTTTGCATCATCATAAGGTTTGGTTCTGGGAAACAGCCTCCACAGCCTCGGAACACCATGTGATATTTCAGAGGTCCTAGGACACCATCCACGGAATTGCATTTTGAGCTACATATTCATTGGACCCTAGGAGTCGATTTACAGCCAAATAAAGCGTCCAAGCTTAAGTAGAAAGTGTTCAACGAAGATTTTACACATGTCATTCACGGTACTAAAAAAACGAGCATGTTGAAGGGTTTGCAACACTACCACCCTCGCGAGGAGTCGAACTTGGAGCCCGCTGATAAAAAGCAAACTTCTCTACCTTGCTGTTATCATAATATCCTCTTCAGGCAACCCCTCCCCCCTCCCCCAAGGCGACCCTCCTTGGTAAATTACCATCGCACGCTCGATCCTGATTATGTTGGTACGGATCCTGGTCGATCATTTCCAAAGATGAAACTGTTTTGGGGATTATGTGGGGACAGCAGAAAAGATAACTAGCATTATTTGTTGTTGGAAAAACGTGATTTTTCGTAAATACTGTTGAGCTTCGTTGCATCATTATATCACGGTTCTCAGCTACTCGGTGTCAATTTTGTCGGTTGAATTAACAAAACTTTGTCATCTTACCTGGAGTCACATCATTGTTGTAATATGCTTTGAACATTCAAGCACGACCGGGACATGCGCAAGTCTCATATCTTCCGCTTGAGCCACGGGATGAAGATCGCTCCCGTCGTGCGGCGAACCGACGTCAGAAGAAGTGGCGCTAAATTTCTCCGACATCCACTTCTCACTCCGCAGAGAGACGATGTAATACCAGTAGGCCGTAGAAGTGAGAGTGTGCTTGCATAGATCTATGTCTACTCATAGAAGTGGGCACTCTTCTCTACTTATGCCGTGGATTTCACGTTGCTTCAGTTCACAATTAGTATAATTAGAGGGGTTACCCCACTTCTTTCGGTTTCGCACTATCTAGCTTTATCTTTTGCGGTTTCTTAATTCCGTTTGAATTTTTGGTGTTCTCATTTGTGCTTTACAGTTTCAACACGATTTGGTTTCGTTGGCAGCTTAGCTCTATTTTTGTTGTTTGTAGGGAATTTTATCCACGTGCTTTTTTCTGATCGTGTTCCCTTGTGCGCAATGCGATTAGCTCAATTAATATCACTTTCTCTCCTTTTCTTCATTAACTGCCTTAGGCTCTCGTTCTTAATTCCGTTTAATCTGAAGGTATTGTTTATTTCGGGGCAAGTGGATTGATCTTCTCAGAGAAGCAGTGTTCAGCAATAGCGCTGATTAGATCACAATAGATGTGAACCACTTTAAGTCCGGTTTCTTCCGCATAATCTTCAAGTATTTTAATGACTCATTAGCGAATTTCAACGTATTTCTGCATTTCCCTGTAGCAGTGTCTGAAGCGTTTTGTTCCAATAAATGTGAGACAGCTCTTTTGTTTTCGACTCTTAATAATTCGGGGTTCCTAATAGCCGGTTCGTCGGTTACCGGTCCTGGTGAGTGGATCCTAATAGCCGGTTCGTCGGTTACCGGTCCTGGTGAGTGGACAATGTCACGGTTCACACCGGAGTAGTCCCAGGAGTAAGTAGGGTTGTCGGGGCTCGGGTGTGGCGTGGGAGGGAAAGGAGAAAGAAGATTTTATTTAAACTGAAAACCCCAATGACGGCTCAATGGCCACGAAAGAAAATGAGAACAATAACGAGAGCAAATATTGGTACGGAAATGGGTGCAATAATCAATTTGACCTAATTTTGATCTGCCCGTAGGGCAAAGCACGACGTGGTCACTAGAGGTCGGGGACTACTAAGTTAAGTCAGACTCAGAAATGGGTCACTAAGTACCTTCACATCAGGGCTCTCTCAGGAGAAAATTAAGTACTAGAAGAGTGATATAGTCTGTGCGAAACGACGAGTCCGCCCACGCACGCGGGGAGCGAGAGGGAGCCACGCTTGCCAGCACTCCACGTCATCATCCCTGATCTGCGTATCACGTTTCATCGTTATCTTCATGATATCGACCAATGATTTGGCTGTGACGTGGACGACGTGGCAGGCAACAGCATCCGTCCCAGCCGCGCCGCCTCTAAATCCCAGCGTGTGTGGCTGGACTCGTCGTTTCGGATACACTTTATCTATAGCTTCTACTAAACTCTGAAATTTCAACTAGGAATGCATACAATCCGTGAACGATTTATCTCAATTGCAATTGGTTTAGTACAATTTATCTTAAAGGCAGCACTCACGGAAATTTTTGTGTTGAAGATTTCGCGGTATATCGGGGTTTTTAGGGACGATGAACTCATTGACAACGATGAAGTAGCGTGAAACAGGCGAAAAACACAGAAAATGATGGCGGTATTTCATGTGTGTCCACAGCGCGGACGAGTGTTCCGTGATGGGTCCCGGCACGGAACCCTGCAAATGGTACGAATTTCATAGACACGCCCCCGCTGAACCACATGCACACACCCTGTCAAAGGCGTTAGTTGGCGCGAGGGAACCCTAATGTCCAGAGCGGCATACGTGTCCACGGCAGTATCTTCGCAGGTAGGTGGCCATTCAAGGTGTTCAACTTACTGTTGCGTTGTCCAGAGGCCGGCTATATGGTAAGCGACTCATTTCAGAAAGTGCAAAATTTCTGGTGAGCTGCCTTTAAATAGAAGCTGAAGTCCCGGAAGACTAATCATAACGCGAAACTGTTAAGAACCCGCTAGAACTCGTTCGAACTTGTTGCAGGACCAGTCAGAACCAGAAAATTGTCATTGGAGCACGTTTTTATCCCAACCCCAGAAAATTTTCAAGAAATTTCTCTGGTCAGAAGGAGCGTGTTGATGTTCTGTCAACTCCAAGTTGTGCGCCTAGGGTGTACCAATTCTGTGCGCCTAGGGGTACCAGTTCTCCCTCAAAGGGGCATCCTTCCTTTTTGAGAAACCGTCTTCGTTTTTGAAAAAAAAAGCCGTCGAAAGTGGTAAAAAAATGCTCAAAAACCACTTTTTGACCATTAATGACAGTTTTTTTCCAAAAACGAAGACAGTTTCCCAAAAACGAAGGATGTCGTCTTAGAGGGATAATTGTTCGTATAGTGCGCATCCACATTCTAAATTTCAACATGATCTGCCACCTACAGGAGGAGCAACACCTGATTATCAGTGGAGCGCGCCAGAGTACAAGGAAAGGATGGTGTGATTTACTGTCCATATTCACAGTAATTTGCAGAAGATTTGCAGTGATTTACAGTGCAGTTCACATTAGATGAGTGTGTTCGGCAAGCACCTATCTGTTTTATGAAGGATAGAACCAGTCGCAGCGCTAACGCGTTCCAGACGCAGGCACACGCTCGCGGCTTTGACTCGGCTCTGCGGCATTTTTCTTCAGAGTATGTAGTATATAGCGGTTCGAATTTTCGACTGTCGATAAACCTCGGCATATTCAGCTAATATCTCAATTCTTGCTTCAGTTATACACGAGGTTGTTAGGAGAACTGTTTTGGCTGACGTTTCGGCAAATCGCCGTCTTCAGAGCCTGAAATGGACGATTCGACAAGCCAACTATCCAGTCAAATCTCTCCAGAACTCCGCAAACATAACTATCCCTATTTATCATCAAAGATCTAGCTCACATACCAATGCTCATCTTTTTATGTGATAGCAGTGATGTGACCGAGCACTGTCCACTTGAGCGAATGACTTGGACGCCCCATTTGGACCAGAAGAGCAGTCCAAGATATGGCGCGAGCTCCCGTGTGATTGAGAGGCACTTCTTTGCGGTTCATTTTCCGACTTTCGCTTGAATCCACAAAGCCGATAAAGTTTTGCGAGCTGGTGTTCCGGATTCTTGCGCCAGGATTCCTACATTACAAAATTCGCTCAGTCGTGTATTACCCTTCTGTGGTTGCCAAGAGGTGTACTTTGGCGCGATCTTTGCTTGCCGTCCGAATAGGGTGGTTCCTCAATAATCAAATCAAAGGTGATCCCACAGGATGAACTATTATTTAACCACTTCGGTGCGGAGGGTTACAAGCGTTAACATCAAAGGATTCCATGGCACAAATCTCGATAGTATTTGTCGGCGCAGATGATTTAGGAACATATAGGTGTTGGTCAAGTATGCAAGTATGTGTTTTAATAGCTGTTCGAATGTAGTATTGAGGAACCACCCTATTCGGACGGCAAGCAAAGATCGCGCCAAAGTACACCTCTTGGCAACCACAGAGGGAATACACGACTGAGCGAATTTTGTAATGTAGGAATCCTGGCGCAAGAATCCGGAACACCAGCTCGCAAAACTTTATCGGCTTTGTGGATTCAAGCGAAAGTCGGAAAATGAACCGCAAAGAGTGCCTCTCAATCACACGGGGAGCTCGCGCCATATCTTGCACTGCTTTTCGATTCAAATGGGGCGTCCAAGTCATTCGCTTAAGTGGACAGTGATCGGTCACATCACTGCTATCACATAAAAAGATGAGCATTGGTATGTGAGCTAGATCTTTGATGATAAATAGGGATAGTTATGTTTGCGGAGTTCTGGAGAGATTTGACTGGATAGTTGGCTTGTCGAATCGTCCATTTCAGGCTCTGAAGACGGCGATTTGCCGAAACGTCAGCCAAAACAGTTCTCTTAACAACCTCGTGTATAACTGAAGCAAGAATTGAGATATTAGCTGAATATGCCGAGGTTTATCAGCAGTCGAAAATTCGAATCGCTATATACTACATACTCTGAAGAAAAATGCCGCAGAGCCGAGTCGAAGCCGCGAGCGTGTGCCTGCGTCTGGAACGCGTTAGCGCTGCGACTGGTTCTATCCTTCATAAAACAGATTGGTGCTTGCCGAACACACTCATCTAATGTGAACTGCACTGTAAATCACTGCAAATCTTCTGCAAATCACTGTGAATATGGACAGCA